>BSBM01000173.1:2990000-3590000 GCA_027924585.1 Larix kaempferi | reverse complement strand
ATAATATTTTAATATATCTCATATTTTTGTAGTACATCTCTTAGGAGGCCCTTTTTTGACCTCAAAATCTCTCTAATGAGTCTCTGTATCTTTAATTTGAGAAATCAATTCTGTCAATCAATGGCAGAGATCGATCTTAAAGGTTGAAATCGGATTCGATTCTAATTTTTCTTTATGAGAAATCGAGTTGCATTACTCTGTCATTACTGTGTAATTCGATTCTAATTATTCTTTATGAGAAATCGAGTTTGAATTACCCTGATATCACTGTATGATTCCAATTCCTCGGGTCGATTATCTCATCCTGCTTATACAGATTGGATCTCAAACAGTTCAACCTCAGTCATTCCTGTATTATGGTACTTACCCTGTTCACTCTGCGCAAATCATTTCTCATCGCTGCCGAATCGGGTAAATTTGTAATCATCCTTCAAATCCACGGTTACCTCTGCTCTGATCTTGATCGTCTGTGTACCCATTTATTTAAACTTTGTCTGTTGTTTTCTTTTGAAGGATTGATTAAATGTTTCCAGACTTAGGAATTAAACCCATTTCCTATATGTTGATTAACAAAAAAATCTGTCTGCGATTTCCTCTTTCATATTTATGAATTAAGCCGAAATATACTCTGCTTACATTCTTTCCGAGGTCTGGTTAACATTCCCAGGCATGTGAGATAAGTCGATCTCGGTGCTTGGTTATTTAAACTCTGCACTTGTATTTTATTAATGCTTTTTTTGTCTGCCATTGATAATGGTTAGTTCGAATTCTGTAGTGTCGGTTAGGTTTGTTTGGTTTACAATTGTAGAATACAATAGGCATACTATCTCAATGATCTAGAGAACTTTACTCTTGTTGTCGAGTTACCATGCCGGACTGAGCCGTTGTTTTGGAGTTTCTTGCCACCTGCCCAATGACTTAATGAACCTTGATTCCTCCACAATGTCTAAGATATTTCGTGTATTTCGCTGTCACCCAACTGATCCCTGTAAAAGAGGTCGAGTTGATTCTACCCCGACCACTTGTCAAATCTCTGAACCTCCTGTACACTCATCGTAAAGGTGGGAGGTATTAGTTGTTGTCCAAATTTTATGCCGAAAACTTAGGGGGTGGTTGGACCTTACATCCACCGATTACCACCTGTCGTGGTTGAAATAAACTAAACCGGCCTTATCCTCAATTGTTCGATTGAGGTGGATCGCCTCGGATCTAGTTTAGGTTCTTAAAATTTTTGTTTTAGTTTTGATTTTTGGTTTAAAATTATCATTCATAATCTTTAGTCAGCTATATTTAAAATTTTAGTTCCCACACGAAGATATCAAGGAAAGGTTTCGAAAGAATAGAATCAAGGCAATCGCAAGGGTAGTGATCCATACTACACCTTGCTGACTAAATGTTACTCTGTATTTATATTCTTAGTTTCGGAATAGACTGTGTGTGGTGTACTTTAAGTTAGAGATCTAGAGCTTATGTGGCCGACTATTTAATCTATCATCGAAGTGATCTCATCGAAGGAATGTACTCACTGGGATCTATTTAGAATTCCATGGATCTGAATTCCTACAATTATTGTTCTGCAGGCTTATTTATTTAAAATCTCCGTTGTGAGTCTGTGAAGTTATTATTTACAGAGCCGGATTAAGATAACTGTGTTATCTAATATCCATGGCCGTAGTCTCCCTTGTGTGCAATGCATGTACATACCAGAACAAATTTGTCCCTTCTTAGTAGGGTTAACTTATTGCATCAAGCAAGCGTTCGGTACAGTATCATGAGTCGATCTCGAGGTGTCATTTGAGATTCTTCCTCCTCAGGTTATACACCTATGTATGCATCAGATTAGATCTAAGCTCCCCCTGTGGTGTTGTTATTTATATTCATTAAATCGATTGCTATAAGTCTAGAAATGGATGGTTATATTTGGATGTCCAGAATCCCCTCTCTATGTAAACTAAATTTGAAGGTACTTGATCTGCAATTATTTTTCGTTGTAGGATTGAGTTGGATTTTACTTAGAACTATAATATGGTTCACCGAGATTTCTATGTAAATTTTTTTGTTGTTGTTGTTGTTGTTGTTGTTTTGATCTTTCCCTATTGACAATTTATAACTTTCGCTTAGATCCTTGTGGTGACGACATTGCTCTTCATCGCCCAGAACCGTTGAACACATTGCTCTGTGTATTTATTTATTGTAGATACATTACTCTAAAAGCGCCCAGATCCGTAGAATGCACTGCTCAGTTCAAAATCAGATCTAGATAGGTATCATGTCTTTTGTTATATGTATTTCCTTCATAAACCCGCAGTTATCTTATGTATTTAGCAGCCGATATTTATATAAACTAAAGGATCTCCGTGGTGGAGCGTAACTGACTGATCTTAGAAATATTTGTCATTCATAAAGATAAGGCTGCCACTTGAATGTTTATTTCATCTCAAAACAAACTGTATCCACATCATCGCAATGCAATCAGTAGCTTGGATTGGGTACGATCTTTAACAGGTCACGGAAGGGCATATGTATAAGAGTATTAGCTCTGGCACTGTCAAACCAATTCAACAACCCGATTCTATGCAAGTAAAGTGGAACAACTAGGAATCCCTGAACCATTGACAGGCGTTTGTCTCAGTGTCATGCCCTCAGTGGTTGTGCACTTCACGCATTAGCTCGACCTCCCTTAGATTTCACCGTAGGAGCATGACGCTCAACAACTTAAGGAGGAAATCTCACTATTGTCGAATCAATAAAACATGTGTCAAGATGTAACCTTAGATAGTAAGCGGTGGATTCCATCGTGGCTTACATTTAAATCGTTTATTGCCAAAGGAGAAAACTACCGTTGATCTTATATCAATCTAAACGTATGATGGTTATATGGTTACGTAATGAAATTATGTTTTATGTTTGAATTATGTTTGAATTTCGACGGATGAAGTACACCTATGGAAAATGGCTATAGTACCGAATAGATCAATTCCATTACAAACATTCTTATAGTTTTGGTGAATGGTTTTTAAGAACAATAAACGTTAGGTAATGTGCACATATGTTGACATGAGTAATTAGAAGGACACCCTTTCACTCATATTTATATAACATTGTTGAATTTTTATTAGGATTGATTTCTATAAATTGCACACATATTCTGACATGAATGAATAAATGAATGGAAAGGTTCACTCACATACATTTATATTGGATGATTATTAGAATTGAATGATCAATTTAATGTTTTGTATTTAATTATAAAAGAAAATGATAGTATTGTTATATCAATATACATAATGTGGTTGAGTATGGAAGATAAAAGTAGAATAAGTCTTGCTTGTTTATAATGAAAATGTTGAGTATTGATTATATCAAAATATACCATGTCAATGTATATTTAAGATTGGTTTTATATAAATTATATAATGTGTAAAGTATGGAAAGGAAAAGAAAAGATAATTATAGGAGACGATAAGATCTTGATATATTATCTTATTCTATTAATTATATAAATATGATTAACTATGGAGAAGGGGAAAATATATATAGGTAGTATATGATAGGACCTTGTGGTATGACAAATATTATCCCTTTTATAATTGAGATAATTACGAGAAAATAGAAGGGATCTCTCTCTCTCTCTCTCTCTATATATATATATATATATATATAAGATGTTAAGACCTTGTTATAATATCTTACTTTATCAACTATAAATGAAATAAGTTAAGCAAAGGAGAAAGGATAAATTACCAGTCATAGGGATGGGGTAGGTTTTGTCAAAATAAGTTGTTTAAATGAATTCAAGTATATCAACGGTATATGTTATTTACTGTGAAATGGATAAAAGAAAAATAATTTGGTCATTTAACAAAGGGAGCAAACTTGATGATTTTAGACGTCATGACACACAAAGGCCATATCTATTTATATACTGGTCGAGAGGGTCAAACAGGTGTGGAAACTAGAAAACATGATATCAATGACACTAATTTTCTAGCATGACAACGATTGTTAAAAATGAATGAAAAGTACAAGTTTGATGTGACCATGACCCGGGGAAAAGGAAGAATTTTGATTGGGAAAGTCCACCGAGAGGTCCAAATGAAGATGATTTAAAAAAAAAACAAAGTATGGATACGATAAAAAAAAAAAAAATTTATAAAAAAAAATTATAAAAAAAATGAATGCAATGATGCTAACATTAGCTCATGGTAACCCTTCACGAAAATACATCTAGCCCTCGAGATGGAACTCGATGAGGTTAAGAAGACACACGTAGCGCGACTTGATGAGTTTGTCGAAGTGGTCCTATGACAACATAAATGATGAAATGAAGTAAGGATGTGATAAGCTCATTAATCTGGACATGATGTTACTGAAGAAAGGACTAAGAGTTAAACTTCAATGTGTTCGACTAAGTCACTAAATTTCGATGACTCGAATCCTATCAAATTGGGAACCAACATTGTCAAAACATTTAGGGGTTTTGGAAGTAGTCTTATGGAATTTGGTTTTTGGACTATTTGAGGGTCTCTCCTGATTTGTTAAAACCGTGATTATATCTTACTGCATACTTTATGATGTTTACCTTCTTGTCTTGGTGGGAGGATAACCAATAGATTTGAATCCTTGCTTAGATGAATGATTCTTACACTATTGAATTAAATAGATTATGTTCAAATAGAATGTAAAACATAGTTATTGTGGATGTATTTGATGATAAATGACAAGTAATGACCATATATGAATTTAAAGAAAGAAGTGCTTAGATAATTTTGAAGGTGGGATGCTTACGATTTACTATCACGAAGGAATGAATATATAATGTTTAATAATGGGAGATTGTGAGGATACATGGAGATCGACGTGGAAAAATTAGAGTTGCGGTTTTACTTCTTCTCCTTCGGTAAGGATACTCCTAGCTTCTCGAACAGGTTAGAATTCTTCTTCTAAAAAAAAAAAAAATTGCTAGTATGAAAGATTGAATGGAATTTAGGGTTCATATACTTTGATGATGGGTTATGCATCAAGAATTTTATCGATTGGTTGTAAATGCTTATTTTTATGTAATGCCCCTAGAATGACTGTGGACCTTAAGGGAACCTTTCGAGTGACCCGACTGAACAACTTCGATATAATGGTCTCTTGAGCCTTCTTATGCCTTAAATGATTGAGGACAACCTGAAGATGTAAATGACGACAATAATTGATAAATGAATTAAGGAATTAAATTCTATGTGTGGAGAGGGATAATTGATTGATTACATCTTGATTAATGATTAGCCCTGATTGATCAAGTCAAAGTGCAGTAGGACAATTACAGTCCTAGCTCTGCGACTTGGGAGGACGCAATTGAGATGCGTCGTAGCTTTCTATTTTTTTTTCTATTCTGAACTTCGGGACGAAGTTCTAATTAAGTAGGGGTGTATGTAGTGCCCCTAGACTTGTGTAGACATTGAGGGCACCTGCTGAGTGACCCGGCTGATTGAAACATTAATTAAATAACCTTTTGACCTTATTTTTTTGAGTATGTGTATCTGAACTGTTGAGGTAAATGAATAATTGCATATGTTAAACGATTAGCTATGACTATGGAAAATTATGTTGATGGATAATGCTTAACGACTAGCTGTATGGTGATTATGTATTTGGCGACGAAATGTATATTTGATAAGATGAATGAGCAGTTTGAATAAATCATAAATGTTTAACAATGCTAGAGTTAGAAACCAGATGATGATTGTTGAGAACAGTGCTACTAATAATTTGTTGCGAGAAGTGTGTGTAGAAACAAGTGAGACGGTTCACCAACGGACACACAAAGGAACATGGAGGGTCTTAGAGTACGGGTAAATCACACACAGGGGAAGCGATGACGATGTCAACTTCCGACAAGAATACCACACATGAGCAGATAAGCATTGATCCGCTTGCTCAAAAGGAATGCGTGAGGACGTACGAGGTGGGCCGCGACGGAGCTGGTCACGTACGAGTTGAGGGGCGCGCAGTGAGAACGGACTCACTCCTCAGTGCCATTAGTCCCTAGATAGCATGTAGACGGAGGATGGATGGTAACGATTCCTAAAATCCCTACAAAAGTTCCCGCAAGTCAAAACGAAAAGATGGTGGCAGAAGGGCCCGACGATGTGGTACCCTATCGAGAACGGAAAGAATGGATGCAAGGACCCAATGATGAGGTACCATGCCAAGGAATGGAAACCATGGATGACTGGACCCGACGGAGTGGTGCCATGTCAAGGAATTAAAATTAAGGAACTAGGAGCCCAACGGCGCGGCACCGTGATCCTAGTGAGTTTGATTGTTAAATTTAACTACATAAAAACTTAGGAGAATAACTCTAGATTATTACTTAGCAAATGCATAACAATAGCTTAGACATTTGCACATGAATAGTTATTTTGTTAAGCATTTAAAATAATAGAAATTATTATTTAGGAGCAAAATAGATTAGACACCTAGTCAACTAAAAGCTAGGAATTGATTAAAATATCTGGGGGACAAACTAGAGCAAACTTAGGGATATAGGTGCACTTCCCAGAGAAACTGACACTTGGATGGGTGAGTGTTTTAATTAAATAAATAATTAAAAATATTTATTTATGCATGAAGCGACATGTGTCGCAGGAGATTTCCCTTTATAAGGAAGGCTTAAGGAATGGGTAAGGGGCCCATAATTTGGATGATTGTCGTAATTTTCGAATGCCTCAAAGACTTGCTGCTATCTAAGGGTTTAGCTTAGAAATCCTGGTGGGAAGGGAAGCCCAAGCTGAATTTCTGAAATACTTGTGTGAGCTCTACGACCCAAAGCTCGGGGGAGGCCATGCGACTGAAAGCATGAGCCTATGGTTGGGTGGCGAAGCTAACGGTTGCTTCGCCTACGGTTAAACGAGCTTTGCTGGAGGGATCCTACGGAAGACGCAGACAACAATGGACCAACTGGATCGGGTTGACAGGTTAAGGTTTTCTTATTTTTGTTAAGTTATTCACTCTTTTATTTTATTTTTCCAATAACTATAATGGCTAATTTGTTTGTATGAAGTTTTTAAAGTTTCAGGTTCAGTTCAAGGGGACCCTAAAGGAGGGGCCCTACAAATTGACTATGTATTAAGGCCTGTAAAACATTCCATAGTCTGCAACAATAGAGCATCTCCAGTCTCTTTTGGCGATTTTGTCCCCTAACCATCCCTCCTTTGCTATGAGATGTAAAACCCCTTAAATAATAATTACAAAATAATAATTCAGGGTCAAATATCCCACAGAGCAGGGATAGTCAAAACTAAATTATCCTAAAAATGGCCAAGGAAAGGTTGCCCCTTGGCCTAAAACATTGAACAATCCTTATACATATGAATAATAAACCAATTCGGACCCCAAACTGGGCATCATACAGTTTCGAAAGATCTCACCATATGCTTTAGAGAGTATCCTGTCGTAAGCTGAGGAGAATCTAGATAAGTCATGAGCTGTTGATGGTAGCTGGTTAAGGAACTGTGAAATCTTCCCTAGATTTGCGAGAATCAAAGATATCTTCAAAGACCTAAAAATCAGTTAACGGATCATCCTTGAGAGGAATTTCAAGAAACACAGGTGGAAAATTGATGATTAAATCCCGAACAATTGTATTATCTTGATCAACATATTCTTTATCACCCTTCTTCTGCTTGTTGAAAATGAGTCGTTCATATGTGAATTGAACCTCAACATCTTCCTCTTCACTATCTGTGCTGTGATTATAAACATCAGCATCAAATGGTGCAGGAACAGGTTAAGAGTACTCTACTGACTGAGGCTCTTTCTCAACAGAAAGCTTGACAGAAATGCCAGAAACTCTCTGCATTTTACTTACAACATGCAATTGTTAGTAGAGACATTAAAATATCAATCCAAAATTTGCATATATCATCGCAAACTAATAGATTATTCATAACGACCCTTATAGGAAATAAAACCACAGGATTTGACATCAATTGATTATAATTAACTAGCATGATTGCATGCCTACGACGTGCAGGTTGCAATCATCATTTTTGTGAGCAAAATATCAGTCGATTATGCATCAATTGAAATTTGGTGTCAGATCAGATAGATTTACATAGTAACACATGTGATTAACATTCAAATCTCAGAGTTTTAATCATTAAGCAATCATTGGATTCAAAGACTTCATGTCTGATCAAGCATAACGCAGAAGAAAACAAGATCAACACTTGGAAACGGTGAACCAAGAACGAAAAATAAAAAATTCAAATCATTCTGCTAGATGCATTCAAGGTCGTCAGATCATCGTATATCAAGGTCGGGATGCGAAATGCGGGATGCGGGATGCCAAGTGTGGGCACTTGTTATTCATAAATATGTACACCCTTCCACAATCCACAATTCGCAAATGTGGGTTGCGGGTTGTGGAACACAAAACACAATACGTGGTCAAAGTATTTTCTGCATCCCGCAATTACGGGTTGCGGGAAGTATAAACTACTATTTATTAAAAAGGTCTTTCCGCATCCCGCAATCCGCAATTTGTGGGTTGCGGGTTGCGGAAAGAACAAATTCACGTGCAAACAAAAGTGCCCACAATCCACAATCCGTAATTGCGGGTTGCAGGCTGCGAAATGATCGAAATTTTAAACCCAAAAAACTTATTTCCGCAAATCATAAAAACACAATAAAATGCATAAATTTGATAAGGAGAGTTTACTAACTTAATTAAATCAAATCAAAGGAAGAAAAATGAATGGCAAATAGGCTAGACAACCCCGAAATCGATTGAGTTACTCTTTGATATGAAATTGGGGCTCCCATATTTTGGATAAACACATGGGATCTGTTGTGTCTACAACAAATGGGGACTGACTGGGAAGAACTAGTTATCTCTATAAATGAAAACCCTTAGTTATAAAGCAGACATGCCAACCAACTCATTTTCAACCTGCAATCTACAAAACGATCTCATGAAAACACAATCAAAACATCAAAGTTAGTAATATGATCAATACATTGCCATCCAAAACCAATTAATGATAATATTTAATCTAGTAAGGTAGTCTAGGAGCAGAACATAAATCCTATACCTTTATGTAATCATGGAAGGGAATATTTATGATTAACCTTTGGAATAAACTCAAAGCCATTCCGGATTAAAATGCATGGATCACCTTGGATTTATTAATTATTCATTTATGTACATGTATATTTCTCTTTATTTTTTCTTTTTTTTTAATAAATAAGACTTCTGCTGATATAAGGCCATTGCCCTGACTTGGTGATCAGATGATGGCAATGCCATTCACAAACCTGATTTGGAATCTGAACAAGCTAGCTCGGTCAGGAGACCCCTTGTCTTTCAGTTTTCTAAACTAAAATAAATTACCATGTCTTGGTGACCATAGGTGGTAATTTCAGTCAAAATCAAATCCATGATCATGGTAGGGTTGGCTTGTGATAAGACCCCCCCTTATCCTTATATACAACAAACCATCTTAAAAGAAAACACAAATTTATTAATGTATAGATTACAAGACACTACCATGGCTTGGTGACCACATGACATCAGTGTTACTCACTGATGCTTTGCAGATCATGAATGGACCAACCTGTGATAGGATCTTCCACCCTCTAGCCAGAGCTGAAAGTCATCTCCCAAGTTTGGTGGCTTGATGTGGATATGTCATTCCACTTAAACATCTATTAACATAATGGGATGGCTCGTAATGAGACCCCCCCATCTTGTAATCTACTTTTATTGAGATAAATTATTATCAAAGTGATCAGAATGGCATCCAGAACAGATAATTCTAACCAGGCTATGAGAGATTATGCCATTTACTCATGAAACACAAGGTAAAGAACTTTAGTCTACTCTTCAACTTCAATTAATCATACCAATATTTAAAAGATGTTGATGATAGTGGGAAGATATCAATCAAGGCCCTGCAAAAATTGATTGTTTGATTCCATGAAGAGCATTTTCTGATATAGGCTGAATGGAAAAGAAGTCGGCATACTACCTGAAAAATTCATATTGTAATAGTCTCAGAGACACACTGATCAACATCCATTGCCGAATGTGCAGATTTATTAAAAAGAAAAGAATCATAAGGAAAAGAAAATCAATCAAAACCAAATGAAAAGAAACAAACCACACTTTATGTACAAGTGGACCAACATGCTCTCCTCAAACAAAGTACTTTTTGAGCAGCTAGAAATTCACTGGGTAGGTTTTTGAAAAACCTTCCAGTGTTTGTACCGGACAGTACCAAGACCAATCTTTTCTGTAACAATGAAAGGTCTTAGCCATAAGTGTTGGAACTTAGTGTAATCATTCTTGTCCTTATGTTGCTTGTCCCATTTTAAAACTAAGCCCCCCACATAGAACTCCCTGTCAGATGAAGACTTCTAATCAAACCACCTCTTCACAAGTTGTTGATGTTGATACAACTTGTTTTTAGAATTATCCCTGTCCTCTTCTAGTTTGAGTAATGTATCAATTCTATGTTGTAGTGGGGAAGAGTCATCTTCCTACACAGACTATGCCAGCTATAGGGAAGGTATCATGAGTTTGGCTGGTAAGACAACCTCCTTACCATAAACCAAGCAGTAAGGGGAGTTTCCAATAGCCGCTTTAGGAGTGACACGATTTGCCCAAAGAGCATTATATAACTGAATGTGCCAATTCTTGTGGTGAGTAGTCACTGTCTTCTTTAAGATGTTGATTAAATTCTTATTAGAAGACTCTGCTAATCCATTTCCCTGTGGATAAGAATTGGCAGAAAATTTTAATTTTATCCCTTTTTCAAGGGCATATTGAGTTAATTCAAAAGAGGATAAATATGAAGCATTATCAAACACTAGGAATTCCAAAGCACCAAACCTTGTGACTATCTGACTTTCTAGAAATGAAATTACTTCGCTTGTGTTCACTTGTCTAAGAGGGACTGCCTCTACCCATCTGGTAAAGTAGTCTGTAGTTGTCAAAATATCCTTTTGTTGCATGGAAGAAGGAGGATTAATAGGTCCGAAAAAATCCAGACCCCACTGCTGGAATGGGAATTGAACTATGATTGGCTGCAAGGGGAATGCAGGTTTCTTCATTTTTCCAGCACACTCCTGACATGGTTCACATATTTTGGCATAAGCATAGGCATCCCTGAACAAAGTAAGCCAATAGTAACCCACTCTTAAGATCTTGTGGGCAGTGATCTCCCCTGAGAAGTGTCCTCCTGCAGGCCCTGCATGAAATTCCAAAAGAATATTCTCAGTTTGAGCTCTCTCTAGACATCTAAGGAAAACACCGTCATAATTTTTTCTAAATAAAACACCATCTATGAATTGATATGGTGCATATTTTAATATTAAGGCTCCATGTTTTCTAAAGTCAAGGGTTTCAGGAGCATACGCATGAATTAAGAAAAATTTAATGTCATCATACCAATCAGATGCTTAAGTAGTGATAACATTGAGAGAACCCATTGAGGCGCTTTCTTCTTGCTCCCACTCGATTTGTTTTCTTACAGGATTATTGGACTGAGCGGAAACAAACCTTGTCCTTTCACTATTTTTGCTAGTCTTATCTCTAAATCGTATTCTTGCAGAGCTGTCATCCATTGAGCTCTTTTCTCCCCCAATTCTTTTTGTACTAGAACATTTATGATAGTTGCATAACGCACAATTACTTTAGTTCTAGACTTCAATAAGTACGGTCTAAAATGTTTAAATGATTTATAAACCGCATAAGCTTGTTTGTCTATTTGGGAGTAATTTAACTCCGTGCCCTTGAATGTTGAACTCATGAAAGAAATGGGAATTTCGAGATCGTTTGGGTGCTTCTGTGTAAGAACAACATCATAGGAAAAGTTAGTAGTAAATGTATATAAAATAAAATCCTTACTGAAGTCAGGAGACATAAGGGCAGGAGCTTCTGCAATAGCCTTCCTAATCTCAGTAAAATCATTTCATTGTTCATCAAACCATTTATATTGTGCATCCTTCTTAATCATCAATTGTAAAGGTTTAACAATTTGCGCAAAATTTGGGACAAATCTGCGAACAAAATTTATCTTACCAAGGAAAGATTGCATGGCTTTGCGCATACCTAGCAACCCAATCCTTGCAATGGACTCTGTTCGTTCCGGATCAATAATCATACCTTCCTATGAAACAATAAATCCTAGCAGCTTGCCTTCAGTCACTGCAAATTGCGAAGATTGATTTCTTAGAATTGAGTGAAATTCCATATCTTCTGCAACGTTCAAATACCTGTTTCAGGGAAAACAAATCTTCATGTCATTTTTTTAAAAAGATAGTAATATCATCTAGGTATACAACAACAGAATCACACATAAGTCCTCTGAAAGCGATGTCCATTGCTCGCTGGAACGTAGCACCTGCATTTATCAACCCGAATGGCATTCGCGTGTAGGAAAATGTTCCACAAGGGGTCCTGGAAGTTGTTTTTAATTGATCATTAGGAGCAACCAAAACTTGGTTATACCCTAAAAAATCATCGAGGAGACAAAAAATTTATGAACCCGCAACTATTTGTAAGATCTGTTCCATTGCGGGAATAGGGTAATTATCTTTCTCGGAAGCTTTATTAATATTTCTAAAGTCAACACAGAGCCTAATATCACCATTTTTCTTGCGAACTGGTACTAAATTAGCGATCCACTATGTATGCTTGACTGGAAAGATAATTCTTGCTGCACGGAGCTTTTCCAGTTCCTTCTTGACAAAAGGTTCCAAGCTAGGGTGCATCTTCCTCAGCTTCTGCTGGTAGGGTTTAGTGTCTAGCTTCATTGGTATATTATGATGCATAATATTAGTGTTGAAGGTTTTCATCTCATCGTATGACGAAGCAAAGACGTCCTTAAATTCTCTACATAGCTTGATGAAATCTCTCTTTTCATCATGTGAATAGTCAACCCTAGGTTAATCATGCGAGCGTTCTGTTCACTTTCCAAATTCACCTGTTCATAATTGAGAGAAGAGCTCCGAGTCTTACAATTTACCTTCTGCTTGAATTTATCTTGGAGGTCGTAAAAATTTTCCAGGTTGATAATTGACTTAGGAATCAAATTGGCAGTGCAAGTGGGATCATCTCGAGATTTTTCATGCTCAATTTCATCAATGGAAACATCTTGAAACGTGTCCTGAGTTGTAAGAAAATATAGGATCTGCTGGTCATCATTAAACACTTTCCAACTGGTTATATTGTCCGGGATCGAAGGTCTATACATTAATTCAATAGAAAAAGTATATGGTGACAAACCTTCTAGAGGTATCATCCTCGATGCAGTATTAGCTAGCAGGTCAGCATCGAAATTCTAAGATCTTGGGACTGACTTAATGTTAAAAATAGAGAAAAAATTAGTTAAGTCCCTTTATACCAAACTTCGATAATTAAGCAAATGAGGAGATATGCAATGAATCTTGTTTCTTACCTGCTTAACTATTATTTTTGAGTCTCCATAACACACAATTACCTGGGCATTCATATGAACTGCTTTCCTGAGTCCCTGGACCAAGGCCATGTTAGGATATCTCATCATTCAGTTATGTACTTTGCATGCATTTGCATGCATCCACATGCAGCCCAGTCACTAGTTTGATGCCTCCAACACCTTATCCCTAGTTTTCCAGCACTTGGGAGCTTCTTACTTTGCATTTTTATCCCTCCTAGTCAATAACGATCCCACTTCTCACCTACCACTTGAGAAAGGCGCCCTTCTTCACCTACCACTCAGTTCACTTCAGTTAGCTAGTTGGCTTTCCTTGATTTAAGGCTAGATTGACTCCTAACTACTTGTATCACTCCGTTGGACCCCCAGTCAGACTAGACTGCCTATTTTGACTCCAGTTAGCTCCTCATGCGCCCTCCACTGAGCCTCCTTCATTCAATTAGTGCCTACATGTGCCAGTTACACCTACTGCACTCAGTTAGACTCAGTTTGACACCTGGTTGACCGTTACTTGTGCATTGATGACTCCATTGATCTGATGATGAGGACTCCTAGTTGGAGCCAAGCTATACCATGTAGTAGTATATTTGAATGACCTTCATGGCTAATTCAAATTGCTCAGTCATTGTTACTATATTGTATTGTAATTCTACCATTCTGAGTTCAATAGAGCACTGCTGTAAGCCTTTTGCACAGTTTACACCATATTTTTTGAGTTTCATCTATTGTGATTGATTTACTTGTTCATTAGATCTATTGTGCTTAATTTCACATGGTATCAAAGCCATGGTAGGGACAAGATTTCTTTTCTGTAGGTGTTCTACATGAATATTGAGTGATTTTTGCTCAAAAATCCAGCAGTTGTGGCATGCAAAATCTCATGTGAATTCGCTCATGTGCATGCAAAACTGAAATTTCTCGCCAATCCACTCCAGAAGCCATGATTTTTCCACATAATTCTTGGATATAGATAATTGGATCATCAATCTTGCTTGATCTCCTATGCCGGGTGTGATGCAACTCTAAAATGGGTGGATTGTTCAACCTTATTGTTCTTGTTTTATTGTGATTTGCAGGTTTTATAACTCCTCCATTAGCATTCGCTATAATTGAGATGGATTCTTCTTATTCTAAGCTTCTCACTCCATTCAATTATTTTGAATGGAAGAATGACATCAAGATTATGCTGCGCTCAAAAGGGTACTACAGAGTCACCATGGGCCTCGAAGTTGAGCCAAATACTCTCATTGAGAAATCCAAGCACTTCAACAAATTGGATGAAGCATATCGTCTTCTTTGCCTCAACATTTCCAAGGATATTCATTTCCACCTCAGTGGATTGTCTACTCCAAAAGCAGTATGGGAGTAACTTGAAAAGATCTTTGGCAAGCAAGATGAGATGCGGTTTTTTCAATTGGAAAACGAATTGATTGCCTTGAATCCTGAGAATTTCGAAACCATAAATGATTTTTTCGCAAAATTCAAGCACTTTGTATTGCTATTGAAGCAAAGTGGAGTGGTAAAGGAAGATAAACAGTTGATTCTTTCTATTCTCTCAAAACTTGGTAAAGATTATTCGGTATTTGTCTCTACATTCAATTCCAGAAAGCTCACAATTCCGAATTGGAAAATTCCCACCTTAAGTGCCTTCATTGAATCCGTGACGAAGGAGCATGATAAACTCATTCAAATGGGGTCCATATGCTCCAAATACCAAGCATTATTTGCTAGAGGATCCAAATCTACGAATGGAAACAGGAAGCAAAAGAAAGAGAAGCCAAAGTTTGATCCATCCAAGCAAAGAGAGACAAACAAGAAAGCGGATGAGCCATCCGGTTCAAGAAACAAGCAAACAGGGAAAGAGGGAAAAGAGAGATCTAAATGTTCTTATTGCAGCAAGGTTTATCATCTTGAAAGACCATGCATGAAGAAAACCATAGATCAGATGGCCCTTCTATTAGAGAAAAAAAAACATAACCCTTCCTGATGGTGCAAGGAAGAAGGAGAAAAATGATCATCTCGAGAGAGGTCATGCACTCATGGCAACAGTTTCGACCCCTCCAACTCTGCTCATTGATTCTGGAGCTTCAAACCACATGGATGAAAACAAAGATTCTATATCATCATTTGATCCCGACAGCACCATCTCCATCCACATGGGAGATGACTCTCAGATCTCTTCAAAGGGAAAATGTACTATTCATTTAGATCATGGCAGTTTTCACAATGTGCTCTATGTTCCGTCCTTAGCTTCAAATCTTCTTTCCATTTATCATATGAATCACACTGGTTCACCAAAGAAAGTTGTATTCTTCCCTAAAAAATTTGAAATTTCTGATATTCAAAGTGGAAAAGTTATTGCAGCCGGAAAAGCAAATCATGCTTCAAAAGCATATGAATTTTCACACTTTCTGCCGCATGACAAGCCCACCGCTCTTCTGAATCATGGAAATGAGGTCAGTAGGATATCGCATGAGAGGTTTGGACACCTAAATTATAAATATTTGCAGCTGCTACAAAAAATTTCCATGGTTGATGGCCTTCCGACTATCAAATCCTCGAAGGGAATATGCAAAGGTTGCATCATTGGGAAGCACCCTGAGCACAAATTTGACCGAGGCAAAGCTAGCAGAGCTTCTTGCATTTTAGGGCTGATACATTCTGTTATTAGTGGTATGCTGCCACATGCCTCCATGAATGGCTCAAGGTATGTTTTGAAATTCATCGACGACTTTTCCATATTTACATGGGTTTTCTTTCTCAAAAACAAGTCAGAAGTACTAGAAAAATTCAAGTTTTTTAAGGCTTCTGTTGAGACTGCCACCGAGAGGAAGATAAAGGATCTTAGATATGATAATGAAGGTGAATATATCAAATCATAGCTGCTGAAACTTTGTGCTGAAATCAGCATTCAGATCCAGCACACAGTTTCCTACACACCATAGATGAATGGTGTAGCAGAAAGGAAAAACAAATCACTAAAAGAGATGACAACCTGTATGATTGAATCAAAAGGTTTGGCTGAAAACCTTTGGGCTGAGGCCATGAATGTTGCTGCATACATTCAAAACAGGTTTATGAATTCATATTTTACTGATATTACACATTTCGAAGCTTACACAGGTCACAAACCTAATGTGTCAAATTTTCGTGTTTTTGGCTCAACCGCTTGGGCTAGAATTCTAACTGAAAAGAGAAAATATTTGGATCCACAAAGTGTTGAATGCATCCTATTGGGATATGATGAAGAATAAAAGGCCTACAAACTTATGTATATCAAATCCAAAAATATATTCATTGAGGGAAGTGTCACATTTGAAGAACCACTTCAAAATCTAGAACTAGTCGAGGAAGAAACTGCTGAAATACCTCCTCCACCAAATGAAGAATCTGAAGAAGATGATGAAAGTATTGGTTCTGATATTTCTGATATTTTATCAGAATTTGATGAACATGATATATCAGGTTCATAGGCTGATCCATTTGTGCCCCAACACTTGCCAAAGTGGGCCCAAAATACACTCAATTTTGCTGGTCAAAACATTGGAAATTCTGTTGATCCAAGGAGGACTCGAGCAGACTTTCAAAGAGAAGGTATGGCTCTTTCTTTCTCTGATCCTTTTCTATCTGAGAAATTATTTTTGATGATAATTTCAGATCCTAAATCATATCGTCATGCCCAATGAGATCCGAGATGGAAAACCGCCTTGGATGAAGAGTACAGTTCTCTTCAAAAGAATGCTACATGGGAGCTAGTCTATCTTCCACCTGGGAGGAAATTAGTCTAATGTAAATGGGTCTACTGCACAAATATTGCTGCTGATGGCTCAACCTACAAATACAAAGCTCAGTTGGTTTCCAAAGGTTTCTCCCAAGTCCAAGGAGTGGACTACACTAAGACCTTTGCACCGGTTGCAAAGATGGATTCGATCCGTCTTGTTTTAGCTATTGTCGCATCCAAGCACTGGGAAGTGCACCATATGGATGTGAAGAGTGCATTTATCCATGGAGATATGAAAGAATAAATATATATGAAGCATCCAAAAGGATACATATCAGATCCAAATTTAGTATGCAGATTGAAGAAGTCATTGTATGGCTTAAAACAGGCCCCAAGAGCTTGGTATGCTAAGATGGACTCCTTCCTTCTCTCCCAAAACTTCGGAAGGTGCAGATCAGATCCAAATGTGTACCTAAAGAAAACTGAAGGTAATTTTCTGATTATATTTCTTTATGTTGATGATATTCTGATAACTGGTAGCACTCTCAGTTCAATTAACATGTTAATGTTAAATTTTGAGCATTAATTCACAATACTCTAGGATCTTCACTAAGAGAATAACATATACAGTATATCAATGCATAACTGTCACAATAAGCATAAAAAGCATCACAGGAATCAAAAGCATGAGAGACAAGAGACACAGAGTTTCCGTGGGGAAAACCTTAAGGTGAAAAACCCAACAACTTCCTCAGAGATAGAGAGAGCAATGGCTCAACCAAAGTACAACCAAAATACACTTGAGATAGTCTCCTAAAAGCAGATCATCCTCCTCCTCACTAGTGCGCCACTTTCTGAGTGAGAGAGAGATGACTTTCCGAATGATCTAAATAGAGATCTCCTGATCTCTATTTATACTAACCTGTTTTCCTAGTGACCTTATGGGGCCGACTTGTCTAGCTAGGTACATCCACAATATAATATATATATTTCAGGGCCGACCCCACACATGGTGGTCTAATAACCCATCGGCAAGTACACACACTTGCGACACTTGTCAATCCACATGACGACACTTATAGAGGAATAACACATCTCTAATAAGGGTACAATAAATATATATGAAATACATAGATGAAATACATTCCGAAGTTACATATACTTATTACGTGCGTCACAAAACCTTAAAAGAGTCTCTTGACTAGCAAGAACTCTAAAGAGCATTTGAGGCATTTTTCATCCTGTCCAGATCTCCAGGACTTATTACATGTGACCCCACCACAAAACCTCGAAAGAGAATCCCAGGAATGATTACGAGCAGCACAAGGCTCAACCTATCGGATCTCCCAGGGCACAAATTACATGTGGTCACCACAAAACCTCGAAAGAGCATCCTAGGACTGATTACGAGCACAAGGCTCAACCTATCGGATCTCTCAGGGCACAAATTACATGTGGTCATGGAAAAACCTCGAAAGAGCATCCCAGGACTGATTACGAGCACACGGCTCAACCTATCGGATCTCCTAGGGAACAAATTACATGCCATAGGACAAAACCTCGAAAGAGCATCTGCTAGATATCCTAGGGCATAGATTACATGCCATAGGAAAAACCTCGAAAGACTATCTGCAGTTCTCCCAGGGCACAAATTATATGTCCTCCCAAGCAAAACCTCGAAAGAGCATTTTCCAGATATCCCAGGGTACAAATTACATTCCATAGGCAAAACCTCGAAAGACTATATGCAAATCTCCCAGGGCACAAATTACATGCTTATCTGCACAACCTGTTCCACGGCCATAGAGTATCAACTTGATACTCACCATACATCATCCTGATGTACACATGATCATCCTAATCATCATCACCGCAACATCCTGCTGCATGTCATCTGGAGCAACATCCTGAAGCTCATGATCCATGATCATCCTGATCATACAATGCATCTACCTGATGCATACCAAGTATCTACCTGATACATATCATCATACATGATCCACCTGATCATACAGTGTATCCACCTGATACAAATACAAATACATGATACATATCATCATACATGATCTACCTAATCATACAATGTATCCACCTGATACATATACAGATACATGGTCCAAGCATCCAACATGATGCTTATACAAAATACATACACATGATCCAACCAATCATATCCATCATCCAACATGATGCGTACATACATATAAATGATCCAACTGATCATATCCAGCATCCAACATGATGCGTACATACATATACATATAAATGATCCAACTGATCATATCCAGCATCCAACATGATGCATACATACATACATATAAAAATGATCCAACTGATCATACAAAGCAGAAACCACAACATCATCCTGATGCTCATCATCCAGCGCTTACATCCACAGCCATGTGAAGGATCCTCCTTCCAACATGCTTGGAATGGCTTCAGCAAATGTGTCCATCACTTCTTCCTCGAAGTGTCATCAATCCGAAGAACACCAAGCCTCTCTCTGAAGTACTCGAACTTCATCCTGGCTAGTGGCTTCGTCAGCACATCTGTAATCTGCTCGTCCGTCGCAACATACGGGAGCTTCAAAGCTCCTCTCTGCACCATATCCCTAATATAGTGATATTTGATCTCTATGTGTTTCGACCTGTCATGAAACACTGGGTTCTTGGACAGCTTCACACAACTCTGGTTATCACAAAAGATACCAGTAGCATCCAACGGGAGATCAAATAACTCAGATAGTAGCTTCTGTAGCCATACTACCTCACAACTAGCTGAACATGCTGCAACATACTATGCCTCAGCTGTACTCAGTGCTACACAAGACTGCTTCCTGCTAAACCAAGAGATCACTCCTGATCCAATACTGAAGCAGCACCCAGATGTGCTCTTCCTATCTGCAGCACTGGCAGCCCAATCTGAATCAACATAACCCTACAGGTTAAACTTTTGATTCGCTTCATACTTGATCCCATAATCCACTATACCCTTCAGGTACCTCAGAACATGCTTTGCAGCAACCGGGTGAACATTCCTCGGATCCGTCAGGAACTGGCTCAATGTGTTCACCGCAAATCAAATATCTGGTCTCTTGTTCGTTAGGTACATCAAGGACCCAATCATCTGACGATACATAGAGACATCAACCGGCTCAGATGAAGCATCACATAGAAGCTTCAGATTCAATGCCATAGGTGTGGCCATGGCCTTGCGATCCATCATCCCGAATCTCTTCAGGATATCTACTGTGTACTTCCCTTGACCAAGGAAGATCCCACCTATACTCTGCCACACCTCCATACCTAGGAAATAATGCATCATTCCCAAATCTTTCATATCGAACTCAGCAGCAAGCTTCCTCTTCGTATCTGCAATCAATCTGTCATCTCCTGTTACAAATAAGTCATCCACATACATGAGTAGAATCACAGGATTCCCTTCCTCAACCTTGTAGTAAAGGTTGGAATCCGCTTTACTCTTGGTAAAGCCCAAACTAGATAGGAAACTGTCCATCCTACCATACCAAGTTCTGGGAGCTTGTTTCAAGCCATACAAGGCTTTCTTCAATCTGCACATATACGACTCCCTGTCATGTATTTTGAAACTGAGTGGTTGCTCCACATATACTTCCTCTTCAACTACACCATTCAAGAAGGCAGTCTTGACATCCATCTGGTGTATTTTCCATTTCATTGTTGTAGCCAGGGCAAGTACTATTATGATGGAAGTATACCTGGCTACAGGTGCAAAAGTTTCTTCATAATCTATTCCCTCTTTCTGAGAGAAGCCACGAGCTACGAATCTTTCTTTGTATTTTTCTACACTGCCATCTGCAGCATGCTTGATTTTGTAGATCCATTTGGAAGTCACAACAGACTTCTCTTTAGGTCTTGGGACAACATCCCAAACATAATTCTTCATTATTGATTGGTATTCCTCAACCATGGCATCCTTCCATTCTTTCTTTTCTGCTGCTTCTTCATAACTGGAAGGTTCTTTGTTCATAATGTCACAGAGTAAAGCAACATAGCTGGTATGTGATCTGGTTCTCTTCTTTACTCTGTGTTCTTATTCTGGAATGCCAAATATTTCTGCATCTTGAATGAGCTCTCTAGCCCATGCAGGTTTCCTCTTGTGAGAGTTATCCTCACGGGGTGGATCTACAGGTTCTTGCGGATCTTCAAACTCACGAACAACTTCTGGAACTGCTTCAGTCATGGTAGTGTCTTGAAATCTAGTTTCCTTAGGTTCTTCAGAAACTTTGATAGGTGCCTTCCTTGATTTGATGAAGGCTGAGTTTTCATCAAATGTTACATCCCTGCTGACATCAATCTTCTTGAACCCTGGAAAGTATATTCTATAAGCCTTCGAGCTTTCACTGTAACCCACAAAGATACCCTTCTTTCCTGAAGGATCTAGTTTAGTCCTCTTTTCCTTTGGGACATGAGTGTATACTGGACAACCAAATATTCTGAGATGGTTGACTTCATGTTTCTTACCAGAAAAGACCTCTTCTGGTATCTTGTTATCCAAAATCTTGTGGGGTGTTATGTTCTGCACATATACAACTGTTCTAGCTGCTTCTGCCCATAGATGCATAGGTAGATCCTGGTCATGCAGCATTGCCCTTGCTGCTTCCATGATTGTTTTGTTCTTCATTTCTGCAACTCCATTTTGTTGAGGATTATAAGGAGCAGTCAACTCCCTCTTAATCCCTGAATCACTACAAAGCTTCTTGAAGTCACCTGAGGTGAATTCTCCACCATTATCGGATCTGAATGTTTTGATCTTCTTGTCAGTTTGATTCTCCATCAAGGTTTTGAATTCCTTGAATTTATCAAACAACTCATCTTTTCTCTTCAAGAAGTATATACAAGTCTTCCTGGAGAAGTCATCAATAAATGATACAGAGTAAACATACCCACTCAGAGAACTGGATGACATAGGACTACATACATCTGAGTGGATGATTTCCAGGATGTCTTTTTCCTTGCTTTCACTGCTTGAGAAAGCCTTCTTAATGTTCTTACCTTTTTCACATCCTTTGCAAACACCTCCATGTTTGGTCTTGATTTCAGGAAGACCCCCTATAGCCTTGCTTGCAATTGTAAGTGCCCTATAGTTTATATGAGCAAGTCTTCTATGCCAAAGTTCACTTGGCTCCATGGATTCATGTACCATGGCATGTTCAGGTTGTCCCTTCAATTTATACAAACCTCCCTCTTGCTCTCCAATCACTACTGCATCATCTATGTTCTTTCCCTTTGGCCACATTAGGACTTGGCCATCCACAAATGCAACCCTCATACCTTTTTCATCCAATGCAGAGATGGAGAGTAAGTTCTTCTTGATCCCAGGTACATAAAGGACTTCTTTCATCTTCAAAGATTTTCCAGAATCTAGGTTGTAGGAGGCTTCACCACTTCCTTTGATTGGGTATTGATAATCATCCCCAAGTTTCACCTTATGGGGTGATTCATGTTCAGATAGATTCACAAAAGATTCCTTAAACCCAATCATGTGTTTGGAAGCCCCACTATCAATCAACCAATCATTACAACCATGGGAGATAGTACCTGTGAGAGCAGAAATTAGAACATATTCTTCTTCACTTGATGAGTCATCATCACTATCACTTTCTTCCCTAGCCTTCTTCTTTGGGGGTTCATCATCTTCGGCAGTATGAACATGATATCTTCTTTTGTTATTCCTCTTCTTTTTATTGAAGTTGTTGTTGTTGTATTTCTTCTTCTTGGGACAATCTGAAGCAAAGTGTCCCTTCTCATTGCAATTGAAGCATCTGAGATCTTTCTTATCTTTATGATAATGGTGGTGTGAGAATCTCCTGTTATGAGATGATTCCTTCTTGGACTTGCCTTTCCTGGCATGTGCTATGAGAGCTTGATCTTCATTTCCCATCTTTTCTTCTCGGGCCACAAGCCTAGCTTCTTCTTGAGAGCATTCTTCCCGCAATCTGTTGAAGGAGATCAGCTTCTTCCTTGCACAAATTCCTTGAATAAAGGAATCCCATGACCTGGGTAGGCCATTTAGAGTGGTCATCACCACTTCACCATTCTCCACCATTTCATCCACTGCTTCTAGTTGTTCCTTGATCTGGGAGACCCTTGAAAAATAAGATTGAATGGTTTCTCCATTCTGAAACTTTACTCCTTTCAATTGGTTCCGCAGGGTCATCTTCCAATTTATGTTCTTCCCTTCAAATAGCTTGGTCAAAGAGTCAAACATCTCATTGGGTGTCTTTAGAGAAGACACATGGGGTATGAGATGGTCTTTGATAGAATCAGCAATGATTCTCTTTGCCTTGACCAAGTTCTTCTTATGCAATACTTTAGTCTCTTCATCCTCTAGGATAGGGATGTCTTCTTTTACATATGAGTCCAACTCATTCTCTTCCAGGATTAACCCAATCCTATACTTCCAAGATCATAAGTTATCAGCTCCTTCAAGCTTATCCTCAATCTTGGTGTGGTGAGACATCTTAAAGAGTACTTCAAATGGAAATAGAAAAGATTTAGGTCTTACCACTTGAAATGCTGAAAACTGGATCTAGTCTCGGATTAGGGTTTGTCGGAAAAACCCTAAAAATTCAAAATATGAATTTCAATTTTCTAAAAGGATAGAAAGATGCGCCTTGATGATCTGATCAGCCTTGTGTATTCAGAATTTGAGATTAGCAAAGCTTTACCCTTCAGATTTGCCTTTTTTTCCTCCCCGGTTCACTAGGGAGAGCCCTGAATTAGGGTTTGATTTTCCCGGAGATCTACCTAGCCAAAAATATCGATCCAAAGCTCTAAACTTCGCTTTTTGCAAGGAGCTTCCAGCTATGTCTTCATATTTCAGAAATTCCTATTTTTGTGGAAACCCTAATTTTTAGGGCCAAATCTGAAAAAGCTCAGAATTGAATTCTGATTGGATACATAGATTCTCCTTGATGAGTAGAGTCAATCTACTATACTGCTTTTCCAAAATCTGTGGAGAGAAACCCAATAAACAAGAAACTCAAGTTTCCGTCACTGCAAAATGTCTTCTTCTCAGGTTAGCTCTGATACCATGTTAACTTTGAGCATTAATTCACAATACTCTAGGATCTTCACTAAGAGAATAACATATATAGTATATGAATGCATAACAATCACAATAAGCATGACAAGCATCACAAGAATCAAAAGCATGAGAGACAAGAGACACAGAGTTTCCGTGGGGAAAACCCTAAGGTGAAAAACCCCACAACTTCCTCAGAGATAGAGAGAGCAATGGCTCAACCAAAGTACAACCAAAATACACTTGAGATAGTCTCCTAAAAGCAGATCATCCTACTCCTCACTAGTGCGCCACTTTCTGAGTGAGAGAGAGATGACTTTCCGAATGATCTAAATAGAGATCTCCTGATCTCTATTTATACTAACTTGTTTTTCTAGTGACCTTATGGGGCCGACTTGTCTAGCTAGGTACATCCACAATATGATATATATATTTCAGGGCCGACCCCACACATGGTGGTCTAATAACCCATCGACAAATACACACACTTGCGACACTTATCAATCCACATGACGACACTTCCTTATAGAGGAATAACACATCTCTAATAAGGGTACAATAAATATATATGAAATACATAGATTAAATACATTCTGAAGTTACATATACGTCAACAGTTAAAAACTGCTTTAAATCTAGCTTTTGACATGAGCGATTTGGAATTGCTAAAACAATTTTTGGGTCTTGAGATTGCACAAAATTTTGATGGGATCACCATATATCAGAAAAAATACATTTCAGACCTGTTAAACAAGTTCAACATGTCAGAATGTAAGGCATCCCCTTTCCCATTCCTCTCAGGAATCAGTGTTGAGGAGGGAGATTCTACATCGCTTGCATATTCTACATTGTATCGATAGTTGATCGGTTCTTTACTATACTTGACACACTCAAGGCCTGATATATATTATGCCGTGAGTGTTGTATCAAGATATATGCAGCAACCCCATGAGCTCCATTGGTGGGAAGCCAAGAGGATCTTACACTATGTGCAGGGTACTCGACACTTTGGCATACACTATGCTGCAGATTGTGAGCTAGATTTGATTGGGTATACAGATTCAGATTGGGCGGCTGATAGTATTGATCAGAAGTCCAATTCTAGTTATGTTTTCATGATTGGAAATGGGCCTATTTGCTGGTCAAGCAAACAGCAAGCATCCATTGCATTATCTTCAGTAGAGGTAGAGTCTCGAGGAGTAGTCAATGCTTGCATTCGGGCAGTTTGGTTGCAGGGTATTTTGTCAGAGTTTGATATTGGTAGTATTACTTTGACTGTCATTTTTTGTGACAATCAAAGTGCTATCAAGATCTCAACGGATCCAGTTCAGAGACAGAGGACCAAGTACATCGATATCCACATGCACTACATATGAGAGCTTGTGCATGACAAAACCATTGTTTTGCAATATTGCCCTACAGACGAGGAAATTGTAGATATCTTCACCAAGAGATTCACTGAGAAGAAGTTCTCTTAACTCCGTTCACTATTGGGGGTCAGTTCCATCATGGTGGAGATAGATTAGATCCTTCTATTTTCAGCTTGAGGGGGGCCTTCTTCCCATTGGTTTTTCCCTCTTTCCTCACTTAGATTTATTTCTAGCATTTTTGGATTATTGTATCGGGGTGACCTTTGGTCTCAGTAACCAGGGCCCTATTTAGTTATTATTTTTTACATCATAGTATAGCTTGAGGGGGGGTGTTAGGATATCTCATCATTCAGTTATGTACTTTGCATGCATTTTTCATGTATGCAGCCCAGTCACCAGTTTGATGCCTCCAGCACCTTATCCTCAGTTTTCCAGCACCCATGAGCTTCTTACCTTGCATTTTTAGCCCTCCTAGTCAAGAAGGAACCCACTTCTCACCTACCACTTGAGAAAGGCACCCTTCTTCACCTACCACTTAGTTCACTTCACTTTCCTAGTTGTCTTTCCTTGATTTAAGGCTAGATTGACTCCTAACTACTTGTATCACTCCGTTGGACCCCCAGTGAGACTAGACTTCCTATTCTGACTCTAGTTAGCTCCTCATGCGCTCTCCACTAAGACTCCTTCATTCAGTTAGAGCCTACATGTGCCAGTTACACCTACCACACTCAGTTAGACTCAGTTTGACACCTAGTTGACTGTTACTTGTGCATTGATGACTCCATTGATCTGATGATGAGGACTCCTAGGTGGAGCCAAGCTACACCATGCACTATATTCGAATGACCTTCATGGCTAATTCGAATTGCTCATTCATTGTTGCTATATTGTATTGTAATTCTACAATTCTGAGTTCAATAGAGCACTGCTGCAAGCCTTTTGCACAGTTTACACCATATTTTCTGAGTTTCATCTATTGTGATTGATTTACTTGTTCATTAGATCTGCTGTGCTTAATTTCACAAGCTTTATCCTATTTGGCCTCCCATTGTAAGGACGCCACAAGTGAGACCAGTCGATTGCAAAGTATCCCTTAAGTTTTTCCAACCAATCTCTGCTCAGCCACATCCCATACATCTCTAGGATATCAACCACAATGATATCCACAGTCTGGTGGATCCTAGGGTCAGTAGATAGAGTTAACATAACATTCCTTAGTTCCCCTACTACTCTCACTTTGGATCGGTCCAATTGAACAATCTGAGTAGGACATGGATCCCAAGAAACATTTAATTTATTGCAAATTGATAAGGGAATTACATTGGATGAGGCCCCTGAATCTACCATACAATTATGAGCGTTCCTGTTAAATATGTCAAAGGTTAACAAAAAAGGAGGTGTCTTTTTCCCAACAGGTTCTGGGCTGCTGGTTTTGGTGTATGTCTCCATATTATTGTTTTGAGTCTCCCTAGGTTTGTTGACAATTATTCTTTTGGGAAAACTATCCCTCGTAGCAGGGATCTTCAAAAGTTCAAATACAGAGATATTAGCTTTCATCTTCTTTAACTCATCAATCAAGTTGTATTCTATCTCAGGGATAATTGTATCGTTTTGTATGGTTGTTTTGACTATGTTTGTTGTTGGTGTATAGTTAGAAGCTTCCTGCATTGGTTGTCTTTTACTCCTTGTGTTGTAATGGTTTTGGAAATTAAATATTGTTTCAGGTTCCTCTTCTTCCTCAACCATGGGAAGTTCTGCAAAGAAACTTATGGTATTTACCCATTGGTCTTCTTCCTCATCCAAAGGTTCAGGATCTTGATTCTCCTGTAGTTCTTGTTCAGGGCGATAAGGAGAATGATGGGATTCCAAAACTAAGGCTTTGAAGATAGACAATATTTCCTCAGAGTTCAAACCTTCCTCAGGATTGGGTAGGACTTGGTTTTGTTGAGGTTGATAGGGTCTTCTAAACAGTTGTCTGTTGAACCCCCTGTTTGTGTTTTGGTTTTCAGTGTTAGTTCTCTTGAGGTCAACCATTTCGTTAGAGATCTTCTGGAGGATTTTCTTCATGTCACCCATTTCGAAAGGGTCTTTATCCTATGCAACAGCCTTTGTGGGAACATCAGTTTTCATACGTGAACTGGAAGGTTGTTCTGCTAAAGTATTCAGGTTATCCTTCAAACCGAAAATATATTTCTCAACCTGAATGGCCTCAGCGAAGGCCTCTTGCAAGGTTTCTTTATGTGCGAGTTTAACCCACATAGCTATGGGAACTGGTAAACCCTTCACATAGTATGCAACCAGGATTTCTTCCATAGGAAGAAGAGTAATAGGGATTCTATTTTTTAGATAGGAAAATCTCTAATTATAATATTTTACTCTTTCTTTACCTCGGATTTTCATAGAAGACAAATCAATTACCAAGTATTCGGGTGTCTTATCATCTCCAAAATTTTGCATGAATATTTTCTCGAAGTCATCCCACGAAGTGATAGACCTAGATTCTAAGGAAAAGTACCAAATGGATGCTTTCCCTTGGAAGGTATATGGGAATAACCTACAAACTACATCCTCATGGATAACATTTCTAAGCCTGATGGCTTGTATGAATGTCTTTATGTGATAAAGTGCAGGTGTCTTTTCATCAGGATCAAACTTAGGCAGCCATTTTTGAGGATTTTTAGGGAGTCTGTGTTGATCCCCTAGGATAAAAACGACATCCTGGTCCAACCAGGGTCTATTTTGACCTTCAACCATTGGTATGCCCTTTGAAGATGAGCTCGAGGATGAATCACTATCTGAGGATTCTTCAGATGAAGAAGATGAAGACGGAGGTGGTGGTCCACCTATTGTCACTTGTGGTTGATATTCTTGTGTTTCCCCAAATTCTGTGTCAAGGTTAAAATATGGGAGCAGATTGTGGCGGGGTGAATTACATTGTTCAGGATTTTGGTTGCCTGAATTTTGATTAACAGAATTATTGGCTTGCAAACCAGTGTTCTTGTGATTTTGAATTGCCTCTAGTCCTAGATTACGCTCTCCAATGACTCTTTGTTGCAACCTAGTAACACTATCATAAGACTTTTTAAGAATCTGTTCGAGTGGGAGGGATCCTCTTGTGGGTGATACAATAATGATATCGACCCTCCTAGTTTCCTTCTCTACGACAGGGGTGGTAGGAATATTTTGAGAATTTTGTACTAGTTGTTCTGATGACGTTGAAGCTTCGGTATGGCTACGTGTAACAACTGGTTCTCTTACTGGAGGATGTCTGTTTAAGTCTTGTTTAGGCATGATTGGTACATGGCCCTCCTTCTAGCGCCGTTTGTTGATGCCTCAGTTGTGTATGTGCTGGAATGGTTTTCAAGGAAAACAACAGGGGATGAAAACCCAGCAGTGTTACTCACTAATGCTTTGCAGATCATGAATGGACCGACCTATGATAGGATCTTCCACCCTCCATCCAGAGCTGAAAGTCAAATCCCAAGTTTGGTGGCTTGATGTGGAGATGTCATTCCACTTAAACATCTATGAACATAATGGGATGGCTCGTAATGAGACCCCCCCATCTTGTAATCTACTTTTATTGAGATAAATTATTATCAAAGTGATCAGAATGGCATCCAGAATAGATAAGTCTAACCAAGCTATGAGAGATTATGCCATTTACTCATGAAACACAAGGTAAAGAACTCTAGTCTACTCTCCAACTTCAATTAATCAGACCAATATTTAAAAGATGATAATAGTGGGAAGATATCAACCAAGTTGCAAAAATTGACTATTTGATTCCATGAAGAGCATTTTATGATATAGGATGAATGGAAAAGAAGCTGGCATACTACCTGAAAACTTCATAATGTAATCGTCTCAGAGACACACTAATCAACAACCATTTCCAAATGTGCAGATTTATTAAAAAGAAAAGAATCATAAGGAAAAGAAAATCAATCAAAACCAAAGGAAAAGAAACAAACCACACTTTATGTACAAGTGGACCAACATGCTCTCCTAAAAAAAAGTCCTTTTTGAGCAACTGGACATTCACTGGGTAGGTTTCTAAAAAACCTTCCAGTGTTTGTAACCGGACATTACTAGGACCAATCTTTCATGTAACAATGAAAGGTCCTAGCCATAAGCATTGGAATTTAGTGTAATCATTCTTGTCCTTATGTTGCTTGTCCCATTTTAAAACTAAGTTCCCCACAGAGAACTCCCTGTCAGATGAAGAATTCTGATCAAAACACCTCTTCACAAGATGTTGATGTTGATACAACTTGTTTTTAGACTTCTCCCTATCCTCTTCTAGCTTGAGTAATGTATCAATTCTGTGTTGGAGTGGGGAAGAGTCATATTCCTGCACAGACTGTGCCAGCTGTAGGGAAGGGATCACGAGGTTGGCTAGTAAGACATCCTCCTTACCATAAACCAAGCAGTAAGGGGAGTTTCCAATGGCCGCTTTAGGAGTGACATGATCTTCCCAAAGAGCATTGTATAACTGAATGTGCCAATTCTTGTGGTGAGTAGCCACTGTCTTCTTTAAGATGTTGATTAAATTCTTATTAGAAGACCTGCTATTCCATTTCCTTGTGGATAATAATTGGCAGAAAATTTTAGTTTTATCCCTTTTTCAAGGGCATATTGAGTTAATTCAAAAGAGGAGAAATATGAAGCATTGTAAAACACTGGGAATTCCAAAGCACCAAACCTTGTGACTATCTGACTTTCCATAAATGAAATTACTTGGCTTTTGTTCGCTTGTCTAAGAGGGACGACCTCTACCCATCTGGTAAAGTAGTCTGTAGCTGTCAAAATATACTTGTGTTGCGGGGAAGAAGGAGGATTAATAGGTCCGACAAAATCCAGACCCCACTGCTGGAACGGGAATTGAATTGTGATTGGCTGCAAGGGAAATGCAGTTTTCTTCATTTTTCCAGCACACTTCTAACATGGTTCACATCATCTAGCATAAACATAGGCGTCCCTGAACAAAGTAGGCAAGTAGTAACCCACTCTTAATATATTGAAAAGTGTGCTCAGAACGATGTTGATAGGCTTGTTGTTTCATTCGATTTCTTGCCATGTAAACATTGATTTGCAAAATGCAAAGAATATGATCACGGTTTCGAAGAACCGTGTCAACTTCCTGAACTGGTGAACCGGTAGGGGTGTATGGAAGAAGAAATGGCGATGCATAACCATAGATTGCTTCATATGGAGTCATTTTAGATGCAGTGTGGTATGAGGTATTGTACCACCATTTTGCAAGAGGGAGCCACTTTTTCCACTGATCTTGTTGTTTGGAGGTGAAGCAACGAAGATAAGTTTCCAAACATTTATTGATAATTTCAGTCTGACCATCGGTTTGTGGGTGATACCCTAAACTCATCTTCAGTTTGGTGCTAGTGTGGAAAAATAGTTCTGTCCAAAAATGACTGTTGAAAGTTGCATCGCGATTCAAGACAATGGAAGAAGGGATTCCATGAAGACGGAAGATCCGGTCTAGGAAACTTTGTACGACTGAGGAGGTGGTATAGGGATGGTTGAGGGGGAAAAAATGACTATATTTGGAGAGGCGATCAACCACAACTAAAATCAATGTCTTCCCTCCAGATTTATGGATCCCTTCAATGAAATCCATAGAAATATCTATCCAAATCCGTGTAGGGATGGGAAAGGGTTCTAGCAATCCCGGAAGGAGTGTCGTTTCACCGTTGTTGCGCTGGAAAGTTCACATTCAACCACCATCTTTTGAATTTTCCTTTTCATTCACTTCCAAAATAATTTACATTGTGCCCGCTCATATGTTTTGAGGAACTCAAAGTGCCTTGCCGATGGAGAATTGTGGAGTTCATAGAAGACAACCTGCTGAAGATCTGTGCTCTGGGGAAGAACCAAACGACCCTTGTATATCAGGGAATTACCATCCCAAGAGTAATGCAGTAGAACAGAAGGGTTTTTGTCCAACCATTGGATGATTTGAGATAATGAGGATTCATTGACATAGCCCTATTGAACAGATTGCAACCAATTTGAAACATGCATAGAAATAGATGAAATAGAAACTTGTTCATCAACTGTGTCAGAAAGAGAATCCTCCACAATATTCTCCTTACCCTTCTTGTAAGTGATCTTATAGTCATAACCCATGAGTTTTATAACCCATTTATGTTGTGCTCGAGAGGAGACTCGTTGTTCTAGGAAATATTTTAGTCTCTGGTGATCAGTCTTGATGCAGAAATAATTCCCTAATAGGTATGGCTGCCACTTCTATACCACATGCAAAATAGTCATCATTTCCTTCTCATATGTAGAGGCAGATAAATTCTTACCAGAAAGGGCTTTGTGAATGCAATTATTACACCTAAAATCTACCCATCATTAGATTCAGTGTATACATCCCTGAAGTCACCTGGACTAAGTATTTTCATCTGGGAGGATTTTGCACTCATTTCTACAATCTTTTGAGAGGTCGTCGCAGGTTGAACATTATCAACAAACGACGTCGCAGTCTGCTCCACTGTAGGGTACGACAAGGTCTGTTAATAGGCAAAAATAGCCTATTCGAGATCCTTCTCGAAACTTGCTCATTTAGGGGCTTATCCTTGACCTCTAGGAGAGCTGGTACTCAACCCCTAACTCTTTGGGAAGATCCCCTATCTTTCTCCTACCATCTCTCAACCTCTCTTATCCATACCCTATCCACTTAGTCCTATATAAGTGAGGCTCACTCCCATCCCAAAGGGAGGAAGGCTATGGTATCTACATGCTGGTGAAATCTCTCTTAAGACACCTCCATTCACCTATTGGAGAATTCATACTTCCTTGGAAGAACATGGCAATCGGCTTGGTCGGAGAAGGGCTACTGTGTTAAGTCTTTGGTTGTAGTTCTATATCTCTATCATGTACTTCTCTATTTATAGTAATGCAAATGATTTCCACCAATATCGTTCTCATGCATAATGATATTGTGTAGTTTACCTGCTTAACTGTTTACTTAGATCGCTTATTGTATAGATGCTCTTTACTCGTTTCTCTTGTTTGATGTCTTGACAGGTCTTGCAGCTTGGATCTGACGATTGTGGGACGTGGAGCAACATTCAGGAGAAAGGATCGCATAGTAAAAAGGTAAGACATCTAGTACTTGGTCCTTAAATATATCTAGGAAATGCACTTGTAGTCTGTTTTATTTGTTCTAGACTCACATTGAGCTAGGGAGATCCTGCTCGCGTCCGTTCGAGTGGATTGTCTGGTAACAAATATGGAGACCATACTGGGGAGTAGTGTTTGTCTCGTTTAGTGGTCATTAATTTGAGCATCATTTTCAGTTGATTACTTGACACAAGCCTCTTTTATCATTTTTTTCCATTTACTTCTTAGGATTGATTTCATTATCAGATCTTCACATTGAAGACTCTGATTTGCTTCCTTTGAGTTTATACAACTCATTTTCAAGCCTATTTTTGGTTCATTGTTGAGAGATCTAGTTCATTTTTGGATCTAGACCTCACCTGTCACACATGGGTAGTGGAAACAGAGCGACACTGTGTCATTCTGAGCTTCTGTTCTTCACCTGTTAGTCACTCGTCGCATCCTTTACATTAGTATACTGTGACATCGTCGCACCTGCTATGAAGGAAAACTGCGACGTCGCACTGTGTGTGAGTACAGAGTGCGCCGATCTATCAAAATTTGGCATACTAGAATCCCTTCCCTCATCTGACAGTTTGAACCTTGGTTTGATGTATGAACTCCCTCTGTGCTGCAAGATCCAGCCTGAGACCCTATTTTTGATTTGTGTGTTCAGAGTTGGGTTTCATTTGGATTGACTTTGGGTTTCATCTTCGACAAGTTTGAAATCGGTAGTGGTGGATACTCTAGTCTCCTCCACCTTCATCCTTTCACTCTTGCATTCCCTTCCTTCCATCCCTAATCTGATCATTGCATTGGATCGACTTTCAGACCTCATTTACATTTGTTTTGAGCTTTGCTTGCTGCTGCTTGATTTTGAGTTAAGTGTGTTTTTCAGCTTGTTTGAGTGCTTGTCTTTTCTTGAGTTTTCTGAATGTACGAGTGCTGCAAGTAGTGTTTTCTTTTCAGTCATTTAGATCTAAAATAAAAATTGTTATCAAGTTTATTCGTTGACGCATCCATCGAAAAGATTAAAAGTGCTTCTGTAACATCCCTCAATTTCGATGCCTATTGTTATTATATTTAAAAGTAATTATGAATTTTTTAATTGACCATGGTGAGGAGCTCAAGGACAAGGCCCCACCAGTGGACCTCGGAAGTATCGTTACCTCTAGGTTATAAGTTATTCATCATAAACTTATAAATGACGCAAGTAAAAGCAAGGATGTAACTAAGACGTTAAGTAACTAAATCCTCTAAGCAAAATGTAAAAAGGCTAGGAAGCCTTGAGAGTTAGGTTTTGGATCATAGACATTTGAGGGTAAGAAACTAGGGACATTCACCTCAGTGGAGCCTAACCAAGGCTAAAAGACTAGAAGAGTACTATAGACACATACTTATATATATATATCATATGAAAGAATTAGCCATTAGTTAAGATAACTATTGGATGGAGATTATATATATATAGTGTTAAATATGAGAGAAAAAGGTATATTATATATATATATATTAAATATATATATATGAAATATATATATATGAAAGAACTTAACAATAGTTGTGATAACTATTGAATTGATTTAGTATGCATCTATGCTAAATATATGTATATATGAAAGAAACTAAACCAATAAAGTGTGAGAACTATTATATGCATCTACACTTATGTGTTAAATATATATATGAAAGACCCACAAAGAAGGGTTAAAATAACATGCGAAGGTAGTAGGAATGTTTAAACAACAAACTGGGAGGAAGGCACATGAACGAGAGTGTCTCCTTAAATGAAGTCCCCTTCGCCAAATATGTATATTACAATACTAGTCGCTTTAATGAAACCCATTTAAATGTAAATATACTTAGTATGGTTAAAATTTTAGACGAATGAAATGATGAGTGACCTTGTCCCCATCCTCCTTAACATTATGAACTATGGAGACCCGTCATTGTAGATGGGATATCTTAGACGTGGGGAGCATGACCGACAAGTCTGAACCACGTTGGTTGTGTTGGTGGAAAATTCATTCATTGGAAGAGGAATCTACGAGCTCCACTAAGTGATTATTCTTGAATGAGGATATTCATGTAATGATTTTGGTAGGATAAATTGATTAAGTTATTAGAAAACACCATACTTGGGAAGAGGAGTTTTTGATGCAGTCGGAGAGACTGGATGAGATTTTTAAGGAGGTTTGTCTCCCATTAAAATCATGGGCCGCCAATTGTTTGAATGCAATTATTTGGAGTGCCATCTGTCATTGGGAGTTAGTCGTGCTGTTAATCCAAGTGATGTTTTTTAAGAGGGATCTAGCTCGAAAGAGGAGGCACCATGTCACCGCGTGATTTACATAGGATATTGGACAGCACCAGGATGGAGGGTGGAAATAGGAGTTAGAGTATAGGCCGAGAGGACGCTCTTTCATTACCTCTGTAATGAGGTTCTCAGATCAAGAGATACAGTAAAGACATAGAGTATAAGGTAGGAGGACCGCCTTTCATCATTCTAGCTAAATATGAATTCTCAGGTTTGGTTTTCCTGTTTGATATATATATATACTCTGCAAATATCAAAGTGATTCTTCTGTGTACTATTATGATAATACTTGTCTTCGTATGGTGCGTTCTCATGTTTGGTAGCTGGGTTTATTACTTAAGTGGAGATCAGTGATTCGACCTATGCCAAATGCACAAACTGTGTTTTACATATATATATATATATATATATATATATATATATATATTAATATCTGAGACTTAGACACAAACTCTAGGTTTATTCCTTTTATAAAGATCAGAGATTTTAAACTGCTGCAAATGCACAAGAGCTTCAGCTTGTTTACTCTATGAGGTTATTATCTCTCTCTAGTGTGTAGGGGGAAAAAGGAGGTAAAGGCTTGATATTTTGGAGGATATGGTAGATAGTTGTGATATGGCTATGATATTGTGGAAATGAATTGTGTAAGGGTCGTGTTTGGGAAAGGACGGCTGAGGCATCTTGATCCAGGTTTTGTTGTCCTTCTGTGTTGTATGGCATTCACAAAAATGATTATATTGTATTATTATGCATTTTTTTTTTTTACTATGGCGATTGTACATGGGGAGAGAATGGCTGGGCGAGCCCGATTCCCAGCCATAATCTAATTCTGAGTTTATTTGTGGAGGAGAGTTTTTATTCCCGTGTTTAGATGTTGACAGAGTGTATCCCTATTTGTAATTGTGGGCAGATTTTATCTCTGCATCCTCGCATTAGAATCTCTCGCAATCTCTCTCAGAGAGACGAGCTATTTTTTCTGTTGGTTAACCCTTTGGTTTGCGCATGAGTTCCAGGGCGGAATCCCTCTCTCTATGATGGCCATGGATAGATAAAATAGTTGCAAATCTCTGTAGTGCTTTTATAATTTTCACAATAGTTATGAATGCTTGAAACGTTACTTTGGTTGCATTGTAGGGAAGACTTCTGGCCTAGCATGAAAGTTTGGAAATCGTAAATTTCCCTGTAGGATGTATTTTATGATAAAATCTTGAAGAACTCTATTTTCCTCTAAACTCTGTTTTTACTTCAGAGAAGATCTCTGCTAAATATATATATATATATATATATATATATATATATATATATATCTGCGTATTGCTAGAGTTACCTTTTTAACTATTTACAGAACTCTGATCCTCCATCTCGATAACGGCGTTTATCGTTGATGTATTGGCTGGTCCCCTGCTAAAGGAAAAATGTATGTAGATACGTTATCGTTCTTGGCAGTTCCGTTTAGCAACTGGGGGTTGTCTGCGTGTACGAAGTGCAGACCTATCAATACTACCGTTTGGAACTATCAATGCTTACGGTTTGGTCGATTACCTCCTGGATCCTTATTTTGTTGGTGACCGCGAATGTACCCATTAATGACCCCGATGTAGTTGATCTCCCTTCTGTCTATTTTTGTTTAATGATTGCGATTAAGGTTACAGGATTTTACGTTTTCTATCACAATAATATCTATTCTGTGGCGAATGATTTAGTTTTATGATTGTTTTTCGAGCCACACTAGTATTGAAATCAATTGATCAGTCATTTGTGTCTTCTATACCTCACCTCGCAATAATTGTTAAAGCAAATCTCAATTTAAGTTTAGCATGGTGCCAGTAATAGCATGAGCATGTTTCCTTTTAGTTCTGCATTGTTTTCAAAATGATATATCGTCAGCTTGGGTTTTCATACTTGTGAAAGATATCAGTTATGATGATGCATCTCGATCAGAGAAGGAAAAGCAAAGAAGCTAGATCTCTGCCGAGATTTTCTTATTATGTATGTTTCATTACAATGCGAATGGTGATCCTCTGTGTAGGTAAGGCAGCAACTAATTTGTGTATTATGAAATTGGAATTCTAGGTGAATAGTTTTTCGTATTGTTTTTCATATCAGATGGATCTAGGAAATTGTTGTTAGCATAGATTTATCTTGAGAGTTCCCATTATGAATAGGGTGGTAGAAAAGGAGAAGCGAAGTTGTAATGTCTGCATTGCAGAGAAAATGTAACCCCTTACTTAATAGAAGATATGACCTACTTTTGTGGACGTAGCCCGAGTTCGGGTGAACCACCTGAAATCTTATCTCTCTTATATATTTTTCATGAAATTTATCTTATGCATGTTTATTAGCTTGAGTCATTTACATGTAATTTGAGAAGAAAGATTTCTCATGTTTGCTAATGTTGTCATGTGGTATATATAAGGAAATGTTTACCAAATTGGTTCATGTACAATTTCAAGTTTAATGACAAGTTTAATGAGTTTGAGTAAGAAATTGATAGGTATGTATAAGGTAAGGTTCAAAGTATCAATTATTGTTACCAAATAAATGTTCATCTTACAAGATCATCACCTTTTGTGAAAGTATTATACTAACACCTTGGTATAGATATTAAATGACAATTTTATGAAGTGATAAATATTATACATATTAAATAGTAAATTAGATACTAAATTATATATATTATACTTCCACAAAGCATCTAAGGGGTAAGTAAGACCAATTTTTTTTTTTACGAAATATGGGGATGTGACAGCTTCTTTCCCATTGTTTCTCAAAAATTATTGAAGAAAGATTGTGCATTGGAAAATTCTTGCTTATGTTTTGGAAAAGTTGAATGAATGTATGATCTGTTGTGTTTTTCTCGAATTATGAATTGCTCATTTTCTTGAAAAACTCAAAGCACGTTGCAATTTTTGCAAGATTAATTCCATGCTAAGGAAAGATAGATGCATTTTTAATTCTTGTTGTTCTTAGATCATTGAAATTGAAAAGCTTGCATTTCTCATTTCAGAATCCTCTCTTTTCATCATTTAGCGTCATTTTACTTTGAAAAGAAGAAGAAAAGAAAAAAAAAATTGTTTTGATTTGGTTTAGTAGTGTTGTGTACTTTTGTGTTTCGTTGAAAAGGAAAAGAATACTTTCATTGTCAAATTTGTTTGAATTGGAATTGTGTTGCATTGAGTTTGTTTTGGCAATACCATTGGAAAAAAAGCTTTCTCCTTCCCATATCTAGAATTCATTGAAAGAAAAGAATATTTCATGCATGTAGCTAGGGCTTGCATTAAGCTTCCGATTATGTACTCACCTCATGCATTCACCTAACCGTGCAAGATAAAATTAACGGTAGAACTAGATAAAAATTTTAGCAACTTGTGTGTAAGTTAGAGACGTGTTCCGATGTCGTCAAGCATGACAACTGTCATTATTTTCCAGCACTATAGTCCGGGGGTATTGTAGTCTTCCACGTACATTGGTATATCGAGCTCCTTCACATACCCACCAAGTTAATCCATACTTGGCATATATCGAAGGGTGTATCACATACTCGACACATATATCGGAAGGTCTCATGCCAATGGTTGTGCATTAGACAGCACCACTGCAGATTTGAGCTCCCACGTACCTTGCGTATATTGGGAGACACCATTAGGATTTTTGAAACCAACTGAGTTAACCATTTGGTCGTCTTGGCAAAGAAATACACCAAGAACAACACTCGAGGAGATTAGCACGCATGTATTATCTAGGTAATCGGGTATGTAGGAAAGGGTACGGTCCCAATCCTCCTTGTTGCGTCATATTGTTGGACCCTGCAGTATATCACGGTTTGCGATGCCTTGATAATCCCGTGAGGTTCCAAAATTTTGAATCCACTCTGTCACATAAGTTTTCTTGTTTGCCTTAGTTTGAGTAGGTTTTTCTAGACTACTTTTCTTTTAGCATACCCTTAGGAGAAACGATGTTTCGGCCTTTTTTGGCTGATTTTCCTGATACTCTGGCGGATTTTTCCTGGAGAAGGTCCTGTAGGATCTTGAACTTATCACCCGAATATCCCCTTAATCCAGAGGTTATTTCGAGGGTAAGAATGGATCAGCGTAACGCGGTCATAGTTACTGAAGTGGAGAACCCCACTTTGAATGTTGGCATACTTTTGTTTCCACCAGATTCACCTGCCTCTCATCCCCCGTAGGATGAAGAAGCGCACACCCCCTCTTCACAAAGCCTTTCTCCCATCATTTCGGGAGAACTTGGATCATTGGAATGGATAAACCGACCCCAGGAAGACCCTATGGTAGCTGTTGGTCCTTCAACAGCTTACTGGACATCTTCTACAGACCACCCAGTGGCTCATTTTTCCATCTCATCCTCATCCAGTGAGACTACTCCGGAAGACACTTTAGCCTACTTTCGTTACCAATTGGCTCACTTTCATTCCATGGCTGAAGAGTGTCGGCAGTCAAGTCTCCAACGACAGGTTCAGGACCCATCGTTACCCCCTTACCAATCCATCCCAGTTCATCCGATATCTTTTAGATCACCCGAAGAACCCCACCATGTGACCACTAATGAGACTGGTCAACCCTCGCAAGAATCTAGTCCTACACCTCAAGTGAACCAACCGATGGAAGGACAACAGTCCAACACACCTACCACTACCACGGTTACTTTACCAGTTCATCCCCCACCTCAAAATTCGAGGGGAGGGTATTCCGTTCCCCCGGGTTATCTTATTGGTAATGTTATTACCACGGTAGCTAGTCAACAACCTACGTTGGTTCAACCTTTGAATACTGGTCAACCTGTGTTGGCTGGGGAGCAAACCCCATTTCCTAACCAAAACGTAGGTGGTGGAGTCCCCAACGGACCTTTCGTTGGACCTTCTCAACCCGCTAGACCGTCCACCATGGTATTATCTCATGTTGGAGGGTCGTCAAATGTAACTCAACCGTCATGGAGTCAATCGTATCGAGGTTCCGTTAACCCTGTGTCGAGCCTACCTAATCCTGGAAACATGCCATACGGGATACCTTATCCCGGTAATCCATACACTCTATGGGGGCAACAACCTGTGTTGCAACACGGACCCCAACCGACTATCCCTCAAATACCACCACCCCCGATCGGTCCTCCCACACCTCCTGCTGGAGGCGCCAGGCCCCCCTTAACATTGGTGGAGGCCCACCTCATTTTTCCTACAAAATCCCTCACCCCTCCGGCGGTGGCGGGAATGGTCCACCACCCCCTCCCAGCGGAGGCGGCGGGGAACCACCCTATCATGGGGGAGGAGGACATTTTCCTTCGGGTGGTAGCGGTGGTCAACCACCCCCCTCCACGCGGAGGTGGTGGAGGACCTAATTACTATGGTGGTGGAAGTGGTGGTGGAGACCCTCATCCTTCCGGTGGCAGAGGTGGTGGGGGCCCCCATCCTTCTGGCGACGGAAGTGGTCCACCAACCCTCCAGGTGGAGTCGGTAGCAGGCCACCTTATTATGGTTACGGACCCCCCACCTCCTATCGGTGGTGGTGGCGGACCTCCACCACCTCCTGGAGGTGGAGGTGGACCCCCACCTTATTGGAATGGACCACCTTATGGTGGAGGACCTCCTTACGGCCCGGGCAGCACACCCCCCTACAGTCAGTTTCATCCTGGTACACCTTACAATCAGTCTGGTCCTTACATGCCTTATCCGTATTATCAATACGCGCAGCCTAACCTATAGTTTCCTTTCCTGGCTACTTTGGACCTGCCTGACCTATCCCATTTAACCAACAATTCTATTTACCATGGATCTAACTGGCCATCGATTCCGGTGAAACTTCCATCTGATATCCCCAAGTTTGAAGGCAAGTCAGGTGAAGACCCTAAAAACCATGTGATGACATACCACTTATGGTGTTCATCTAATTCCTTAATGGACGATTCAATTCATCTTAGATTGTTTCAAAGGACTCTCACTATTTCGGCTGCCAAGTGGTACATCGAGTTGCCACCCCACTCTTTTCCTGATTTTGGCTCTCTTGCTATGAACTTTTTGACGCATTTCCAGCTGCATATATGGTATGAGACTGGTACTGAGCTTTTAACCTCGCTCCGTCAGAATACCGCCACTAATATTTTCGATCATATCCATGTATGGTGAAGGAGACGACGTCTCATTAAAGCTCCTATTCCAGATCAGCTCCTAGCAGACTGGTTTACAAAATCGCTCATTCCCACCATAACAAAAGATGTTTCCATGAGAGGTGTTGTCACTGAAGAACAAGCCATCGTGAGTGCCCATCTGCTAGACCCGGTCTACACTCAATCTAGCACTTTGTTTAATATTTTTCCTAACGCACCCCATGACGTTAACGATCCTGTGAAAATGCATAAGGGACTTCAAGCTGATGGAATCATCAGTTCCCTTAACACCCAGCCCGCTGCTAGCACTGTTGGATCATCCAACCCAACTCAGGCTGGACACAACACCACCACGTCAACTACTCCTGCTGTAACTGAAGAGGTGAATTATGTTCAATAAGCTTCATCTTAGAAGTTTAACGGCAAAAAGAAGAACAAGGGGAAACCCAAAAATTCTTCTGCCCAGTAGGAACCGAAGACCACTCCTGACGATCCCAAGCAGAAAAGGAAACTGAAGTATCCTTGCTTACTGTGTGGAGAAGACCATTTCTCCAAAGAGTGTCCCCATAGAGACGAAGTGCAAAAGTTTCTTAGGGGTAAACCAACTCCCACGGTCCTCAATGATCCGTTTCCTACTCAGAACCAACAGATGATTGCTCAAGCCCCCCTAGCCCAGGGGAAACCATCCAATACCACACATGTTCTCATGATGCGTAACGAGACAATTTATTTGAATACTCATTCGCGATCTTAAGAACCGGTCCCTTCGAAGGAACCCACCGGAAGTAATACTGAAAAAGATTCTAACTCCTTAACTGATGTCACTGTACCATCAACTTCTCTCACCATAGAGAGGCCATCATTGGATTCGATATTGCGTCCACCCAAGAGTACGATTTGAAAAGCTATTTTCAATCCTAATGCTCGAGCGACACAAAATTACAATATCGTAGAGGACTTGGCCCAAGCTCCTTGCGCCATGTCCACCCTAGAAGTTTTGCAGAATTGTCCTAATCAATGCAAAACTCTCCTTGCAGCCATTGGTGCAGTCCACCCAGATTCCTCGAATACCATCATGTTCTGGCTTGACAACTTTAAGTCGAGGCTCTCACACCAGCTCGCATTCCAAGTTTCCGTGAACATTGCTGGGAAGATTGTTCATCATACCCTTCTAGACGAAGGTGCCTCCACTTCTATCATGTCGATCGCCTGTTGGAAAGCCATTGGCTCCCCCGAATTGAATCGTTCTCCTACCACGTTGAAAGCATTCGACGGGCATGGCTTTCAACCTCATGGGATCTTACAAGCTCTTGCAGTTGAGTTGGGCGGAAAGACCGTAACCATTAACGTGGAAGTGGTCTCAGCCCCATTAGATTATAATCTCTTGCTTAGTCGCAATTGGTTTTACACCATGCAGGTGGTAGCCTCTTCAGTCTTTCGCATAGTACAATTCCCCCACCAAGGAAGAATTGTTACTATCTACCAACTAGATTTTTGTACACCAGACGCCACTACTCATCCTGGTGACCATATTCCTTCCGTCGGACAGATGTCAAAACAGTATGAGAGTGTAGGGGTTGGCATTTTGAAAGATTCATCTCTCATGGGAATTTTTCCAGCCGCGGACCCCCCTAATCATGTTTCTACGGTGAACATGATCTCCACAGAGATTTTATCTCACTCAAACGATGCTTGGCTTGTACCGGACGAAGCCACAACACACATGTTTGGAGACACAATGCCTCTTTCACCCGTTGAACGTATTTACGAGGCTATCCAATTAGCACCTGAGGACAATTTAACCGTGGCCTCTGTCATGTCCCAAATTTGGAATTGGGTCACAATGGACTAATCACATTAGCCATATTCATTAGAGTTTGTAAAATTGATGTTAAGGGTCAAATAATTGCCAAGGAGGAAAATTACTAGTTTCCTAGGTTTGGGGTGGAAGCTTTGGGATTTGGAATAAGGGGGATAATAAATGATGTTTAGACATTAGAAGAGTTCAATTATTTAATAAATAGAGTGAATAAATAAATTCAAGAGAAATCCTAGGTGACAAATGGTTTTGGAGACATATGGAGGATGTGGGACCCACACTAGCTTGATTTTTCATAATACATGGTATCTCTCTTTTGCAAATTCGAATTAATGGGAATGTGAACACTCTTGGGTGAGTTGGTAAGTCATAACACATGTCATTTAACATCTTTGGTTGAATTGGGAAGGATTGGTAACCTCCATGGAAGATAAAGAGTCAAAGTGGAAGTTTGTGGACACTTGGGCTAGATTCCCTAGCCCCTATGATACCAATGATGGAGCATTTATGACAACTATGTCAAATTGCAGACCTGACCTCTGACATCTGACCACTATGACATGTCAGCCCCAAAAATAGGCTCAAAGAAGGCGAATTTGGGAGTTCGAGAAGCCAAAGAGACTCAAAATCGAATTTGGGAGAAGATGGAAGGTTGGAACTAGGAGATAAGTGGCAAATGTGGAATATTTCCTAAATGAAAATCTATTGAATCTATTGAGAGGATTTCGACCCTTAGAAGGCTAATGTTGGTTATAAAATGTAGAAATGAAGTATGAGAATAGCTTTTGATCATTTGTAGAATTTGCAATTGCATTTGTGAAGAGGGAGAGCTAGTGGATGACTAGTTTCTTGCCTTAACCAATTTCGAGGGTGAAAGATTCCCATCCAAGTTGGTAATTGGAAAGGCCATTCAGACATTTCATTTGAAGATTTAATGGAGTATTTATTTGCAGGTGTAAGCTACAGGGATGCTCATGGTTTCTTCTATTGCAGCTCACTCCTTCAACCATTTTCAGTTTTGATGGCATATTCTTGATCCTTGAGGGAGGGCGTTTTTGGTGAGCTATTGTACTCTTTGGGGAAGATTTTAATGCCCCATTTATTTTTTAATATGAATTAAATACTCTGTTCTTCATCTCCAAAAGTTTCAAATCGAAATTTCAAGTAGAAATGTATAAATCTCATTTTTAATGGAAGAACAATGTCATTTCCCCACTACCTTGTTGTGAGCCAATGTATTGATGATGATTTAAAATGAATGGATGATTCTCTGATATATTTGTGATCAATATACTTCCATGGATGTATTCTACAATTTTCATGTACTTTACTTGAGCATTTGAAGCATTTTTACTCAGTTTAGTTGTATTGGGAGGTGAAATAGTGCCATTTCTCTAAGGGTCGAATTGGGGATTTTTGCAGTTAAATGGGAGAGGGTGAGAATAGTTGTAATAATCCATTAATGGTGCATATGATACTTTAATAAAATAATTAACACATTACATACCTCTTTTCATAAATTTGAGTGGGTTTGGAGGAATTTGGGAAGCAATTTTCAGTACTTACCCCAGGGGGATTTGAACCCCAAATTACTAGTAGAATTGCATAATTGGTACAGAATATTAAGAGAGTTTGCAGAGGTCATTTTGTGGACATATGTCATCCATAAACATCATATTCAAGTTCTAATATCATTCATACAACTTCCTTGAATATTTGAAGGCATTTGGAGTCAATTTGAGACCCAGAGACCAATACTAGTCAAAGGAAAATAACTAGTAAAGCTACCTACATTGACCAGAATTGAAAGAGAATTTGCATAAGTATTTTAAAGGTCCAAAGGCATCCCTGAAATATATATTTATGTTCTAATATCATTCATATACCTTCTCAGAATATTTGGGATCATTTGGGGAAATTTGGGACCTAGAGATAAAAACTAGTCAAAGGTCGAACTAGGAAAACAAAGTGGAAAATTGCAATTTTAATAAAATTCCTAATAAGGGACATTATAGTGGTATCAGATCATGATCTTGGCACCTGATGTGGTCTAATATTCATGAGGACAAGAATTCAGGTACCACCATTAGATATTGAAACCAAAAGTGCTTTTGTTGAAGACGAAAAAAAAAGTAGGAGAAGAAGAGCAAATTTTTTGAGGAAACTATGACTATGGATGAAAAGGGAGCCTCATGTGATGGTGAGGAGCATATAAAAATTATGAAAACAATATATGAAGATATGACCAAGCAACCTAAGGAAGGATTCAAATTGTTTTCTATCGAACTTGTGGAAAAACTTATTGATTTTAAGAAAACCAAGGGGCAAAATGCATCAGCTTGCTTGAAGGAGCAAAATGAAGAGACATCACAAGAGCATGCAGAAACTGATGGGCTCTCACACCTCTATGTTGGTGACATAGAGATCACTTTTGAAAGTGTTGCTGCAAGCCCAAGTTCCATTAAGCATGATAATGAAGACCTTGTAGCAGTTGAACAAGAACCAAGATCAACTTCCCCATCACCACTTGAGCTTCATGAAGTTGGTCCAAGCAAAATTGAATAAGATGAGGAGGTTCATTTGCAAGAGCCTCATTTTCTTGAAGGGTCCTTAAAGATGAATGAAAGGAAGATCCAAGAGTCCCTCGGCATTCTCCATGACACTCAAGCATTGGTGTCAAATTCTTGTTGGAGAGCTACTTCATTGGAGGAAACATCCTTCCTTGAAGACATGGAGAAGATTCAAAGAGAAATGTGCCACATCAAAGGTAATTTCATGTCTTTGCTTTTTGATAGAAACCATTTGTTTGAGCTTAATGAATTGTTACATGATGCATACTTGAAGAATAATGAGGATAATCATAAGCTCACAATTCAAAATGAGCAACTTCTTGAAAAGTTGCGAGATACTTATTTTTCCTCCTATGTTTCAGATTGTCAAATGGTAGATTGTTTGGAGGATTCTCATGACATGGTGGATCATGAGAAATGTGGAAATTTGAATGTTCTTGATGTGTTTGAAGATGAACTTGAAGAGATCCAAACACTTGATGTGGTGGAAGAGGAACTTGAATTGTCTCTTGATGAAGGTTATGCAATTTTTAAAGAAGAGCATGATTCCTCTACATTGGAACCAAACTATGACAAAGAGTTCATACTTTTGAAGGAGCTGCATGATACTACCCCTTTGGATCCTTCCCATGATGAAACTTCTGCACTTTTTTATCATTTGGGTGAGTTAGTTCATTCTCCTACATCCTACAATTCCATGTTTTGCAACATTAGTCTCAATGAAGTATGGATGAAAGGGTTCTTTTTTATGGTGCCACATGAGGAGTATGGAACTCCTAGATTTAACTTTTATGATGACATGGTTGGAGCACATTCTTATTCACATTTGCAGCAACATCATTTGTCACTTTATGATGAAGGGTTCTTTTTTATGGTGCCACATGAGGAGTATGGAACTCCTAGATTTAACTTTTATGATGACATTGTTGGAGCACATTCTTATTCACATTTGCAGCAACATCATTTGTAACTTTATGATGATTCACATCTACATGGATGCACCTATGATATGGATTTGAGTAACTTGAAGACTCATGGTTTTTCTTGCTCAACACTGGGTTCATTTGATGTTAGAGGAACTTCATCCAACACTTGGGTGAATAGATTTATGATGGGAGAACATTTTTGTTGGCAGCCACATACTTTGTTACATCTTTATTATTCTCACATTCATGGATGTATGGGTGAGACTTCTTTGAGTCATTTGAAGTCTCCTTGTTTTTTCTGCTCATTATTTGGTTCAGATTTTAGTGGAGATTCTTCATTCACTTCTTGGATGAAAGAATACATGGTTGAATATTTTGATGCATATCACATCCTTTTGGAGTAGCATTATAGGACATGGGATCCTCACCTATGTCATTGGAGTAGATTTGATTGATCACTTGAAGCTTGTATGCACTTGGAAAATCGTGGTCTACTTGCTTGGAGGTACAAGCACTTTCATGATTCTTTGATGAAGCACCTCCTTGATGTACATTTTCATTATGTAGTTATGTACTTTGATGATATATATTTTGTACTCATGATGTTTGGAAGAATGCATAGAAGAAAATGGGATCCAGGAATCATATTATCTGATGGTATGGGTTGGAGAGAACCCTTCATTGTTGGGGTGCAATACAAGCAATGAGACCCTGGAATAATTTTTATCTCATTGGTTTCAATTTTTGGGGGGAAACAAGAAGTATGGGAGATGGATTTTCCACTTAATAAAGTGATTTTTATCAGAGTAGTGCAGCAGCAAGCATGGTGGTTCCTCTCTAAAATCTTCATGGAAACTCAAAGACTCAAGGTTTGGCAATTCAATGGCAACTTCAAAGAATTATACAGAAAGCAGGTTCTTCAACACGCATGTTTGAAATTGCTTGAGGACAAAAAATATTGGGAAGGGAGGATTTTTCATGTCCTAAATTTGGAATTGGGTCACAATGGACTAATCACATTAGCCATATTCATTAGAGTTTGTAAAATTGATGTTAAGGGTCAAATAATTGCCAAGGAGGAAAATTACTAGCTTCCTAGGTTTGGGGTGGAAGCTTTGGGATTTGGAATAAGGGGGATAATAAATGATGTTTAGAAATTAGAAGGGTTCAATTACTTAATAAATAGAGTGAATAAAGAAATTCAAGAGAAATCCTAGGTGACAAATGGTTTTGGAGACATATGGAGGATGTGGGACCCACACTAGCTTGATTTTTCATAATACATGGTATCTCTCTTTTGAAAATTCGAATTAATGGGAATGTGAACACTCTTGGGTGAGTTGGTAAGTCATAACACATGTCATTTAGCATCTTAGGTCGAATTGGGAAGGATTGGTAACCTCCATGGAAGATAAAGAGTCAAAGTGGAAGTTTGTGGACACTTGGGCTAGATTCCCTAGCCCTTATGACACCAATTATGGAGCATCTATGAAAACTATGACAAATTGCAGACCTGATCTCTGACATCTGACCAATATGAAATGTCAGCCCCAAAAATAGGCTCAAAGAAGGCGAATTTGGGAGTTGGAGAAGCCAAAGAGACTCAAAATCGAATTTGGGAGAAGATGGAAGGTTGGAACTAGGAGACAAGTGGCAAATGTGGAATATTTCCTAAATGGAAATCTATTGAATCTATTGAGAGGATTTCTACCCTTAGAAGGATAATGTTGGTTATAAAATGTAGAAATGAAGTATGAGAATAGCTTTTGATCATTTGTAGAATTTGCAATTGCATTTGTGAAGAGGGAGAGCTAGTGGATGACTAGTTTCTTGCCTTAACCAATTTCGAGGGTGAAAGATTCCCATCCAAATTGGTAATTGGAAAGGCCATCCAGAACTTTCATTTGGAGCTTTAATGGAGTCTTTATTTGCAGGTGTAAGCTACAGGGCAGCTCATGGTTTATTCTATTGCAGCTCACTCCTTCAACCATTTCCAGTTTTGATGGCATATTCTTGATCCTTGAGGGAGGGCATTTTTGGTGAGCTATTGTACTCTTTGGGGAAGATTTTAATGCCCAATTTATTTTTTAATATGAAGTAAATACTCTGTTCTTCATCTCCAAAAAGTTTCAGGTCAAAATTCCAAGTAGAAATGTATAAATCTCATTTTTAATGGAAGAACAATGCCATTTCCCCACTACCTTGTTGTGAGCCAATGTATTGATGATGATTTCGAATGAATGGATGATTATTTGATATATTTGTGATCAATATACTTCCATGGATGTCTTCTACAAGTTTCATGTACTTTACTTGAGCATTTGAAGCATTTTTACTTAGTTTAGTTGTATTGGGAGGTGAAATAGTGCCATTTCCCCAAGGGTCGAATTAGGGATTTTTGCAGTTGAATGGGAGAGGGTGAGAACAGTTTTAATAATCCATTAATGGTGCATATGATATTTTAATAAAATAATTAACACATTACATACCTATTTTCATAAATTTGAGTGGGTTTGGAGGCATTTGGGAAGCCATTTTCAGTACTTACCCCAGGGGGATTTGAACCCCAAATTACTAGTAGAATTGCATAATTGGTCCAGAATCTTAGGAGAGTTTGCAGAGGTCTTTTTGTGGACATATGTCATAACTAAAAATCATATTCAAGTTCTAATATCATTCATACACCTTACTTGAATATTTGAAGGCATTTGGAGTCAATTGAGACCTAGAGACCAATACTAGTCAAAGGAAAATAACTAGTAAAGTTACCTACATTGACCAGAATTGAAAGAGGATTTGCAGAAGTATTTTAAAGGCATCCCTGAAACACATATTTATGTTCTAATATCATTCATATACCTTCTCAGAAGATTTGGGATCATTTGTGGAAAATTTGGGACCTAGAGATCAAAACTAGTCAAAGGTCGAACTAGGGAAAAAAAGTGGAAAATTGCAATTTTAATAAAATTCCTAATAAGGGACATTACAGCCTCCCCATATTGTTTTCTACAATGTACGTCCTCTCTACCTGATCTCTTACTTCGGACTTTTCATTCAGACGATTCCATCATGGAAGTAATGAATGTTGACGACATTCTATGGGATGATCTCCATCATAGGTCACCTTTTCTTCCTCCCTTGGAATACATAGAGAACAACATCCATACCCTCTTTTCTCTAGATATCTACCCATCCCCTCGTTCCCCCCATTCTTACATGTCTTACAGACACGGAAGGAAACTTGGCCAACATTGAGCCAACCACCCTGGTAGACATCTCGGTGAAACCAGGTATAGTGGAACACATTCGCATAGGCCAGAAGTGTTCCCCTGAAAAAAATCATTGTTAGCACGGCCTTGTTCAAGCAATTTCAAGACATATTTTCTTGGTCCTATGAGGAGATGGCTGGGATAGACCTCGCGATTGTTTCTCATAAAATAAAAACGTATCCCGACATCAAACCTGTACGCCAAAAGTCGCGACCAGTACACCCCCGGAAGACTACGGCAATAAAGGCAGAAATTGAAAAGCTCTTAAAGGATGGTTTTATTTATCCTATCCCATTGATGGATTGGGTCTCAAACATCGTTCCTGTGAACAAAAAGCAGGGCACCATTCGTGTCTGTGTTGATTATCGGGACCTTACTCGGGCTTGTCCAAAAGACAACTACGCGACCCCTTCATCGACCAAATCATCGACAACTGTGCCGGAAGCATCATCTTCTCATTCATGGATGGATTTTCTGGTTACAACCAAATTGAGATCAACCCAGCCAGCCAACATAAGACGGCTTTCATCTGTCCATGGGGTACATTTGCATACCGCAAACTCCCATTTGGCCTTAAAAATGATGGCGCCACTGATCCGGATTTTATGAGCAGAATGAAATGAATATAGATTATTATCAGATGCTTAACACAAAATAACAGAGATACAGTAAAAACTGGTTTTCTATTCAATAAGGGAATAAGCTAAAACTGTAAAATGCAGCGGAACACAAGCTTGCTGAAATGGTGGCAGCTTATCTCTGAGAAGAGATGTGACGACTGCGCTCATTTCACATGAAGATGGTTACAATGAGGCTCTCAAGGCCTTTTACAATAAATTGGAATGTCAAAAACCCTAGACATCCAAAAACCTAACCCTAGGAGATGAAGCGCCAAAAGTCATGTGGGCCCCGTTTGGGTAAGTTAGTACATCAACTTCCCAGCGTCGTATCTTTTGCGTATGATCTCCGTTTGGGGCGCTAGGTATCCCGTTGGACAGGTCTATCCGAGATTTACAACTTTCAACTAGGGCCAAATGCATGCTGAGGGCAACCATTTGGCCCCCCAAATTGCCAAAAAAGGTTGTTTAGGGGCCTCAAAATGGTCTCAGAAGTTCAAGACCCCGAAAAACTACTAAAACTAGTACAATACCAAAATTGCCATAAAATTGTTTTGAGCCAGTTGGAAAGGTGGGTGTCCACCGATATCCACCTGGATCAATCCTCCCTCCTTAGGAAGCAATGGTATCCATTGAGTTGAGTTCCCCCATCAGATAAGGAAATTTCTGTTGAATTTGGCCTCGGGTGAGCCACTTGCCTTGGTGCAGGAGCTACCCTGCTTTGACAACTCGATAAAGCTGGATCCTTTGATGTTGAGTGCCCTTGATCTTTGTGTCTGCAATATGATCACTGGATGCTTGTTGTAGGCAGTCAGGGTTGAGCTTTGTTGGTGTGAACTTCTCTGCTATCTCTGAGGTGTCTAATAATGGTGGGAAATATGGTCGAAGGAGAGCCACGTTGAAGACTAGATGCAGACCAAGGAAGGGGGGAATGTTGAGCTCAAAAGCATTGTCACCCACTGCCTTGGTGATGGTGTACGGCCCATAATGGAGTGGGCGAAGATTTCGATGGGGCCCTGTAAGGCGTTCTTTCTACAAATTCAACCAAACTTTGTCGCCCACCTGAAACTTATGTGGCACCCGATGTTGATCATGGCGCTGCTTATACTTGGCATTAGACTTTTGTAGAATATCCTGAACCTGTTGGCGGATATGCTGGATCCATTCAATGAATTGGGTTGCTTTGTTAGCTTCTGGGGACGAGTCGGTCGAGGTGGTCACAAGGGGAAGTGCAACATCCATGGGGCCCAATGGTTGGAATCCCAACCCCACCTGAAAGCGGTTGTGTCCAATTGAGCTATGCAGGGCTCGATTGTAGCTATGTTGGACATAGGGAAGACTCTCATCCCATGTGCGGGGGTGTGTTGAATTGTACATGCGCAGTATATGTACGACCATCCGGTTGACGACCTCGATTTGGCCATCGGTCTGGGGGTGGAAGGTAGTGGATTTGGTGAGCTTGGTATCCAGCAGTGACCATAGGCTCGACCAGAACGAGTTGAGGAACCGACTGTCATGGTCTGAGATAATGGTTTGTGGGATCCAAAAATGTACCCATACTCGTTCAAAGAAGAGCTTGGCAGTGGCTTCTGCTGTGATGTTCTTCTTGCAAGCGGCTAGAATCGCCATCTTGGAAAAGTGATCAACAACCACAAAAACACAGTTGTTTCCCCTCTTGGTTGATGGGAGGCCCGACATGTAGTCCATTGAGATGGATTCCCATGGCCTGTCAAGAGTAGGCAGAGGGGTGTATAAGCCCTATTTCTTAGTGGTCAGTTTGGCAATAGCGCAAGTGGTGCAGGACCTAATATACTTGTTGACATCCTGTCGAAGTTTCGGCCAGTAGAAATGTTTTTGCAATACTGCCACTGTATTTTCGACGCCAAAGTGTCCTGCTACCCGACTGTAGTGAGTTTCCCAAATCAGCTTCGCGTGCTCGATTGATGGAATGCAGAGATGGCCCAGACGACACAACAACCCATCCCGAAGATGGAAATTAGAAACCACTGAGTTGGTGACCAACATTTGATAGGTGGTGGAGAATTCAAGGTCTGTCTCGTAGAGGTGGAGTCATCTGAAGGTCTCGTGGCCACAACAGTCTAGCACCGTGGTGAGTGCCGTGATTGGAGGTCGACTGAGGCAGTCAACAACTCGGTTGGTACTCCCGATTTTATATTTGATGTTGAGATGGAACTATTGTAAATATGTTGACCACTTCTGATGGCGGTCATTCTGCAAATTTCCTTGGGTCTGCATGAACTGTAGTGGCTTGTGATCAGTGTGGATGACTGTCTCCTTCCCAAGAATGTAATGTCTCCACTGGCGGCAGGCTTGTACAATGGAGTACATTTCTTTGTTGTAGGTAGGGTACTTGCAGACAACATCTGACAGTGTCTCACTATGATATGCCACGGGGTGGCCGTGTTGAGTGAGAATGGCGCCCATTAGCATAATCTGAAGCATCTGTCTCGATCTCAAAGGGATGTTGCAGGCCCAGTAATGAGAGTACTGGTGATGAGCACAAACGCTTCTTCAAGTCATCGAAGGCTTGTTGTTGGGACAGGCCCCACACAAATTTTGCCTTACCACCACCCCTGGTCACTTGGATGAGGGCCCATGTGATATGAGAGAATCCCAGCACAAACCGGCGATAGAAATTGGCGAGGCCCAAGAAGCTCTGAATTTCAGTGAGTGTGGTTGGGGCTGGCCAGTCACAGATGACCTGGATCTTGGCTGGATCCACATGCACACCATGTCGATCAACGATGTAGCCTAAGTAATGGACCATGTCCATGCCGAAGGAGCATTTTTCCAAGTTTACATATAGTTTGTGCTTCCGCAAGGTGTGCAAAACCTATTGAATATGCTGCAAGTGTTCCTTCTGTTTGTGCCAGAAATTGTTTCCAAGGCTAAAGAAACAAGCCAACACAATCTCAAATAAAAATCAACAAAGTAAACTAGGTTTTAGGGTTTCTGGAATATTTTTCTTGGTTGTAAATTTGGTGATCAATAGGGATTACACTCATGAGCTAAACAAGAAACTGAATTATAAACAAATAAAGACAAAGATGCATCATATAATCAACAAATATCAATCAGAATATAATCTTAAAATTCATTCAGGTCTGACAAGCATCACAAGTAAAGAAACCATGAACTAGCAATGAATATATCAGTCCAGTAGTTAAACAAACTCAAAATGAAGTTAAAACATATACTGAAGGGTATAAAGTGTCATATATTTCATAATCCGTCATCAAATGCATACAAGAGTCATTGTACTTAGCTCTGAGCAAGTCTGCAGACAAAGGTAATCTGGAGACCTCCTGAAGCTTCCCCAAAAATCGAACCCCCTCAATTAGTTTCTAACATCTCTAAATACTATGCTTTTACAAAATCAGTTAGGGATCTAACCCTAACTGCTTTCCACCTATTCGATGAGGTAAAGTAAATGTAGAATATTTACAAAATTAAAAAATATGCTAAAAATAGCACATCACTAACATATTTGTTTGTTAACTAATGACAACTAACTGAATGTACAACTGTCTTATAAGTCTTTTGCTACTTTAGCCAGCAGAGCGATTCCATCTGATGCTTGGTCTTTCTTCTTAGCTTTCTTCTGCTCCTGCTCCATGTCATTTATCTTCTTGATGAGTTCTTTGTTTCTCTGTTGCAGGTCCTGGACTGTTTTCTCCAACTTTGTGCAATGCATATCAGCAGCTCTTTTTCTCTTTAGTGCTTCTTTTGCTTCTACTACCAGCTCCTGAAAATTATCATTTACATCTTGTAGATCTTCTCTCAACCTTCTGTTAGCCATCATTAGTCTATCATTGACCTCTTACATATAATTCATCTGGTGTTTGTACTGTTTAACAATTTTCTGCAAATTCTCTCTGTCAGAATTAACTAATTTATCCATTGTAGGATCTTGTTCCTCATTAGGTCTCCAAGTTATATCAAGTTTTTTGAATATTTCTGCCTCTTCAATCAACAGTTTTGTAGGAGTGTCTTCAATGCTAGGATTCTGATTTTCTTCACCTGCTGCCTCAACTGAAGGAGCTTCTTCTTTTAATTGTGACTGCATTTTATCGAATTCTGGTTTATCATCCATAGACACCTCATCTAAGACAGTCACTTCATTTGTATTTAATTTGGGATTGAGCAATTTCTTCATGTTCAATCTCAGCTTGTTCTTTGACCTAGTTTTTGGTCTCCAACATGATGTTGCTTCTCCCATCATTTTCAGCTCCTTTCCTTGATGCTGGATAGCACCCAACTCCACTACTTCAAGTTTATTCCTTTTCCTGTTAAATTTTGTTGTTTTGCTATCTGAAGTATGGATTTATTTCTCTACTTCGATCTTGACTTCTGTTTTGGAGATGGGCTGCTCTTCTTTCAATAGATATTCCTCATCATCGGAGAGAATGGTGATAGGGCTTTTCTGTCGTGTGTGAATTTCTTCTTTAGGTACATCAACCTCTTTAATATCAACATTTTTCACTTCATGAAAATCTTCTACAGGTGTCAAATTCTGTTCACGATGCTCCTTCTTATCTTCAAACAGTGAATACTTGCCTTTAGAGTTGGCTGAGAATGGCTTTGGTTCATTATCTTCCTCCACATGCTTTGATGCTTCCTCCACTTTGACCTCCTCCTTATCTTCAAGTTTTGGCTTCTGACCTAATTTCCTCAACAAGACCTTACCCTTATCTGACTGCCTCTTAGATTTCTGATCTTCAAAGCCAGACCAAAAGATGAAGAAATCCCAGGTCTTTCCTTCATGCTGCAAATCAGTACTAATAATCAACTTGATTATCCCATGGTGAAAGATGGACTGAGAAGAATGATCTATTGGCCATTTCACCTTTTTGGATATCTTCTGCAAACTTTTCAAAAAGAAGAATGGCAGGTTCATCTTGGACACCCCCACCATGTGCTAAAGGAATCTAAAATGACACTTGTATACATAAGCATACCTGCCCTCACAAGTAACATAGCTCTGCAATATTCTAATTGGCTCAAACCATTCCTTTCTGAGATTTTGAATAAGGACACCTTTATTCCGATCAGGGGTGACATTTGGTAAAAGGTATCTCTGTGGATCAAAGTCAAAAGGCAGTTTTTTAAACCATGGTTCACCCTCATCCTTAATCCCTGTAGCTTCTGAAATCAGCTTTACTGTCAGCTTGAATTTAAGGGTATCAAAAATCACCATGTCATTTTTGAAACCCTGGGCAAACTTACAGGACACCCTTGCATTATACCCATCGATTTTCTTGAAAAAATCCATCCAACCAGCTTGTTGAAACAGCTCAACACACTCAGGCAATTTTTCAATCCATCCTACATCAGTTGGTTCAGCTCTGTTTATCTTACCACTCCTGCCCATTCTTCTTCAATCACTGCAAATTGAATAGTGTGCTTTTGTATTGTTTGTGAGCAGGAGATTAATTTAGGATATTGAAAATACTGTCGAATGTATGGGTTATTCAAAGCACTACAACCTTAGCTTTGACAGGGTTACATTTCATAAAAAACGAAACTGCTATCTTCAACCCTCACTCAGCCTAGCATCACAAAGCATCAATAAATAGCTATTTTTCTGGCCGGAATTGCGTTTGAAAGCACAATTTAACTTTTCCATTGACCAATTTTGACAGAGTAAGCCCCAACAAAAAAAACCCCAAATTCACATTTATATTGGTTTTTCAGGAAATACCTATAAATTGATCACTGCAGTCATTTAAAAGTAAGACTTGAGTTGTCAAATGAGTCACCTTGGATGTACAGACGTCTTCCAGCGTTCAATTTAATTGCTAGCCACGAAATTAGGAAGCCCTAATTTCCCGTGAATCCATCAATAACTCTCCTCTGTATCAGCAGCGACAATATCTGATTCTTTAGTGATTATGGCTACTCCACTAAAGTCCTTCGTCTTTGAATGTACCTGTAAGTGGAAAATTTATCCCACATTTACCTCAAACAATGCTGCTACCTGTCAAAAGGAATTACACCTGGGCTGATGATTAGCACGATTTCCTCTCGATGTGTAACCACTTGGAATCATGATGTTCTCTGCATCAACACGTAATGAATTCTCTAAAACACATAATTAGTCATTCATTATCCCAAGCATGCCAAAATTTGCTGAAAAATCAGAGAAATTTGGAGTCGCGATATTCTTGTAGCGCGCCTTTGGTGATTTTGAGCTACAGCGCTACAAGAAAAACTTTGACACTATTTTGGTGCTTTTTAACAGCTTTTTATCATTTTGCATGGGATATTAAAGCTGTCAGGGTAAGGATTGTACATGACTTTACTTAGAATAAGGTTTATGAGCCCCTTATTTGATATAGTGACCTTTTAAACCCCTTATCAAAAACAAACCTAAATTTTAAAATTTGAAAAAAACTCAAAAGCAAGCCCAAAATTTCATATAAAGACTAAAGAAAATTTCCTAAAGAGGAAAAAAAAATCAAGTTAAAGCAAATAAATAACTTGAAATAAAATGCAAATCAAACAAAATTTGAAGAAACAAAATACTGACTTAACACCTCCCAAGTCTTACTATAGATGAGGATGTCATCCAGATACACCACTACAAAAGTATTGGTGAAAGGTTGTAGGATATCGTCCATCATCCTCATAAAAGTTGCTGGAGCATTTGTCAAACCAAAAGGCATGACCAACCATTCAAAAAGACCTTCTTTTGACTTAAAGGCAGTCTTCCATACATCTGTCTGTTCTATTGGGACCTGGTGGTAGCCATAATTCAGATCAATCTTACTAAAGTATTTGGCCCCCGTGAGCTGATCAAGGAGGTCATCGATTCGGGGAATCGGGTACCGGTTGCAGACTGTGATTTTATTCAGGGCCCGGTAATCAATGTAGAGTCACCAGGTCCCATCTTTCTTCTGCACCAGCACAATTGGGCTCCCACAAGGTGATGAGATGGGATGGATGTGCCCCTTGTGGAGCAATTCTTGGATCTACCTCTTGATCTCCTCGTTTTCCAACAGAGAGCAGCAATAGACTAGCCCATTAGGTAGCGGTGCGCCTGGGGTCAGATCTATGCGATGCTTGACCTGGCAGTGCAGAGGTACCCCGGTAGGAGAGGAGAAGATATCTGAGTATCCTTCCACCACCTTATACACTTGCTTCTGTTGTGTGGATAGATCAGTTGCGGAGGCCCTGGATGTGGCTACGATCTTTCTCTCACTCTAAGAGAGAATCACAAAGAAGACAAATTTCTTGGTCTGAGAGATGACCTTCTTGCATTGCTTGGCAGAGATCAAGGAAATAGCACTAGGAGGGACTGCCTCGGGTATCCTATACAATTTCTTTTTCAAAGAAATAATAACACTACGAGGCCTTGACTCATATATAGCATGACGTTTCCATAAATAGGGTTGGCCCAAAAGAACATCTGAAACTTCGAGAGGAGTAACATCACACAATACCTCGTCCTTGAAGGGCTTGATGCCGTATGATAGTCGGCACTGTTGGCTGATCCGGAGATCGATTCCTTTGTGGAGCCATCCAATGGTGTAAGGTTATGGGTGCGGAATTATCAGCAGGGCTAGGTGCTTGACGACCTCTGCTGAGATGAGATTCTTCTGGCTACCGCTATCAACGATGAAGTGCAGCGGGGTGCCTTTTACCCACATCTGTGAATGGAAGAGGTGTTCTCCTTCTTCTGGCTCGTCAGGTTCATCAGGCTGGAGCTTGGTGGTAGCAATGGTGGCACTAGGTTCTGCGTCAATGATCCGTCTTCCCCTTTTTGGTTCGGACTCACAATCAGAACCCGCATCTGATTCAGATGCTTTCACTTCGGCCACCAGCGACTACTTTGAGCGGCAATCAGCATTGTTATGCCAAGGGCTCTTATGGAAGTCGCACCACTTCCCGACATCTTTCTTTGTCTTTCCGGTGTCCTTCTTTGCTTGCGGCTTGGACTGGTTGTACTGATACTGTCCATCTTTGCTCTGCCCTTTATTTTGTGGGTTGGGGCCGCCCTTTCCTGTCTTTTGCTGTGAGGGGTTCCCAGACCCAAATTGCCACGTCTTTTGTTTGAGCTTCTGCTCGATTTTGATGGCATATCGGTAGGCCGCGCCCAAGGAAGAGATGTCCAGAAATTCCCTTTCGGTCTAGACGTATCGATGCAGACCACCGCAATACTTGAGCACGAGATGTCGCTCTGAATCTTTGATACCCAGCTTGGTGCGCAAGGTATGGAAGATATTTGTGAACTCTGGCACTGCTTGGTCTCTTCCTTTTCGCAGTGTGGTCGATTTGGTATACAAGTCGTCATAACTTCCAATAGGGTAGTATTGTTCCTTAATAGCATCCCTAAAGGATTCCCAGGTGGCTGTGACTGAAAATAATGAGGCTTCTTCTGTGTCATTTTGCTCGCACAATGTTTCCCACCAATCTTTGACATGGGGAACGGATTTGAGGAGCGCAAAAGTAATCTTTTCTCTATTTGAAAAGTTATGGACAGAAAAATACCCTTCTAGCAGATTCAACCACTTATCTACAGCATCTACGTCTATCTATCCTTCAAATATAGGAATATCAAAGTTGATTTGTACCTTGAAGGGGGCGGTGCCTCCGCTCGAGGAAGATGCGTCACTTGTTGGTAGTCGCCGAAGGATTTGCGCGAAACTATCCATCATCTCATTCCTCTGCTGCGTGAGGGCTTCCTCAAGCAAAATTTTGATAGGATCTCCTGTACCGTCATCTTTCTTTTTTCCTTCCATGAGAGGTCGATTGGGCATGCGAGAGGTTTTGTCCTCAAGAGAAACAAGCTCGAGACCCAATTCTTTGTACCCTGACCTCGTTGGGGACATGCATTAAGACGACAAGGAGCAGACCGCTCTGATACCACTAATCTAGATTTTATGAGCAGAACGAAATGAATACAGATTATTATTAGATGCTTAACACAAAATAACAAAGATACAGTAAAACTGGTTTTCTATTCAATAAGGGAATAAGCTAAAACTGTAAAATGCAGCGGAAAACAAGCTTGTTGGAATGGTGGTGGCTTATCTCTGAGAAGAGATGTGACGGTTGCGCTCATTTCACAAGAAGATGGTTACAATGAGGCTCTCAAGGTCTTTTACAATAAACAGGAATGTCAAAAATCCTAGACATCCAAAAACCTAACCCTAGGAGATGAAGCGCCAAAAGTCCTGTGGGCCCCGTTTGGTAAGTTAGTACATCAACTTCCCGAGGTCATAACTTTTGCATACGATCTCCGTTTGGGGCACTCGTTAGCCCATTGCACAGGTCTATCTAAGATTTACAACTTTTGACTGGGGTCGAAACCATGCCAAGGACAGACATTTGACCCCCCAAATTGCCAAAAAAGTTCGTTTAGGGCCTCAAAATGGCCCCGGAAGTTCAGGACCCGAAAAACTGCTAAAAATAGTACAATACAAAAATTTCCAGAAAACTATTTTGAGCTAGTTGGAAAGGTGGTTGGCCAACGATATCCACCTGGATCAGCCACATTTTAGTGGGCCATGTTGTGCGCCTTACACGATATTAAGGACTTTGTGGAACCCTACCTAGACGATCTCCCTGCTCATTCAAAGGAGCGCGAGTTCCACATTGATCATTTGACGGCCATTTTCCTCAGATGCAAGTGGTACAATATCCGTCTAAATCCTCATAAGTGTATCTTTTGCATCTAGTCCGAACGCCTCTTAGGATTTATCGTTTTGAAGGATGGGATCCGCATCGATCCCTTAAAGGTGGAGGCCATCATCAACCTACCACCCCCAACTGATATGACAGAACTCCAAAGTCTCCAAGGGAAGGCGACTTATTTAAGACGTTTTGTTTGCAATTTCGCGGAAAAGACTCAAGGGTATATGAGACTGCTTAAGAAGGACGTCCCGTTCATTTGTGACAATCAAGCTCAAAAATCCTTCGAAAGTATCAAACATGCCATCACATATGCCCCCGTGCTCCAACCGCCTAATTATTAACGATATTATATCCTATATCTCGCCGCTTCTGCTACCACTATCGCCATGGTTTTGGTATAGGAGGAACAAAACGCCCAGGAACATGTAATATACTATGCAAGTAAGGGTCTAGCTGATGTTAAAACTAGATATTCACATGTCGAAAAACTCGCATTCACGACGGTCATCGCCGTCCAGAAGTTCTGGCACTACATCTTGCTCTGCACCACCACTATCATTGCCGACTCGAACCCCATGTACCACGTACTGACACGCCAGGTGCTTGGGGGCAAGTATTCACGCTGGATCATGATACTGCAAGAATTTGATTTTCTTTTAGAGAAAGCCAAGTCTAAAAAGTCTTTGGTGTTTGCCGAGCTCATTTGCAACCTTCCCCGCCCCGATGCAGAAGTTGAGCACAATGACTCCTTTTCGGATGAATCATTGTTTCTCATCGGTACGACTAATCCGTGGTATGGAGATATCTTGTTGTATCTTCAAACCCAACACTTCAATCCTCAATTTTCTCATGACGAGTGTCGTAAGATTCGTCACCATGCAAAATATTATTTAATCATCAATGATACTTTGTATCGTCATGGTGTCAATTCACTTCTTCGACATTGTCTCACTCATGACGAGGCTGAACGCGTTTTAAATGACTTTCACGCTGGGGCATGTGGTGGTCACCTCTTTGGGATGGTTACATCCCAGAATATTTTGCGCGCAGGATATTTCTGGCCTACGATCTTCAAAGATTGTATTGAGGCCATAAAAAAATGTCCTCCTTTCCAACACTTCCATATGAAGAAGCGCACTCATCCCGCCCCGTTACATCCGGTTATTGCTGTTGGCCCATTTGCAAAATGGGGCATTGATTTTATGCATTGTAAGCCTAACTCGGCCGGGGGGCATAGTTACATCATCGTAGCTATGGATTACTTCACAAAGTGGGACGAAGCTATGCCTACATACCAGAACGACGGCAAAACCACCGCACTCTTCATGTTCAATCACGTAATTGCGTGGTTCGGAGTTCCTCAGGCAATTGTTACCAATCATGGTTCTCACTTTCAGAACCATATGGTTGATGAATTGAGAGACAGGTTGGTTTTTTGCCATGAAAATTCAACACCCTACTACCCGCAATCCAATGGACAGGTCGAGGCCTATTAACAAGGTCTTGAAAACTATGATCCAAAGGATGGTAGGGACACATAAGTCCAATTGGCATAACATGCTCTTTTCAGCATTATGGGCCTACCGAACTATCGTTAAAACCGCCATAGGCTTCACTCCCTTCCAATTGGTATATGGATTAGAGGCCGTCCTACTGATAGAGTGCGAAATTCCGTCTGTACAACTTGTTATCGAACTTCTTCCTAAGACTATTGCTGAGGAAGAATGTCTCTTGCACTTAGCAAAACTTGATGAGTCTCGCCGAGATGCCACTCTTGCTAATGAAGCGCACAAGAAACACATCAAGGCCCAATACGATAAGTCAGTTGAACCTCGTATCTTTAACTAGGGTGACCTGGTCCTCACTTATGACCAGAAGCACGAAAAACTAGGAGCAAGGAAGTTCGAGTCCATGTGGCATGGACCCTACGTTATAAAACGTGTGTTGGCAAAAGGCGCTTACGAGCTTGAAGATTATGACGGAATCTCTTTGGGTGAACCCCGCAATGGGCTTTACCTGAAGAGATACTATGCTTGATCTCTCATGCATAGACTTTCTTGTATATACTGTACATGGCGTGTTTTTGTGTGGTGTGACGCATTTCTTTTTTGAGTGTCTTTTGATCTTATTTCCGCTTCTTATACCATGTTTTGTTTACATGTGCAGATGGCAATGTGCTATGGATTCGTGTACGGCGCTAGCCGGCATACCCATAACCTTGCTTCGGAAGCTTGGGTACTATATTCCCCAACAGGTGAGCTCATTAGCTCAGGAGGAAGTTTCCTAGGGTTTGCAACCAACAATGGAGTAGAATATCAGGTAGTAATCGGAACCCTAGCTAACGCCATTTCCTTGGGTATGGACCACATTGTCATCCACATGGATTCTCAATTAGTGGTTTCCCATCTTAACTGGGTCTATGCCATCCATGATCCCACCTTACTCCATCTCTTTAGACGAGTACGTCTCTTGGAAAGGTCATTTGAACCGTTCAATACCTACACATTCCATGGGAGTCAAACATAGTTGCTGACTCGATGGCCAACTTCATTTTGGATTGGTACATCACACATACATAGTATTCATAATATGTAAAAGCATTCACAACATGTAGATACAATGTATAAAATAAAACACATAAACGATATCACATCACTAATCATTTTAAAAACACATAATCTATAAATCGCCGATAAAGTCTGTATATATATAAAACGCTCAAAAAGCAGTGCCAGTACAAAATCTGAATCACGATGGATTTCAATGAGTCTCTAGAAAAATCTGAAGCATCGTAGCTTTCAGTAGTACAAAATCTGAGGCCTCTAAGCTCTCAGTACAAGTATAGTAGTGTCATCAAGCCTGACGCCTGACTCGTACACCCCTAGCTCGAATGGCACACTGCAACTGGGTGAGGAAGAAATCTACAGTCCGAGCCATCTTGCGGAGTAAGGCGTTGAAGCGCACAGACGCTCCAACCCCGAATCTCTACATGGGCCTCGGTAAGTCATCGATAGCTGGCTCTGGTACCTCCACAGTTAGCTCGGATAGGTTCCTATACACCTGCTTCATATCCTCCATGGCAGCATGAGCACCTATAGGAACGACTGCTTCCCCGCCTCTATCTCTCCTCGCCAGAAGGGAGAGACCTACTGGTCGCACAGGGCCCCACATCTGCACGCACATTACATACTTGTTAGCACTACATCATCAAAAAAATGATATAATACACAAAACTAAAAAATACAAGGGTTTTGTTCTCACCTATATCACCCCATGCTGCACCCTCTGGAAGTTCCAAGTCAGGATCCTCTCGAAAGTCCGTGCCGCTGTATGGAAATTCCTTGACCATAAGTAACTGGCCCTCTAGCCAGCTGAAAAACTTGGGACCAAAGCTAATGATGGGCCCGCCACCATGATAGGTCATGACCTCATCCCATCTGATCATATGGGGATCCTTGGACTCCCTTTCATCAAGTACCAACTACGGACATAGAAGAGGAATCCGCTCCAAGAGGAACGATACTATGATCGATCCAAACTGCTTGATCTCCCCGCGTCAACACTTGGTCAGCTAAGCTCAGATGTTGGCGAGGAGACCCTCGCACTAGTTGAAAACTCTGGGAGACATACAGTTTTCCGCATACAACATCTGGGTCCGAGTAGCCATGTGTGGGGTTTGGCTACCCACCACCCTAGTAATGGTAAGCAATATGGTCCGCAGTGGATGGCTCACCACATCCCTGATAAGAATCTTCCCATTGGAAGGACGAGAAGTAGCAACACATTGTTGTGACACCATGTCCTCAACTGTACGGTCACTAGCCCGAGTCCCAGTAAGATGTACAGCGTCCCCTCTTCAGGACAAACTAGTCAGAAAGTAGATATCCTCAATGTCAATCGTGAGGATATGCTCACCTATCATAAAGTATTGTTGGGTCACATCCCAACTCTGGAGCATGTGTGTTAGTAGCAGGATCTGGGCTCTCATCCCCTGTATCTCAAAGAACTTGAGTAACCCACAGTTTCTCAAAGAATACACGCATTGTGGATCGTTTGCGGCTTGTTCATCCTCGAGTTCATGTTCTTTCTCTCGCCACTCCAATACCATTTTTGCTTGCTAGTAACCTGCCAAAAGGGACATTTAAACCCTATTAGGTCCTTCCTCAGCTTTCACAAACTCCTTTTTTGGATTATTTTTGATGTTTGAGTTTTGGGTTTCTGCCATCGCACTGTACCTTTAGGTACAGGGCGACGTGATCGCAAGTATTGTTTTCAAGGAATGCGATGACTCGATCTTGTCTCAAGTCCTGAAAGGGCCACTTGTGACGAGCCGAGGGCATAATGGCCCTTCCCCAAATCACCAAAAACCCAAAAAATGGACAAGAAATAAAAAACTAAACCACTGGAAAGTTGTTGGATGAGATTTCGGCCTACTTGGTCCGAACGGCTGGTGAAATGGTGGATCGTATCTCCCGAAATCGCAAAGTAAGTTTTGGCTCCGAATTGGTACTTCTCCACCCAAATTGGCAATTTGAACAATGTTTCTATTTTTTGGCCCATATTTCTATTTATAAATAGAATGGAATATTCTTTTTCAAATATTTTGATGCTTTTTGGGCCATTTACTATAGTTTCGACCGTTTGTCATTATATTTGGGGATATTTGACACTTTCTCTAGTGCACAGGAGTTGTAAAGTGGTCTTTTGTGTCGTTTCTCGCATTACCAACGGTAAATACAAGTATGAACACCCCTTTTTAATGTTTTGTCATTATTATTTTTGGTTAGTCGTAATTATTGCATGAGGATGAGTTCAGTCTTCGTTTGTTCTTGTACTCACCCAACCATGAGAACAAGTACCGAGTTATGATTTATCACTTTTCTGGGCTCGTTAAACTTCCACGGAAAAGGACACCCCCCGAAGTCTACCGTTAAGCTCTTTTTAAGCTCTCGAAAAATGAAAAGATTTCCAAGTGAACTTGTCGCATTCATGCTTGTTAAAGTATTTGAATGGTTGTCTTCCTGGTGATAGTTTACCCCCTTTTTCGAACCAGGAGTCACTAATTACAAAAAGGAATACTCCAACCAATCATCACTGGAAGAGTCCTCTCCCGCGTTGTTTTACCCTTTTTCGGGCGATGAGGCTAACTTTATGAAAAAGGACCGTTGGAGTCTTCTTTAGTTCTTTTTAGACTCTCTAAACATGAAATGACGACCGAGTTTACCTTCTATGGACTCATTACATTGAAGGGCCCGTCATGGGACGAACCCCTCCTATCCCAGGTTTGGAAAATATTTGGGATTGGACTCATCTATGAGATGAGCTATACCGAGCATCTTGTTACCCTCATCAAGCTCATAAAAAAACACATCAGGCACTCATCATTCATGATGGGGAAAAATGAAAGTGTTTGTGTTACATACCTTAGTGGCAGTATATAGTCGTTCTTGAACATGGCACTCATTTGCATTTGCATACAGTACTTGGGTCATCTGTTTGTCTATGAGTCCTCGCTTACGTTTTGAGTCTTGTTACTCCTTTGAGTCATTCAAAGAAAACTTCCATCATCAGTTGCATTAGAAGTTTGCGTCATTCTCATTGTGTCAATACTGTCAAGTCATGCCATGCCCATGTTCAAGAACATGTCCACTATCTTTCATCTACAGTCAGTACACACGTCATCATGTCGTTGTTACTTTGAGTCATTCTTACATGTTACTGTACCATCTGATCCACTCTACACATCTTTTGTCGTGTTTCATGTCGATTGATGGGGGATTCATCATGGCCCTCCTTCGACGGATTCATCCTTGTCGACTTCAACTCATCATCGGAGGATTGAATCTAGAAACCAACCAAGTACCTTGGCCCTACATGCCTCAATGGCAGGTTACCTTGCTCTCGTCATGAGTTTACATCATTGACTCTTGATTGAAATATTTCATCTTGCGTTCGACTTCAAATCATTTATTCACACTTGATGATATGTACTGTGATACCTTGGGAATCATTAACATCAATGGTGATCTCCCTCGCACTTGTTAACGGTTTACATCAATTACCAGTAATCAAGTGGTTTCTACCATGTTCGACGTCAAGACATTTGTAATCACATGGATAGATTCGTATCATTGTGGGTTCAGCTTGAAGACCCTGGGGAGTCATGTTTTACCCAGGTTGCGATGGAGTTTGTATTGAGTCACATTACACGAATCCACTTTTGTATTGGTCATGGCTATGTTATCATCTCATCATGGATCTACGCTTGTGTCTAGTAGCCATGATTGTGTTTAGTTGGTCATTACTACCATGGATCTGCAATGTATTGGTTGGCAGCCATGTTGTACTTCATTTAAGATTGTCAGTTCAGAGTCAATTGTACTGCAGCAGCATCCTTCATCCAACGAGTCTTTTTCCATTATTTCTATCAAAGCACTTCACTTGTACATCCTTAACAACTTCATGCTTTGGGGGGCATTCTGTTACACCTAAAATCCACCCATCGTTAGATTCAGTGTATACATCCCTGAAGTCACCTGGACTAAGTATTTTCAACTAGGAGGATTTTGCACTCATTTCTGCAATCTTTTGAGAGGTCGTCGCAGGTTGAACATTAGCAACATGTGACGTCGCAGTCTGCTCCACTGTAGGGTGCGACGAGGTCTGTTAATAGGCAAAAATATCCTATTCGATATCCTTCTAGAAACTGGCTCATTTAGGGGCTTATCCCTAACCTCTAGGAGAGCTGGTACTCGACCCCTAACTCTTTGGGAAGATCCCCTATATCTCTCCTACCATCTCTCAACCTATCCTATCCATACCCTATCCACTTAGTCCTATATAAGTGAGGCTCACTCCCATCCCAAAGGGAGGAAGGCTATGGTATCTACATGTTGGTGAAATCTCTCTTAAGACACCTCCATTCACCTATTGGAGAATTCATACTTCCTTGGAAGAACATGGCAATCGGCTTGGTCGGAGAAGGGCTACTGCGTTAAGTCTTTGGTTGTAGTTCTATATCTCTATCATGTACTTCTCTATTTATAGTAATGCAAATGCTTTCCACCAATATCGTTCTCATGCGTAATGATATTGTGTAGTTTACTTGCTTAACTGTTTACTTAGATCGCTTATTGTATAGATGCTCTTTACTCGTTTCTCTTGTTTGATGTCTTGATAGGTCTTGCAGCTTGGATCTGACGATCGTGGGATGTGGAGCAACATTCAAGAGAAAGGATTGCATAGTAAAAAGTTAAGACATATAGTACTTGGTCCTTAAGTAGATGTAGGAAATGCACTTGTAATCTGTTTTATTTGTTCTAGACTCACATTGAGCTAGGGAGATCCTGCTCGTGTCCGCTCGAGTGGATTTTCCGGTAACAGCAATGGGATGTTCATCTTGAAGGAGAATAGCACCAAGTCCATTGTCGCAAGCATCACTCTCAATAGGGAAGGGCTTGTGTTGGCATGGGATAGATCCGCATGAAGTGCAGAAGCCGACAGGCGCGAAAGGTTCATTCCGCGAAAGAAGGATCGAGGATCCCAAACAGTATTGGTTTATATGCGAAGCGGTAGGGACCGTGAAGCAGGTTCAGGATGATGCTATAAAGATGGGACAACTAGCGACGACCCTTAGGGGTCGGGCATTAGACTGGTACATGAAGTTTGTGAGGTTTCCAGCGGGAATAGCAGCCAAAACACTAGTGCAGTTCAGAATGGCAATGATTGACGAATTTAAAAAACCAAAAAATGAGTCGCAATATGTCACTGGGCTTAAGGAGATTAAGCAATTCCCAAATGAGTCAGTGTGGGAATTCGATCAACGATGCAAGATGTTGATAGAAAAAGTAATATTTCCGATAAATGAGCTGCAACATAAATAATGGTTCATCGCAAGACTAGAGTCGCATATCCGAGGACCGTTGATGCAACAAAAAGTCGCAACACAGGTAGAAGCATTAGAAATCGTGATGAAGCTAGAGGCTTCACTAATCGACGAAGAAGGAATGGAATGGACAAAGTTCAGGCATAGTTAGCCAACTTAACAATTCAATTGGAGGATATCAAGAAGGGTAAGGAGACCCGTGGAGAAATATGGTGTACCGGATGCAGAAGTGAGGGGCACCATAAGGACAATTGCCCAAAATTCCGTGAGTATTTGCAAGCGGGAGCACCAAACCCCCTTCGTCAAGGAGGAATTCCATGGTGTACTATTTTTCAAATTAGAGGGCATCGACCAGAGGAGTGCGTATATCTGCAAAAGATGGTATCAAAGCCAGCGAACTTATACTGCAAGTTTTGCCGATCAGTTGGCCATGATGAGAAGGACCGCAGGGCTTATGACCTGCTGCAAGATCGAACAGCTGACACTTATTTTATGAAGGGAGAAGAGCCACCGGGGGTGCAGCAGCAATCACAATATAGTCAACCGCAGCAATACGACCAAGGGAAATACAGGTAGCCGCAGTATGGGCACCCATAGTATCCACCACCACCGTATGGCCAACCGTAGTATGGACAACAATAGTATCAGTAGCTGCAGTACATGAAACCGCAGTATCAACAATATGGACTGCCATGCGGAGGTTTCGGGGGAGGATTCCGTAGAGGCCGAGGCACCGGTATGGGACGTGGAGGAGCTGTTGGATGAGGAAGAGACCCAATCATTTGTTACAATTGTGGACAGCAGGGGCACTACAAAAGAGACTGTCCAAACCCAACACCGCAGTGTACATACTGCAGTGTTGTAGATCATAGTGTAGAAGACTTCCCTCAGCTTATTGCGAAATGGAAAACGAAGTAGAAATAGAACTCAAACAATTCGAATGTGCCCCCTATTGTAGAGATGATTTCGACAGAATCTAGAGGAAACCACGCGATGGTTGGAATAGTGACACAAGGTGTTAAAATTCAATATGTTAAGACAGAAAATAGCAGCATTACATTCCATTTCACAATAATAGCATATACAGGATCACTGAAGAAACAACAAGCACAGCATAAACACAAGAGACAGAGATTTATCCTGGGAAACCCTCATGGGGTAGAAAACCCAGCAAAGCTTCCTCAATATAGATGACCAGCAATATACAAAGATGAAACCCTGAGACATGATCTCCTCCTCCACAATAGCAGACCTCTCCTCCACAAGTGCGCTATCCTCAAGTGAGTGAGTGTGTCAAATGAGGAACACACCTCCTCTATTTATACACTACACTGACATATCTTTTACACAAGTACACGTAGGCTCGTATTTAACCAATGGGTTAAATACCCCACTACAACTGACTGGGCCGACCCCCACATGGTGGGTCTAATAACCCTAGTTACCACAACCAACTTGGAGGAATAAACATCTCCGGATTTATAGTATAATCACATCGGAGGTATGGAACATCTCCGGAATAAATAATATACAAATATAATATTCTTTGAAGTTACAATATTTCAACACTCCCCCTTAACGAGAAGGATATTATAACAGTATCTGCACGAGCAAGGAGTCATCAACATCATACATGATACATCTATAAATCATTGGAAGCTTTCTTATCATCATCAGTAACTCAACCAGTTACTGGAACATCAACATCTTCAGTACTGAGTCTTTATCTTCTGCAGCACTCGAACAACTATAGCAACATCAACGTCTGGATCCTCACGATCATCAACATCATCATCTAGACCATCACGATCAGCATCATCGTCATCATACGATCATCAACATCGTCATCACACGATCAGCAGCATCGTCATCACACGATTAGCAGCATCGTCATCACATGATCATCAGCATCCTCATCACACGATTAGCATCATCGTCATCACACGATCATCAGCATCGTCATATCACGATTAACAGCATCGTCATCACACGATCAGCAGCATCGTCACCACACGATCATCAGCATTGTCATCACACGATCAGCAGCATCGTCATCACACGATCAGCAGTATTGTCATCACACGATCAGCAGCATCGTCATCTATATACATGATCCTTCCTTTCGGAATTACTGGATCAATCTCATCACAATCATATTTAAGACTATCCTTCCTTTCGGAATTACTGGATTTACTGTCTAAGGATGATTAGTCCAACCATAATCATATTTTAAGACTATCCTTCCTTTCGGAATTACTGGATTTACTGTCTAAGGATGATCAATCCAACCACAATCGCATTTAAGACTATCCTTCCTGGATTTACTGTCTAAGGATGATTAATCCAACCACAATCGCATTTAAGACTATCCTTCCTGGATTTACTGTCTAAGGATGATTAATCCAACCACAATCGCATTTAAGACTATCCTTCCTGGATTTACTGTCTAAGGATGATTAATCCAACCACAATCGCATTTAAGACTATCCTTCCTGGATTTACTGTCTAAGGATGATTAATCCAATCACGTGCATTTTGAACCAAGGTCCAAGGACGATGCAATCCTATCCTCTATTCTCGGAGACACCTGTCTACGGCTCACTTTAGAACTTGAGTTCAAGGATGATCCAATCCTCTCAAGTCCACCAAGGACTTCATTCTCAGAGACCTCACGTCTACGGCTCTCTTTAGGACTGAAAGTCCAGGGATGATCCAATCCCCTCAAGTCCACCAAGGACTTCATTCTCGGAGACCTCACGTCTACGGCTCTCTTTAGGACTAAAAGTACAGGGATGATCCAATCCCCTCAAGTCCACCAAGGACTTCATTCTCGGAGACCTCACGTCTACGGCTCTCTTTAGGACTGAAAGTCGAGGTATGATCCAATCCCCTCAAGTCCACCAAGGACTTCATTCTCGGAGACCTCATGTCTACGGCTCTCTTTAGGACTGAAAGTCCAGGGATGATCCAATCCCCTCAAGTCCACCAAGGACTTCATTCTCGGAGACCTCACGTCTACGTCTCTCTTTAGGACTGAAAGTCCAGGGATGATCCAATCCCCTCAAGTCCACCAAGGACTTCATTCTCGGAGACCTCACCTCTACGGCTCTCTTTAGGACTGAAAGTCGAGGGATGATCCAATCCCCTCAAGTCCACCAAGGACTTCATTCTCGGAGACCTCACGTCTACGGCTCTCTTTAGGACTGAAAGTCAAGGGATGATCCAATCCCCTCAAGTCCACCAAGGACTTCATTCTCGGAGACCTCACGTCTACGGCTCTCTTTAGGACTGAAAGTCCAGGGATGATCCAATCCCCTCAAGTCCACCAAGGAATTCATTCTCGGAGACCTCACGTCTACGGCTCTCTTTAGGACTAAAAAGTCCAGGGATGATCCAATCCCCTCAGCTGTCCACTAAGGACTTCATTTTCGGAGACCTCACGTCTACGGCTCTCTTTAGGACTGAAAGTCCAAGGATGATCCAATCCTCATCTGTATTCACATCTATACAAGTACAAATGTCCAAGAGCATGTATCACATCAAAACATGTACACATTACTAATCAAAACATGTATACATCTAGCATGTATTCTCACTAATACATCTAACATCAAAGCATGTATACATCACCTCAAAACATGTATACATCTATCATGTATTCTCACTAATACATCTAACATCAAAGCATGTATACATCACCTCAAAACATGTATACATCTATCATGTATTCTCACTAATACATCTAACATCAAAACATGTATACATCACATCAAAACATGTATACATCTAAAATAAAAGATATATAAGAGTTCTAAATCTAAATATTTGTAAGTAGCTAAGTACAACAAAATAAAATTTAAGGGATAGAGTTGTTATCAAATACTATACTACTCCCCCTTTCGAGGAGGGTCCTTCTGGACTATACCAAGCTTGTCTCGGAAGTATTCAAACTTTACTCGAGACAAAGGTTTAGTCAGGATATCGGCAATCTGATCCTTAATGCTTATATACTCGAGCTTGATAGCTCCTCTCTGCACCATATCTCATATATAGAAGTATCGGATCTCTATGTGTTATTGACTTATCGTGGAATACAAGATTTTCTATCTTGATTAATTTCTAAGTCAAACACTCCATATAATAGCTTCTGAAGCCACACTGCTTCACAGCTGGTAGAGCAGATAGCTATATATATATATATTCTGCTTCAGCAGTACTGAGAGCCACACTAGATTGTTCCTTGCTGAACCATGAGATCATGGCAGATTCAAGACTATAACATCCACCTGATGTACTCTTTCTGTCTGAGGCACTTCCTGCCCAATCAGAATCTGAGGAACCATGTAAACGGAGTTCATGACCTCCAAGATAATATAGACCAAAATCTAATGTACCTTTTAGGTAACTCACTACATGCTTTGTAGCTATTAAGTGCACCTTTCTAGGTTCTACTAGATACTGACTTAGGGTATTTACAGCAAAGCATATATCTAGCCTAGTATTTGTTAAGTACATCAATGACCCAATGATTTGTCTATATAGGGTTAGGTCCATTAAATACGATGAGTCATTAACTAACAACTTCAAGTTGGAGTCCATGGGAGTGGCCATGGATTTATATTCCAACATATCAAATCTTTTTAGAAACTTCATAGCATACTTACCTTGATTTAAAAGATTCCTTTTGGATCTTGCCATACTTCTAGACCTAAGAAGTAGTGCATTAATCCGAGATCTTTCATTTTCATTTTTGCAGCCATTTTCATGACCTGTTTCTCATTCCTTGTCAGAAAGAGATCATCGTCATACAATAATGGTATGATAGGTTCATCATCCACAACCTTAAGGTAAGGGTTAGGAATAGTTTTACTTCTGGTAAAGCCCAAGCTTTGTCATGAAGCTATCAATTGTCCATTATTCTCACTCAGCATTGAGTGATCTTCTGCATATCTATCTGTGCCATCTCTCGTCAGATGGGTCTACTAATATGAGTCTCAAAATCATTCGAACTCTGTGGTGAGTTCCTTCTTGCATATATGTCATATGTGTATAGAACCCATATTCAACCTTGTAGCTAAGGTTGAGATCCACATCACCCATGATGATCATTAAGCTCATCAATAGACTACCGATCCTGGGAACCCATACAGAACCTGATTACATTATTAAGAGAATGGTCAAAACATCTCATCATGATTCTCTTCCTCTTTCTAAGAGAATCTCTTAACCACAAGCTTTCTATAGTGTGTTTGATTTGTAAATCCTTTTGTTGAACATCCATCGCTTGTTCATCATTCATCATGATTTTTCCTACAAATCAAAATTAGGTACATGATTAGTAATACTTCATAATCATCAAATTATATTGACATGATAACCTATTATGCATACAGATATCATTTACATAGTTATGCAACTATCTTGACCAATACTTTGGCACAACACTTTCCCATATCCTGTATGCATACAGTGGCTATCTAGATGCCTTCCATCTCTACCAGAACATACTATCGAGAGTGTGCACAACTCTCAGCATATCAGCAAAGAGGTTTCATTCTAGACAAGCAACAATGGAATGTTTGTCCAACTTACCAATCATATGCATATTAGTAGTATACTGTTCAATGTTCTATGAATATTTACACTTAGCATGATATATTATAGGAATACAAATATGCATACAACCTATTACAGGCAATATCATTTACTATTTCAAATAACAACTCAAATACTTATCTTTTATGTTTGTGTGGTTGCCTCCCGCTTGATCTTCTGTATGTCTTTTGAACTTCTATTCATTATGCACCATTGTGCATGTTCAAGTGTCATCCTCATGATCTCATACACAAACATACACCCATTAGTATGTTCTAAATGTTATCAAAACATTATAGTTCTAAATAATATTGAGAATGTATAGTCATGATTATAGTTAATAAACATTAGTATTCAAGATTTCAGGGAAGTCTTCTTTTACTCATGCATGTCATCAATCAAGATAAAAGACATAATATGCATAATCCCTTGATTACTAACTTTATGAATAAGCATAACCAATCATACCAAGTATACTTATATAAGGGATCCTAACACAAGGTAAGATTCATGGGAAACATACCTGGATTAGTATACCTACTTAGTTATGTACAACATACCTAAACAATCTCTTCAATGATTTAGAGATCCTGAGCTAGAACCTGCATGTCTCATAGGTTAAGCATAATATAACAAAGTCATACATACCTCGTAAGTAGAACAAAGATTATGGATGAGTATTTTTCTTCATGTTTTCATGGTCATGGAACCTGATTTGTCTTTTGTGATGTACCTGAGCCTTGTTAGCAGACAACATCAACCTCACACAACATCATAATGCATTAGTACAATCATATAGCCCTAATCAATGAACGTCTTTGATCATTCACATGCATTCATACTATTACTAGGGTGATAAGACAATTCTAACATTAATCAAGATTGTACTAATAAATAATATGAAGACAAACACATCATGAACTTAATCAAGAATTAGATTTCAAGACATACCTGAGCCTCCATAAGTCATACCTGTCGAGACTTCTTGTAGTCTTCTTATGTAAGGCCTTAGCCTCAACTCCCCCTGAAACTTGATTTGGAGATTGATTATGGTTTTCTAGAGAAACCCTAAAAATTCAATCTTTGACTTTCACGCTTCTGAATGGATGAAAGAATATGTCTTGCTGAGCTGATCAAACTAGCATACTTCAATTTTGGAATTTCCAAAATTTGACACCTCAAAATTGCCTTTGAAACTTCTGGATCTTCTAGACAGGATCCCGAACTAGGGTTTGATGAATCCCACCCTTCTGCCCAAACAAAAGGTTCGATCCAAGGCTCTAAACTCTTATTTTTCTTAGGAGCTTCCAGCCGTGGTTACAGACTTCAAAAATTCCCATTTTTTACAGAAGCCCTAATTTTCCACTTTTCTGATAAAAGTCCCGAACTAGGGTTTGATCAAGCCCGGCCTTGTTCCCAACCAAAAAATATGATCTTGGTCTCTAAATTTCTATTTTGATGAGTATCATTCAGCCGTGGTCTCCGTTTACAAAAATTCCAACTTTCTTCAAAGCCCTAAATTCTGGAAGCCATGAATGAAGGTACTCAAAAATAATTCTGTTTTGACAGAAATATGTACCTGATTGTTTCTGGTGTAACTCCAAAATGTTCAATCCACAGGATCTGAAAAAGTTTTCTGAGATAGCCTGACCTGTTATCTTTCCATCCTGACAGGTCTGACCTCAATTGGATTCTCTGAGAGAGAGTTATGTCAAATGTCACAACGTGACCTGTTTTGGGATAAAACAGAATAGCGAACTTGTACGGCATGCCACGTGTCACTGTTTGAACTTCGGCCTCTAAAAACCTTTCTTGAGATATATCGGCCTGTTATATTTCCATCCTGACAGGTCTGACCTCAATTGGACTCTCTGAGAGAGAGTTATGCCAAGTGTCGCAACATGACCAGTTTATGGGATGATACAGGAGAGCGAACTTGTACGGAGTGCCACGTGTCACTGGTTCAACTTAGGCCTCTGAAAAAGTTTTCTGAGATATTACATACTGTGTACTACCTGTCACTTTTTACGAAATTTCATTTGGAGCTTCCTAGCCCAAGATATGACATTTTTCCCAAGGTCACCTGATTTTGACTCAGATCTAGAAGAGGCAGAAACCCTATATTGTACAGATCATAAATCACAAAGTACAACGAATTAGAGGTTTTCCTTTGGACACAAGGTACCTGGAGATTTAATCTTCGTCCTGTAACAATTTCAGATCCGAAAACTTCTCCAAAACGGATTTATAGGAAAAGTGCTACGATGACTGGTTTTTGCTATGTAAACCCCTATCCTTCAAATTGTCATAAGTAAAGCAAGTGTCGTTAGTGCCATACCTTGTCTTCCTTCAGGTTAGCTCTGATACCATGTTAAAATTCAATATGCTAAGACAGAAAATACCATCATTACATTCCATTTCACAATAATAGCATATACAGGATCACTGAAGAAACAACAAGCACAGCATAAACACAAGAGACAGAGATTTATCCTGGGAAACCCTCATGGGGTAGAAAACCCAGCAAAGCTTCCTCAATATAGATGACCAGCAATATACAAAGATGAAACCCTGAGACATGATCTCCTCCTCCACAATAGCAGACCTCTCCTCCACAAGTGCGTTATCCTCAAGTGAGTGAGTGTGTCAAATGAGGAACACACCTCCTCTATTTATACACTACACTGACATATCTTTTACACAAGTACACGTAGGCTCATATTTAACCAATGTGTTAAATACCCCACTACAACTGACTGGTCCGACCCCCACATGGTGGGTCTAATAACCCTAGTTACCACAACCAACTTGGAGGAATAAACATCTCCGGATTTATAGTATAATCACATCGGAGGTATGGAACATCTCCGGAATAAATAATATACAAATATAATATTCTTTGAAGTTACAATAAGTTTCTTTGAAGTATGGGCACCCGTAGTATCCACCACCACCGTATGGCCAACCGTAGTATGGACAACAATAGTATCAGTAGCTGCAGTACAGGAAACCGCAGTATCAACAATATGGACTGCCACGCGGAGGTTTCGGGGGAGGATTCCGTAGAGGCCGAGGCACCGGTATGGGACGTGGAGGAGCTGTTGGATGAGGAAGAGACCCAATCATTTGTTACAATTGCGGACAGCAGGGGCACTACAAAAGAGACTGTCCAAACCTAGCGCCGCAGTGTACATACTGCAGTGTTGTAGATCATAGTGTAGAAGACTTCCCTCAGCTTATTGCGAAATGGAAAACGAAGTAGAAATAGAACTCAAACAATTCGAATGTGCCCCCTATTGTAGAGATGATTTCGACAGAATCTAGAGGAAACCACGCGATGGTTGGAATAGTGACACAAGGAAGGGTGGTGACCGAGGGCGATAAGCCACATACCAATATCAGGCCAACACAAACACAATGGAAGCAGGCCAACGTTGGTGTGGAAGGCGAAAAGGACACCTTTTCGAAGGCATTGATGAAATGAGAAATAGGAGAAGGGTATCTCTTGAAGAATAAATCTATGACATGCCACCGATGTTCAACCCGACAAAGTCACAAAGGATGGCAAACAATCTAAAAGCCTTCTTAGGGAGTTTCTTGGATTTTGCAAAGGACCCAAATGTATTGGAAGAGATACCTAGCCTACTACAACGATGAGCAAGTGCACAACTAGAACAGAGAGTCAATCGCATACATAAAATAAAGACAGGCATGGAGATGCGGATGTCAGCATAGATTGAGGAATTTGATGTCAACTCCATCATTTTGGATTTGGGTTCAGATAAGAATATCCTGACGAAACAAACATGGGATACAATGGGAAAGTCGTGGATGACTTGGTCACCAGTACAACTGCGACTGGCGAACCAGAGCAAGGTCACCCCTCTCAGTCGAGTATGTCAACTTTCAGTTGAAATTGAAAGGATCAGTGTGAAAATCCTCACAGTAGATCTAAGAGATGATGTATACCTCACAAGAGTAATTATGATTAAGTAGGAATATAGAAGAAGAGTGGTCAATGCAGTGTAATGAGCAACAGAATAATAATACAGTAGAACTCAGATAGAAGCAAAAATACTTCACACACACTAATTAATTAATCACAATATGGACAAATAAGTAGTACAATGCATGAGGATTCGAATGCCAAGGTGGCAATTCGAATTAGCCTTCATGGAGTGATAAAAAGATCACTTGCGTGTCATCGAAGCACAACCAGTAGTCTATCTCGTCATCAGTGGAGTCATCAATGCTCAAGTAACTATCAACCATCAATCTAACTGAGTGTGGTAGGTGTAATTGAGTGTAACTGGAACTAATTGAATCAAAGAGGCTCAGTGGAGGGCGCATGAGGAGCTAACTGAAGTCATAATGGGTAGTCAAGTCTCATTGGAGGTCCATCAGAGTGATACAGTCAATTGAGAGTTAGTCTAGCCTTAAATCAAGGAGAGAACTGAAGATAACTGAATGGTAGGTAAGGAAGGGCGCCTTTCTCATGCAGTAGGTAAAAGGAGAGCACACTAAGCTCTAGGAGGTATGAAACTGAGTGGAAGGAAGATCTGGGGGCTAGCTAACTGAGGGCTAGGTGCTGGGACTGATGACTGGGATGCATGCAAATACATGCAAACGCTAAATAATGCATGCAAACCCTAAAAGTGCATGCATGACTGAAAATGCAAATAATGAAAATGCTGCTAGGACTAGGATGACGTATAGGAATATCCTAACACCCCCCCTTAATCCATCTTGGGCCCTGGTAACTAAGACCAAAGGTCACCCAATACAATGAATAATAACAGCCAATAAACCAAGGAAATGGGGAAAACCTCATGGGAAAAATATCCCCCCTCAAAATAGACTGTAAGGCACACACAAAAATAAATGCTCCAAACTCAAGCAGGGGTGATGCTTGGTCATATCTCTGGAGGTATCTTCTTCTTGGGAAGAAGAGGATCATGCTCATAAAGCATGTGCTTGTACTTGCTCTTCAGATCGAATGTGATGAGAACAAATCCAAAAGTATGAGGATGATCCTTGAACCTGTGATTCGAATTAGCTGAGTTAGGATCAAATATATGAATGTGCAGATTGTCGTTTGTCTTCTCCTTCGAACCATCATGGGTGGGATTATGCCAAAAAGAACCATCACATGATTGCTTGAAATCCAAATTAGATTTAAGACTTGAAGAATAGTTTGTTGATATCTCCTTTGAACCAGCAGGGGTGAGATCAAAACTATCATATGGATGAGAAATTAGCCTAAGTAGTGATTGCTTGGATTTTAAATCAACTCCAAGACTTGAAACATGGTTTCTTGAGATCTCCTTTGAACCATAAGAGGTGAGATCAAAACTAGTAAATGCATGAGAATTTATCCCAAGCGAATGGCAATGGTTTCTTGAGATCTCCTTTGAACCATAAGAGGTGAGATCAAAACCATGATGTGCATGAGAAATTATCCCAAGCGAATGGAAATGGCCATATTCTTCAATAACCTTCTGAAAGCATGGAATAATGATCATATAATAGTAAATAAGAGGTGATAGATCAAGGAGAGCGAATGCATTACCTCTAATGATTGATTTTACCTCCGAAACATTCATGTGATCATGATGCAAACCAACAGACTCTAGTGCAAGAGAGTATTTAGGACCTTTTGCAATTTCTAGAGTGTGAGCTGGCACAAAATTTGAAATAGAAGAAATTTGGAGCATGAGTGTAGAATCTTCAAGTTCTTCTTCTTTGTGGACAACTTCAATATGGGATATGTTTGATACTAGTTCATGATCAATGAGATCATCAACGAGGGAAAATGCATCATTTTGCTTTCTCTCGAAAGGGTTTGGACCAAGTCCTTCATTCTGTATGACAAATCTTTCATCCAGGTAGGCCCATAGCTCTTTTGGATATTCAACATCATCAATGAATTGATGTACCAAGCATCGAGACATAGCAAGCATCATGGTTCCCATGGCTCTGTCACCATTATTTAACCAGTCAATCTTTTCTTCAGAGGATTCGAACTCTCTCTCAAAACAATAATCAAAGAGACCATTTCTCTTCAAATATGCTATCATCTTTGGTTTCCATTCATCATAGTTGAATGGAGGAGGATAGATTTATTTTGAATACATGGAAGCTGTAGAAGACATGCAAAAACAATAGATAATATCTGCAACTTCTACTACCGCAAAAATGCAGAAACTGTTGCAACTACTGCACTCGAAATCTTGATAATAACCCGCAAAAAACTCTCAGGAATAGAGATAAACAATACTCTCAACATGCTCTGATACCATGTGAAAATCCTCACAACAGATCTAAGAGATTATGTATACCTCACAAGAGTAATTATGATTAAGCAGGAAGATAGAAGAAGAGTGGTCAATGCAGTGTAATGAGCAACATAATAATAATACAGTAGAACTCGGATAGAAACAAAAATACTTCACACACACTAATTAATTAATCACAATATGGACAAATAAGTAGTACAATGCATGAGGATTTGAATGCCAAGGTAGCAATTCGAATTAGCCTTCATGGAGTGATCAAAATATCACTGGAGTGTCATAGGACACAACTAGTAGTCTATCTCATCATTAGTGGAGTCATCAATGCTCAAGTAACTGTCAACCATCAGTCAAACTGAGTCTAACTGAGTGTGGTAGGTGTAATTGAGTGTAACTGGAACTAACTAAATGAAGGAGGATCAGTGGAGGGCTCATGAGGAGCTAACTGAAGTCAGAATGGGCAGTCAAGTCTCACTGGAGGTCCATCGGAGTGATACAGTTAGTTGAGAGTTAGTCTAGCCTTAAATCAAGGAGAGAACTCTAGCCTTAAATCAAGGAGAGAACTAAATATAACTGAATGGTAGGTAAGGAAGGGTGCCTTTCTCATGCAGTAGGTGAAAGGAGGGTGCACTAAGCTATAGGAGGGTTGAAACTGAGTGGAAGAAAGATCCGGGGGCTAGCTAACTAAGGGCTAGGTGTTGGGACTGATGACTGGGATGCATGCAAATGCATGCAAACCCTAAATAATGCATGCAAACCCTAAAAGTGCGTGCATGATTGAAAATGCAAATAATGAAAATGATGCTAGGACTAGGATGGAGTATAGGAATATCTTAACACTCAGAACATATGTGGATTTCTATGTTATTTAGATTGTGTATAACATCAGTCCCTATCTGGTACTGTTGGGGATAAATTGGGCCATGGAGAATCAAGCAATCATCAAGTTAAAGAAAAGGATAATGTCATTCGAGAATCAGTAAATGAGGGTCATCGCACCACTGGACCCTGCGGAAGGGCTATGCTATATAGAGCCATCCAGAGACAAGTTTATGAAAGGATGGGACAATTTGTATAACATTTATAAGGATTATGTTAATCCTATCACAAATGGATAATTAGGATGGAGCAGTGACAGCTTAGCATCCTCCGATTCAGATGAGGCCCTTGAGAATTGGCAAAACCGGTTGCATGAAGTGTCCTTTCGAAGATGCGCACGGATAACACAGTCCCTGCGAATGGTAGCCAAGGAGGAGTACGAGTTACCTACCTATGAGGGATTTCCGAACTTGGACACGTTTCTCACCGAATTCGAGGAAAAATTGGGAGAGCCACAGCGTCTTCTGGCCCTGGAGAAATCCTTGAAGGATACTCCTACGTGATGGTGGGAAACACATAAATCAAACATCACATCTTGGCCACTATGTCGACGCCTCATGGAGGTTCGATTCAGAGAAGCCGCGAAGGACAACCACATGCGATATGACAGACAGGGAGACCCAAAGGCACATCTAAATTCTTGTCAACATCAATGTGGATCGAGAGCACGACAAGAGTGGGTACACGCATTAGTACACACATTGGATGAGGTACCGCGGAGCTGGTATATTGCAGCAGAACTGCAACGTGGGACAACATCTTGGGAACAGCTTACCATTGGATTCAACCAAACGTTCTCATTCGTAGATGTAAATCCCTTAATCCACACCGCGCTAAAGGTGATTTGCGTAAAAATATTTGAAGTGGTACCAACTGGACAACCAATGGAACTCCAATGGACCGCAACACCAGAAATGTTGATGGAGTGTTACAATGTCACTAGAGAACCCAAAGATGATGATGACCCCAGGGCTATGTATGTACCAAAATCAGAGGGGAGTTGCAGTGTTGTGGAACCAAATATACTGTTGGACAAATTTCAGCAACCATTAAAGATAAAAAAAGGTGAACATTGGATCTGAGGAAAACCCAAAATTCGCAAACATTGGTGACTACTCGGACGATTCGACCATTGCAAAAATAACTAACTTACTGCATGAGTTTCAGGATTTGTTTCCAACAAAGTTCTCAGAGATGAAGGGAATTTATGGAGACTTGGGGGAAATGAGGATCCCCTTGAAACCCGATGCAAAGCCAGTTAAGAAATGGCCATATCAATTAAACCCGAGATACAAGGAACGTGTGCAAGCTGAACTTGAAAGAATGTTGGAGGAAGGCATTATAGAACCAGTGGAGGAATCAGAATGGATCAGTCCAATGGTTGTCCAGGACAAGAAAACCGGTGAAGTACGCATATGCGTCGACCTAAGGAAAATGAATGATTCCTGCCTACATGATCCATTCCCGACCCCATTTACAGATGAAGTACTCGAAGGCGTAGGAGGCCAAGAGATATATTCCTTTACGGACGAATTTTCGGGATACCACCAAATCAAGATTGCGAAATAAGATCAACACAAGACTACATTCGTCACCGAGTGGGGATGCTTTCAATACACGGTGATGCCATTTGGATTAAAGAATGCTCCTGCAATATTTTCCATAATAGTGGTAGTAGCCTTCAAATATTATTTTCATAAGTTCCTCGTTGTCTACATGGATGATTGGATGGTACATGGGTTAGTCAAGGATCATGTTGCAAACTTAAGACTCATGCTAGAACGCTGTCGACAACACCAAATTTCCCTGAACCTCAAGAAATGTATATTTTGTGCTCCATTTGACATATTGTTGGGACACATTGTCTGCCGCGAAGGAATGTTGGTAGATTCGACAAAGATTTCCATCATTGTTGACCTCCCACCACCAACGATGGCCAAACAACTACGAGCGACATTGGGACACACAGGTTACTACAGGAAATTCATTCGAGGTTATGCAACCATTACAGCACCCATGGAGAAGTTACTAAAGAAGGATCCAAAGTTTGAATGGACCAAGGAATTTTAGAAAAGCCTGGACATATTGAAGGAGAAGATGGTTGCAGCACCAATCCCCACATTCCTAGATTGGACGAAAGAATTCCACGTACACATTGATGCATCGTCAGTTGCACTTGGCGTTATCTTGTCCCAACCAGGAACCGGCAACATTGACCACCCGATAGCATTCGCCAGTATAAAATTATCTATTGTGGAGAAGAACTATACGAACACCGAGCGAGAAGGGTTGGCAATGGTTTATGCCTTGCAGAAATTTCGGCATTGCCTCTTAGGGGGCCACTTCAAGATGTTCACAGATCATTCCGCACTAAAATACTTGGTGAACAAGCTTATGTTGGGGGGGAAGATCTGTCGCTGGCTATTACGGTTTCAGGAGTTTGATTTCAACATTATCATAAAACCAATACAATTGAACGTAGGACCCGATCATCTCTCATGGATAGAATCATGAGAGGAACCATGGAGCATCGATGAAGGACTGTCAGACACTCAGTTTTTGAGGATTGGCATGGTCGAGAACCACTATGAAGAAATCATTCAATTTTTGGCAACAGGGGAGGCACCGTCCAAGCTCACTACCATCCAAAAGAAGCAGCTAGTTGTCTGAGCTACAGACATCTAGCTAATTGCAGGAGAGTTATATAAAATGGCCCAGGTGAGATTCTGCGACGATACGTCCTTCCACATGAATAGGAACAAATTCTATCAGAAGCTCATAATGGAATTGTCGGGGGAGATTATGGTGGATGGGCAACTTCTAGGAAGATCCTTCAAGCATGGCTATGGTGGCCAACTTTTTCATGGAGATCTCGCAGACTATGCCAAGAGCTGCGATGTATGCCAACAAACTAGGAAGCCCTCACGACAAGAAGAAATTCCACTGGTACCACAGGGAACACTGTAGGCCTTTGACAAATGGGCCAGTGATTTTGTGGGACCCATCAACCCACCAGGGAAGAGAACAAGGTCACGTTACATCATCACTTCCACAGACTACCTGACAAGTTGGGCGGAAGCTGCACCAGTGAAATATTTTTCTGCTGCGACTGCAGCATGATTCCTATTCGACAACGTTGTCACTAGGTTTGGATGCCCAAAAGTGTTGTTAAGTGACTAGGGGACACACTTTGTCAACCAAAAAATCGCCACAATGGCAGAAGAGTTTCAGATCCAGCACAAAAAGAGTACGCCTTACCACCCTCAAGCAAATGGGACAGTTGAGGCATTCAATAATATTGGAGCATGCTCTCACCAAGGTGTGCAATGTGAACCACGATGACTGGGACCTAAAAATCCCAGCGGTCCTTCGGGCATATCGCACCACATGCAAGCGATTGACTGCATAGACCCCATTTAAACTCATTTACGACCAAGAACCAATAATGCCAATGGAATACATAATACTGAGCTTGAGCATCGCCGCTGCAACAAGGATGAGCAACTATGGCGCGTTGGAGGAACGATTGACACAACTAATACAACTTGACAAAGATCGATTCATTGCGGGGTTTCATCAGAAGGTAGAAAAGGACCGCCAGAAGGCGTGGCACGACTACCATGTCAAGACGAAACACCTCCAGAATGGGGATACAGTTCTGTTGTATGATAATAAATTTGTGAAACACCCTGGAAAGTTGAAAATGCACTGGTTGAGACCATATGTTATCAATTTTATCACCAACAGAGGTGCGGTACAGCTATAAAGCTTGGATGGAGTATTGTTACCTAAATTAGTCAATGGGAGTAGGTTGAAGCCCTATCACCATGATCTGACGTAGAGCGGATGAGGACCGATCATGCGAAAAAAAGATGGTAGGATGATAGGTGGCAAGTGCAGGCAAGAGTGATGGTATCGCAATCTGGGGTTTGCATTGCGACAGCTGTAGGATTGTGACCATATCAAATCCACAATCATTCTGAATCGTCAGCAGATGGGACTTTTTTAGATGACAGGTCTTTTTGACATGTATGATCGTTAGTTGGCCTGGATCGACGCCGACACTAGGCATGTTTGGCACATGGAAAAACACCATGGCAGCATGGAGGGTGGCACCACGGATGACGGTTCGCACGGTGGTGACATGAAGGGAAGCCGGGAGAAGTATGGTCACCAATCATGCACATAGGAAGTCCGGTCACCACATGCAGGAAACAAATGATGACAGAATCGACGCATTGGGTGAACGGATTCATAGATGATTTTTGGGGCAGGCGTCTCGGAAGAGGGAAAGGCATAAATACAGGCACCAGAGGCTAGCAAAGCAAAGAGGTATTTACCAAAAGCAAGAAATATATGTTGAGAGTAGGTCAGGTAATTATATAAGTTAGGAATTCCAAGGAGGCTGTGGAAATTATCCATTTCATTTCGTGCGGTAGCACACCAGGTGCGCTACGTGCCTGAATGACGAGTGTACATGAGCACCTTGAGTAGGCAAAGGTGTGGGACTTGGGTGTCATAGAGGTGAAGTTTCATCCCAGATGTCTAGGTATGTGGTAGTATTTCGAAGCTTCATGGTCTCGGTGACCACCAGATTGACAGAGGTGGAGACCCCCTGGCCCCAGTAGGAAGCACTACAAGGTGTGAAACAAATGTGCCGGAGCAGTCGGCATGTTTCCCACCTTGGCGATGTCGATGACTTTCCTATTAGTATGGAATGAACGCGGAGCACACCAATATAATCCGAAGAGGTATATTATGAAGGATTCCAACGACTAGAGGATGAGTGGAAGAAGTACATGACAGTGAACCAGAAATCGACGAACGGAGATGAGAAGTACGCAAACAATGAGTTGCAGACAGCAAGAACAGTTTCAGAAACAACGTACAGTGAAGGAGGGGTACCAACCAACAGTGGCCAGCTGAGGTGGCTTGGGACGAGCCACAAGTTTGTGTTGGGGGCCTGTTGGCATGAGATAGATCTGCATGAAGTGCAGAAGCCGACAGGCGCGAAAGGGTCATTTCACGAAACAAGGATCATTCGCGGTATTCACGGAGCACAAGAATTGTTAGACTAGTTGAGTCGATCAGGTGGACCATTTTGTAATAAGATAAAAGCATATAAATAGAGGAGGATTGTAAGCCTAAGGGAATCGAATTTTTGGAGATTAGTCCTATCATTTTGGGTTCGTTTTGTATCTGCGATATGATGTCTTGACAGTTTCTGCGAGGTTGATTCCGCAGGTTTGATGAATGAATGAAGATGTTCGGTTAGGACATGGATTTTGTCTTTATGCAATGATATGATGATGAATAATGGGTTATGTGAATGTTTTCGGTTGATTAATGTGAATATGTTGTAATCTGAATAAGTATGTCAAGTATGTTGTTCTGAATGTTTGTTAGAAGTTGCGAATGACTTAAAATGCGAAAGATAAGTTAATGGTATGTTATGAATGTTATAATATCTGGTTAGTGTGAAGGTAATGTGTGCATATCCTCTACACAACTACGGAAACTTGCTTCCAATAACCCTCTTATCCACCTTGGCTAAGACTGCACTTGCTCCGCAAGTGTTGCTAGGAAGGATCACACCTTTCTGGGCCGGTGAATAAGGGAGTTTGGGGTTGATAGTTTGTTGGTGACAGTGCGGACTAAACCCCTGTCGATAGACGCTGCATCAACAGCTTAGAAAAATTGGGCATAGCTAGAACAAGTGTAGTACACATAGCTTGTTTCAGTTTGTCAAATGAACACTCAGTAGAATGTGTCCATGTAAAAGAATCCTTTTTCAATAGAACGGTTACTGGAGTTGCAATATTCCCATATTCCTTGACAAATTTGCGGTAGTATCTAGTCAATCCCAAAAAACCACGAAGGCTCTTGAGTGTCTGAGGATGCGGCCAATTTTTCATGGCATCTATTTCGGAAGGATCCACATGAACCCCTTGTGTTGAAATAATATGCCCGAGATACGCTACTTCTTCCTGTCCAAAAACACATTTCGACCGGTTGGCGTGGAGATGATGATCAGAGAAAAGTTGCATTACAAGATCCAGATGCTAGAGATGCTTAGCCCATGTTTTACTATATATGAGGATATCATCAAAGAAGACCAAAATAAATTTCCGCAAGTAGGGCTGGAATTTTTTATTCATCAATTCCTGGAATGTGGAAGGAGCATTAGTGCGGAAAAAGGGCATGACCAAAAACTCATAGTTCCAACATGTGTGTAGAAATTTGTTTTAGGGATATCATCCTCATGAACCTGAATTTGATGATACCCAGAATGAAGATCCAACTTGGAGAAACAATGAGCACCATGAAGTTCATCAAGAAGCTCATCAACAACAGGAATTGGAAACTTATACTTGATTGTGAGGTGATTAAGTGCTAGGAAATCAATGCAGAGCCACCATGACCCATATTTTTTTCGGACAAGAAGAACTAGTGAAGAAAATGAACTAGTTCTAGGGCGAATAATACCTTGCTTCAGTAAGTCCCGAATGAGCATTTCAATATTTGTTTTTGGTGCAAAGGGTAGCGATAGGGCCTGATGTTGGGAGGAAATCTTACAGTAAGGAGCTGAATACGATGGTCCTTTGGTCTTGAAGGTGGCAATCCCATTGGTTCAGCAAAGACATCTGCATATCTATCCAAAATTTGTTGTAGATCCAAAGGAGTAGTGGAGACCATTGATGGGTGCATCTGAATGGAATGGAGTTGAGCGATGACACCATGTGAATTCTTTTTAAGGAGATTTTGCATGTGATTTGAACTGATGATGCTGAGAGACCCTGGTTGTAAGACCATCAATGTGTGTTTTTTCCCATTGACTGAAAACTGCATCCAAAGTTCAACAAAATCTCATAAGATGGGGCCAAGTGTGCATAACCATTGAACGCCCAAAACGACATCACAACCACCTAAGGCCAAGGAAAACATGTCAGAGTGCAGGTTATAATATCCCATAGAGATATGCACATTGCGATACTTCCCCTTGCAAGATAAGGTTCCCACATTAGAAATCATGACTTCAAAGTTGGAGCAAGGATGGATAAAACAATTAGTTTGTTTGGCGATCCGACGGTCAATGAAGTTATGAGTGCTACCATAATCAATGAGTATTGTAAGAGAGATCTTCTTGAAGTAACACTTGAACCACATTGTTTGTGGGGTGTTGAATCCAGCTAAAGCATGGAGAGATATCTCTAGGTGGTCGTCCAGAGACAGAGGGTCAACAGACAGCTGCTGACTATTGACCTGATCATCTATTGTATCTAGAGCTTCGAGTCACCAATTCCAGAGGCAGGCAGAGAGTCCACCTCCAAGAGATAGAGCTTTTGCTCAACACATCTATGTCCTCGAGTGAATTTCTCATCACAATTATAACAAAGCCCTTTTTCTCTACGTGCACGCATCTCTGCTTTAGACAAATGCTTGATAGGATTTGGTCGAGGAGCTGGAGTGATGTGAGGTCATTGGGAAACCATATTTATGAATAGACCAAAAGTGGATTTGGAGCGTTGTTGGGTTGCGATATTTTCCTCGCCAACTTAGCCAACCCTAGGGATTCCATCATTGTGTTGGGACAGAACATTTTAAACTCAGATCGAATTGCATCCTTTAAACCACTGATAAAATAAATCCTATAGAATTCATCAGGAAATCCTTCTGTGTGATTGGCCATTTTCTCAAATTCTATCTAATACTCTCTCATAGTGCCAATTTGACGAAGTTTAGTGAGTCCTCCGGTGAAGTCATCAAAAGCACTAGGACCAAATCGTTGCAAAAGGAGTTGGAAAAAATCTATCCAGTTTGGCTCTTCATGAGCCTTGATGTACCAACGGTACCATTGAAGGGATTCATGTTCCAAATGAAAGAATGCAAGTGGAACTTTGTTGACATCAAAAGTATTAGGCAGACTGAAATATTGTTCTGCCCGGTACATCCATCCAGTCAGATCATTACCATTGAAGTGAGGAAAATCAAGCTTCGTCCCACGAAAATTGCTGGAAGAAGAGAACCCAGTGTCTGTAGAAGATTATGGCTATCGTTTATTGTTTATGGTTGAATGCTAAAGATGGAGGCCGAGAAATGTTTCATCCATATCTTGGAGTTTGGTTTTGAGGGTTGCAATTTATTCCTCCATGAATTTTTCTCCTATGCAGGTGACAACCATAACCAAGAGTTTTGTTTTGAATGGGTAGAAAAACATAAACATAAACTTCTTTAGTAAAGGAAAATTTGGATTTGGGAAAAACTCTAATGGGTAATTGGGGTTTGACAAGCTTTTGGACACTTTCTAGGATTTCAAAAGTGGGGTGAAAGAATGGGAAATATTTTCAAAGAGGGACAAAGAAGCAGAAATAGGAAATGAACACTATGGTAAAATTTGAAGGTGATGGGTGAAAATCAAAGAAGTTATGGCAAACCCTAAAAATAGACAAATGTGAGATTTCTGGCTTCGGGAAGTGGAATTTGGGATAGGGTGCTCCGGAATGAAATATGCAGAATGGGATTGCAAGGGTGTCAGTGTAATTGATCTGTAATGGCTCGGAATTGATCTGCAATGGCTTGGAGTGTCATTGTAATTGATTTTTTCGGAATTGATCTGCAACAACTCAGAATTGATCTACAACGGATTTGGAAAGATGTAACATACTATTTATCAGCTGGAAATAGATATGGAACCCAGGTATGCTCGGATTCCTAACAATTCAGGGGATTCACGCGGCCACCAATGTTGTCCGACAGCTTGTGTATTGGGGTAGTACCCCTCACTCCACGACTCAGGTAAAAATGATAACTTCTTTTCCACAAACAACAACTCTTGGTTTACCTCACGGGTGGGAACTAGTCAATTAGGTAGGGGTCATTTCCCTTTTCGCAGGAAGGTCCTCTCAATGGGCCAGCTACTTCAGGGTTCCTGTGGTACTCCTCACAATGATTTTTAGGGCTATACCCAAGTACTTCCCACAGTTAAGTGGATAGGGATTATTCTCGGATCTGAACCTACAATTGAAAGGAACAATACAGATGCAATTTGTTTTTGGCAGAAATTCCACCCAATGAGCCCAAGAAAGTGCTCTGATACCATATGTGAGGAACCTACAACAATTAATTAATGAAAATGCATAATATATCAGAAATAACATAATACAGAAGACATTTATTAATCGTGGGACACTTCGAGGGGGAAATCTCCTTTGAGCAAGCTCAATACAAATAACTCATAGATGCCTTCATTGGCCTCAACGCGTATTTATATACTAAGTCTATGCATCCAATACTATGGATCAATACCATGGAACATATAATACTATGGGATAATACAAACTATGGATCAATACCATGGAACATATCATACTATGGGATGACTAACAAAGCATATGCGTCCAACAACAATATACTAACAAAGTAAAGAGAAGGGTTGACACGGGTTCCTAAAAGGAAAACCTAGAAGGAAAAAGACCCACTAGCCTAAATGTGTCTACACAATCAAAAGAAAAACAAAAATAAGCATGAATCTCAGTCGGGTCTTCGAATCATTGGACAGCGATAGGGGCATCAATCCTATCTAGACCTAACAAGTGAATATCAAAAGGATAGTTATAGATTTGGGGACACATCCGACTCCATTTGTCCTAGGTCTCCCCTCACGAAAGAGGATGTCCTATGGGTAAGATACCTAAGAAGAAGGGCTTCTAGGATACCTCGTTTAGGACATGTCAAAATGAGTATTCCATAGCTTCAATCTGAAGACAATGATGTGGATGATCTTCAACATTGAGTGGGGATAGTGCACCACCCAGTCCTCTAGTTCCAATCTTGTCGTTTACCCTCCTAATAGAGAGGCTCACCCCATAGATTGGATTTTAACTGTGTCCCAAGTACTAGAGGATTTTAGTTCCCTAATAAGACAACCACTATGTTTCATATGTATAGTGACAAAGGGGATTTGTTTGGATGCATATCCCCTGTAATACCCCCATTTTGAACCTTAGGAGATATTGGATTTTAATGTAAATATTGTATACATCCGATGTATGTTTTCCTAGCGTGGAACTCAAGGCCAAGGCGTCACTAGTGGATACTTGGATTTTATGTAAAAAAGAAAGTATTAGATATTATGTTATCCATGTGCTATTTAGCCATGGAAAATTGTAAAATGATGTAAATATTAATATTGCAATAAAAATACCAAAAACTGGCTATGGAGGCAACTAATAAGAGGGGGCCATGTGTATACACTAGGGAGTGGTGAGGGGGTTGTGGGGGTTGAACCATATGCTTCCAAATGTCATATTGAGAACCCATTTGACTTTCCTTACTGACATTTAATTCCGTTGTAAGGAAGTAGTTGAAGAAATCAGTCCATGGCTTCAATGAAGCATGGGCAGCCTAGAAATTCGTATGGCAGGGTATGGGCTCTGTTTCCTTGACCCACAAGTCATTCTACCTCACAGAAATTTTTTTTCCTCTTTCCCACTCCATGGTTATCATCCAATATTGAGTTTTCATCCATTACACATGCCCAACAGTGAGAAAAAAACCAGAAATCGAAACTCTGAGAAAAGCCACATTTTGAAGTGCCAAAAACGCCCAGAAACTTGTGTGGACAGTGAAATCCAATGGCGGATCCATAGACCTAAAACTTGGGGCTAATTTGAGAATGTTAGATGCCCAAAAATCCATAAAAAAACCCTGATTTGATAGCCCGAAAATCCAATTATAGGACAGACTCATTTGGCCATAGAATTGAGAAAATCCAAGCGTGAATGACATGGAAGAAGATAGAACAGTGGTTGGAGTTGCTTGACAAACCAAGTGAAGGATATAATCTCAAGGATTTAGTAGTGTGGACCTTTCTATTCCTACCTTAAAGAGCACTGTAGGGAAGGGACGCCCGAGGGACTGTGTAGCAGAGAAGGGGACCTTCCTTATGTTAGGTGTGGTAGGTATTGTGGGTGCCATGGTTGTTTGAGTTTAGTTTGAGATGCATGTAGCTCTCTGGTTGAGCTCACGGGCTTAGCATCCTCCTCTTGTGTCTCTTCCGTGCTTGATAAACCCAACTATGTGTTGGATTAGCATGACTGTTTGTGTGAAACCATGGCTGTGAGTGAGCCTTTTTAGTTCCTCCTTAGTGGATACACAACCCATCTCGAGGGTGGTCTCTTAGCTGAAAGAATATAGGATGAACAAGGACCTATGGTTGGGTGGAACGTTTCTCTCACATAGCCAGTTGTTTGGACAGCTTCACCTTAAAGATAAGTATTCTCTATGGTTTAAATTATTCCCATTATGTATTCTGCAATGTGTTAATTATTGATTGTTTTGTCAACTGAAGGAAATGGTTATCTTAAGTTAATCAACATAAATCTTGTGCATAGCATGAGAAGGGGATTAATTATATGCATGTTTATTCATCATTCTGCTCAGAAGTGTTGGTTGTGGAGCCAGATCTTCTAGTCTCATATATGATATTGTCGCAGTCGTGCACCTCAGAGGACTGTACACTCATTCCCCATCCTTGGGGTTCAGGGGAAACAGCCTCGAGTTACAGGGGTTCGGGGGCAGCGCCCCCGAGAAATGGGGGTTCGGTGGCAACACCCACGATAAAAAAGTTTGGGTTGTTTTCGCCAACAGTTTTCAGGGCCATGGTTTTGGGTATCCCATGGTATTTTCCCATTGTATTTCCCTTATAAAAGAAATACATTATAATACAGCTAGGGTTGATGTATTAGGTATTATGCATTGTAAAGATATCTGAGATCGAAAGAGAGACTCTCAGACAGTGAAGAGCAAGTGCAGCGTCTGTACTGCAGGTTGTATCCCTTCACTTTGCTGAACGGTATAATAATAAGGACTGGCAACTTCAGTGTGGACGTAGCCCATCTTGGGTGAACCATGATATATCTGTGTCTCTCTTGTAATGTGTTTGTGTGATTATATTTGAATTTCTGTTTATTGTTATTGCTCTGCGATCCTGTATTTCTAACAAGAAGAAATATGCTGATGCATTACATTAAGTGTGTGTGTTTTTATGCTTTAATTCCGCTGTGTATATTTACATTATGCATTTTATTACATTGTAAATTTTCAACATATGGCTAAGGGGGAGAATTAGACACACCCCATGTTGTGGTCATGTTCCCTCTGTGGGTCGGATGACGGGAGGAGACGTGACATCCCCAGCGTCCTAACTTAACTACAAAATTATTTTTGCCCTCGCGTGAAGTCAATGTGTGTTTAAGTTAAGGTTTATTTTAAGGCTCTGCTTGGAGACATGAACCAAGTGATAGTTTAATTAGAGAGTGTTTGTGTGAATTGGTGTTGTGTACAACTACAAGCTAAAAAACTAAATGCTCAAAAGAAATGATCATATTCCAATACCAAATTAAAAAATTTCTTCAAACAATCACTTTAGAATAAAATAGTTATGACTAAGCATTCAAAATTCACGACATGCAAGAAAGTGACAGATAACTAAAACAATCTAGAATCACAAGGATCAAGGAGAGGCCCCAATCCAACAAGCAAAACACGTTCTAAGCAATGAAAGATGATCAATCATCTAAACATTTCAATATTTCACAAGTAAATTACTAAAATACAAGAATATGCAGTCAGACACTAATCCTAATAGAACTATTAAATGAAAAATACTCAGCATCAAAGGGTTTTTTTCTGCACCAAACATATCAAAAGGAAAAATAAAGGAAACTAAAATAGCAAGTTAAAGGTCTGCGGACAAGAAAAAAAGGACTATCAATAGGTAGACAATGAAAAAACAAGTCTATTCATGCAAGAAAAACCAAGAAAATTGTCAAACTGCCGAAGAAAACTACAAAAGGAGAGTAGGTCACTCTTTTGGGGAGAAAATGAGAAACTTGGGTCGCTCAAAAGAGGTAGACAGGCATGATCTAGTTTTGAAAGTGTTAGATCACACTTATCGAAGGTAACTAAGAGATCTAGGTTTCTCAAAAGGCCTAAAACGGGAACGACTTGACCCAAAACCTGAGTTTTTGTACTCGAGTAGCACTATTTGAAGAAAGCAGTGCAACTAAAATTGCCTAAAATGATACAACAGGTGTGACCCTCACTAGTAAACTCAAAAAATTGGAAAAGGGGACAAAAAAGAAGGTGGTCCAAGCAACCCGAGGGAGTTTCAGGCCAGAACACTTACCAACAATCAAAGATAGGCATAAAACAGACATAAAGCCAAGTAAACAAAAAGAACAAGAGGATCAAGCAAGGATTGAGAGCAGACATTCACAACTAGATAATGATATAGATCATCCCCAATGGAAAGGCCAAAAACCTTTTGCTGGTGTTTTCACACTAGCACGTGCCAAAAGGAACCTACTAAGAGTTGTGCCAAACTTAGTAGAGTTCTCAAAAGGTAAAACTGAAAACAAAAAAAAATAAAAATACAAAACTAACTAATCAAGCAGACATACTAAACTACATGACATAAAACTAAATCTAAGATAAACCATTTATTCATTATTTACCAACAACACATAGTAGATAGGATTAAAAAATAAAGAGTGTTTTTTTCATTATAAAATAATTTAGAACAAGAGACGGGTTACCTCGTCATGTGCAGTAGGATGGTCCCTTGTAGCAATCTGAATGAAGGTCTGTATGATCAGGTCTGTATGATCTCCATATAGTCTGCGATCCTCCATCCATGTGCCACAAATGCGGTCTCAAGTAGGTTAAAGGGATAAGGAGGGAGGTTAGATCTGAATTTAGGCAAACATTTGGTAGAGTAATAGCTTGAGTTGATAAATGAGCAAAAAGGTGTATGCAAGTGTAGTGGATGTGTGTAATGTGTAACAAAACTCGGAGGTTGATTTATAGGATTCGAGCAAGTATGTTCAGATAAGGATTGGGATGTATTTTCCATCTGGAATCCTCTTCGTGATATTTACCAAGCTAGATTCCGAGCACAAGTTTCCTCTTTTTGTCTGAGAAAAGCAGGAAACAACCAATTTTCATGCTGGGGTTCAGGTCGCTTATTTTTTTATCTTTTGTGCAACTTGGGTAATTTTTTTGAATATTTTTGTGCGACATGAGTTAAAATTGTCCCCTTTTTACAATGCTTTTTTTTTGGATTTTATAAAGTTAATGTCCAATAAGTAGGATGAAGTGGAAATAAAGTGGCATGATGGTTTATGTCGGAAATTGGGTTAATGACGTGGCCAATGGACAAATTTTGGGTGTTAACATAGATCATTGACATTTTATTTTAAGTGATCAAGATAAGGCACACATCTATCATTCAATTGTTTTAATTGTTTATTATCATTGTTCCATTTCCTTCTCTTCTCTTCATACAATGCGACCCATAATTGTATTGTCTCCATGTTGTAAAGAACAAATTTAGTGATGACATCAATTTATAAATTCATTAAATCAAAACAAATAATATGATATCAAATATATAATATTAAGTCCAATGTAACTAGTTTGTAGAAAAATGACAAAAACATAAGTTATTTAGTCTTTATAATGTACCTTTTCCATTAAGTTTGTTGAGTTAATATAAAATAAAATAAAAACAACTAGCTTATCGATTCACCAAATTGATTAAAATTGGCATGAGCTTGAGTTATTGAATCATCAAGATAAGTGGAAGGATAATTCTTTCATTGCAAGAAGGGTTGGGATTTCAAATCCAATCCACTTGTCAAAATTGAAGATTTCCATAATTTTATAAAATGTTTTAAGCATTTAAAGGAACAATTGTGACGGTTTACCTTAATTTCTGAATGAGATCTTTTTCAAGTCATTTAGGAAAAAATAAACTTTTAGAAACGTTGGAAACTTGTTAGTAGTTAGCGGATGGTATGTGAAATGTTTAATATTCTATCGAGAGTTATTATTTATACCTCAATTTCAAATTGTAAGAGGGTTCACTTTATGAGTTCATTTTATTATTTTATTGTTGGTTGATAATTTCATTGTTCATAGTTGATATTTAGCACCAGCATAGATTCATCTTAAACTCATATCTATCAAGCACCGAGAGGGATTCAATTTCTTGAGGTTTATTTCTTTTTTAAAATTTAAACTCAAGAAATTTGATCTCTTTTGATTGATAGATCCGAGTTTAAATTTTAAGTTTTTATTTTATAAACAAACATCTATGTTTTAATTACTTTTCATAATATTTTATTTTATGAACCAACATGGATTTTTTTTAAATACTTTCCATAATTTTTTATTTTATATATGGATGTTTTTTAAATACTTTCCATAATTTTTTTATTTTATGAGCCGACATGAATTTTTTTAATTATTTTGTTAGTAACAAACGTTACAACATCTCCCCCATATTGGGCTATACAGCACCTCATTTCTTTCGGTGCAATTATGTTGTTTGTATCGATGTTCTATAAACTTATTCATTTAATGAAAACATAGAGCTGATTTATGCCCATATATAAGCACCAATTATGTAGGTAGTGATAAAAGTTCCATTCCTTTTATGTGGGGTAAGATTCTAATTAGTTGACTATGTATATAAAATAAATACATCACAATTTTTGATGTGGATTTGCTAATTTGTTAGGCACAAGTTTGGATCAAGTGGGTATTAGAGGATGGTTTCATATGTCCAGTGAAAATTGTTATCTTGTTAATTATTGGAACTTGTAAACAACAATGACAATGGTATCATCTGCGAAAAAATTCCAATGAGACAATGGATGATGCATCAAAGAGTTCAACCACTAAACCATTTGGCTCAAATTGATGGACAAAGTTAGTGACTGAGTTCATTAATATACTTATAATGACGATTCAAAATGAAATTGAATTGTTCAACATTTATGATCTTAAAGTCACATGTTGGAAATCAAAGTCAATAGAGGTTATGAATATTTGGAGAGAACCTAATCATGTTAATATTGGCACTAATTCTAGTAAAGGATACAAGGTCATTACAAAATATGGTATTTTGGAAGAAATCATTCAGTGGGACCACACAAAAGAAGGTTGAATCCAAATTACCCAAAGGACATTGCATTTTCAAAATGAAGAATGTTCTCCTCTGCAACTATATCGGCGAAGACATTCCAAGGATAAATGTTGGAAGACAAATTGAGAGCACTATGAGAAGTTGGCGACAATAGAGTAGGGAGAGAAGGAAACATCCATGCATGGTAGTGAAACAAAATCCATTTGTTTGACGCTAGGGGTGCATCCTCAATGCATCGAACATAGAGAAATTATTCAGTAAGATATAGATAAGCATATATCCATCTTTTGTCCATATCTACCAAGCACCAAGAGGGATCAAATTTCTTGTGTAAATTTTTTTCTTAATCTATATAAAATTTAAGATAAATATTTACGCCTCAATAAATTTGATCCCTTTCAGTGCTTGGTAGATCCATATTAAAGAAGAATCTATGTTGGTTTTAATTTTTTATAGATTTTGTAAATTTTAAATTTAATATGGATAATAGGGCCAACATGTTATTCTTTTGTGATGTGAGTTATAGTTTCCACATTAGCATTACCCATGTTACTTTTTTTTGTTTAAGACAAGAACTAATTACTTTAATTTATTTTTATTTTTGGTAACATTACTCTACATAACGTTACAAAATCTCCCCCATACTGGGTCATAGATAACCTCGCTACTCTTAGTGCAATCAAGGAGTTTGTAACTGTGATATTTGATATTGGCGTCAAGAGAGATGTCATCTCTTAATTGTTAGTAAAGAACCATAATATACTTATATTGGTGCATCTTTAACCCTACTCTTTGTGTTAGTTTAGCAAGAAAAAGTGATTATACATCCATCAAAAGCATAAAATAAAATTTAAAATATCAACATACACCACTAAAGTAGAGTATGATGTTGTTCTATTGGATTTGTGTGCTGTGATTTTTGGCACAACATGATACTACGAGGGGGGTGAATTAGTATCAAACACTTTTAACTAATTTTAGTTTATTAATCATATCACATTATCAACCTTAAATATTCATTAACATCAAAGCACATTACATAGAATCTTTATATGGAAACTCAATATAATAAATTGATAAAACCATAAATTACATTGATTTGTAGGAGACACCAATCTCCAATAATGGTTTGAGAACCCACTCACAAATTTTGCAGACACCAATCCCTTATGCAAGAACCAACTTGCAATTTTTAGGCACCAACCTGCGAGAACACCAATTCTCTTATGAGCACCAACTCATAACTAGTAAGCACCAACTTGCAATTTCAGGAACCAACTTGTTTGATGGATGATGACACCAATCCTCTTAAGCACCAACTCAATTATGCAGGCACCAACCTGTCAAATATATGAGAACACCAATCCTCTGTAAGCACCAACTTGCTCTCCCAAGCACCACCCTACCACCCTAAAGAAAAATATATTTGTAGTACAGTGTCACAAATATACAACTCTACTTCTCTAGTGTTTATTGAGTCAATTCACCTTCAAACAATTCTCAAACACGAAGTCACCTTATGCCCAGACATCAAAAAAATCAACTTCTCTATTATTCTTGTACTTGTTACTATTACTTCAAACACTTTGTTTTATGATTGTAAATTATCATTGATTTGAATAGCAACTGTATATAGGTCCTCCTATAATAAATTTTATTAAACCCAGAACATAGTCAGCCTCTTTGTGACATGCTTCAATTTCTGTAACCCTAGATAGTTTATGTAACTCTCTTTAGTTTCTATGCCCACAAATTTATGTGATTTCCTCACTCTATAATTTATACCCAAAAATTATAGCCTATGGCTTCTGCACATCAGAACTATCCTCAATTTCTCTAATATGCAATATTTACCCAAAAATATCTTCACTCTTCATGTTTGACTTGCTCACTTGCTTAGATCAGCTCATTTCACATATCCACGGATTAGTTGTTGTTATTTCCCTTAATATATGTATCTACACTTCTTTTCAGATCATATTCTTTGTTTTATTCACCACACCAAGACACAATCAAATCAAACCAAATTTATATGATTTGCATGGGGTCTTGGACACACTTTTGGACCCATCATGATTATAAGATGACCTGGTTATCAACATAAAATTAATGACCATTTTAATTTATAGGGATGACTTATAACTTGTGGTAGGAGTTCCTAAAATTTCAATTTAGTCACCACAAACAACGATCTTGAGGACGAGCTAGTTCTTGCTCGCCTTGTCATCACTGAATCATCATTTATCAGATTTCTTAGTGATTTTTTTCCCATTTATTGTCCCTATTCAATTAGTACTAGAACATGTAGGTGCACTTTTGTCATTTAAATGCCACATCATTTGCCACTTCAATAATGACACTTCATCATGAAACATCATCATTATCATCACTACACTTTTACATTTCACTTCTCATGATGGGTTGATACTTCATCATCATCATTACTGCACTTTGACACCTATGAAAACACTTTTCAACAATTACCCATATTTTTTTTTTTTTTTGTTTAAGTCAAGAACTACTTTTAATTATTTTTTTTGTTTTTGGTAACAATAACATTGCATTACATAACGTTACAACATATCCCATACTGGGTTATAGAGAACCTCATTACTCTTAGTGTAATCAAGGAGTTTGTAACCGTGATATTGATATTGGATTTCAAGAGAGATATCATCTCTTAAGCGTTATTAAAGAAACATAATCTACTTATATTAGTGCATATTGAACCCTACTCTTTGGGTTAGTTTAGTAATAATAAGTTATTATAAATCCATCAAAATCATAAAGTAAAGTTTGAAATATCAACATACACCACTAAAGTAGAGTATGATGTTGTTCTATTGGATTTGTGTTCTACAATTTTTGGCAATCCCGTACCTTTGGAATCAAGATACAAACTACCAATGATGCTTAAAATAGTGGAGGCTTGTTAAAGATAACCAAGTTTTTTTATTATCCTGACACAACAAGATCCAATTCCCTTAGTGCTTGCTTTGGTTGTAACTATGCAGACTTATTAAATCCTCATGACTCTGTGCTCTATTAAGACTTATGTGGTCAAAGAAAGATAGAGTGGCACTCTCTAATAAGAGGTGTCGAGACATTAAATTCTCGTTGCAAGTAGATCTAACATGATAAGAGAAGCTAGAAGAGAAAAAATTGTTGCAAAATTTATTGAAGCACTATTCTAAGTTGTTATAGGAATGCCTCAAATTCATGCAAATATGCACTCCATTGCAATATGAATTTCTTCCCGATGAGGCACTATACATTATTTCATTGTTGGAATATGATGAGATTAAGAAGTACATGTAGTAGTCATTTGGGTAAGGGTCACATTCAACCCAACTCATTGTATTGTGAATCCACCATTACTTTGGTTCCAGAAAAGGATAGTGGATGGAGAATGTGTAAATCCTACCCAAGAAAAAATAAATTACTAGCCCTTATCTACACATAGTCGTGGTAAAAATTTACACCATAAATTATTCACTCTACAAGAAAATTTAATTTAACAATAGTAACGGAATCCATATTAACGTCACATTCCTTTTTATTTAATCACACAACTAATAATGGAATTAGCAGGAATAACTAGGGGTGCAAGGAATACCGGTAATGAAGTGAATTTGTTGGTACTTACTTTTAATTGGAACATGAACCCCCGTATCTAGCTCTAGGATCAACAACATCACCGGGAAACAACAAGTGGGGGAAAAATCTCCACCCGGTCTACCTCTTATTCAGATATCAAGAACCCCCGAGCCCTTAATCAGTAAAACTATGCCAGCCCAAAATATTGCACCAACGTCTCCTCACCACCAACAGAAAATCGCCTCATCCTCCCCAACCCGCAGCCATGCCTCATGCATCAACTCACTAGAAAACCACATTTTCCTCCCCTAGAGGAATAGATCCCTATGAAGTCTTTCCTTACCCCTTATAAACTATTTTCCCTTATTATTAAAAATAAGGTTTAATTTGCATGGATGACACTTGTCATGTCATCCATGCACTACTCTCCCATTAGCTTAATGTAACCCCTATATTATTAATAAGTATGTACCTAAGTTGATTTCTTATTTTATTAATATTTATACTTGAAATTATACTTTATTTATTAGATGGTGCATTACATAACACCCCCCCTTCAGGAAATTTCGTCCCAAGGTTGCATCACCCCCATTTCCTTATATCTCCATGCCAGACGTGCACAACATCACACAATATGCACAACCATCATAGAATATACGCCTAGATAACTAGTACTATTGTGTGGGAATGAGAGTTACTCATGTGGTCATCACAGGTAATTCTCGTACCTACACTATAACACATATAGCGCCTTATTTAACTACATGATTGATTACTATTACTAAATTCCTAGTATGCAATCAAGTCACACAATTATAGATCAATCAATTCACACCATTGTGCATCAATTTAAGCCATGCATCGATTCAAGCCATTCTCATGGTTTACTTCCTCCCTCACGCACCCTCACCCAAAATCATACCATCAAATCAACCTCTGAGCACCCCCAATACTTCATATGGTCCTGATCGTCATGGCACAAGCCCTCTACTGCAACTATTATAAGGGTCACCCATCATGGTGCGACCACAACAAGCATCATAAGTCTCATTATAGCTCTAAGGGGGTGTGATTATGATTCTCTCAATATCCTCAACTTTAGTCATTAGTCTAAGGCTTATGGCCTTTTGGCCTTAGCTAGGATCTATGGACCCAAGGCCTCATCTAGAGGTTATCGAGTAACTAGTCCAGTGCACTAAACCACACACACTAGGCATCTGTTAAGGATATCCCACAACTACAACCAACCAATCATTCCTAGGCATCGAAAGTCCTTCTCCATATACCTCCCCCCCTAATGAAATACCTCAAGTCATGGACTTCTAGTAACTATATAAAGCAAAGGAACATGTGGTATAGGTTTACTGATTGATTTTGTCCCCATCCCATAAGGTGTTACATGTATAAATTCTCCTTTATGGTTATGGGATCCCATCATATCACTAAATGAACTGCCCTCTAGTCCCATGGGTGGATTTATTTTCAAACTCCACCCCACATCATGCGAAAAAAGAATTAGTTATAATCATAACATTATAGAACATATATTATCAACATGAATATCAAGGATATACATGCGACCACATGCCCTTATGAGAACATAACATCATCATCACTACCAAGGAACCACATTTTACCACATTCTATTATGAAACATAACATACATAGAGTATCAATGAACTATATGTTATCACATGCCATCATGAAAACATAACATCATCAACATGAATATGAAGGAATTGCATGCTACTACATGCCAGCATGAAAACATAGCATCATCACCATTAATATGAAGGAACCCCATGCTACTACATGCCATCATGAAAACATAACATCATCACCATGAATATGAAAGAATTGCATGCTACTACATGCCATCATGAAAACATAATATCATCATGAGTATCAAGGAACATGGCATTATCATACACCATAATTTCCATCATAACATCATGAATAGTAAACAATTGCATGCTATCTCATGCCATCATAAGATTGTAACATCATCATAGCATTAAAATATATAATCAGCATCGATTATCATCATCATACTATTATCATGAATAGCATATAACAACATGACCTCATCGTCAAAATAACATGATCATCCTATCATATTCATCACAAAAACATCATGAATATTATGGAACATAGTCTACCTAACCCATTTTACATCATTGTACATCAACATCATATGTTGACCATAATAGCAATATCAGGAATACGAAGGAACCATACCAATATATCATGTGAAAGCACATCATCACAACATTATCAACATTATATGGACATGTGCCATCATAAGGAACATAAAACTGCATGTCCTTAGTGCACACTATAATATCATATCACCAATATAAATAACGAAAAATCACATGCTAACTACCACATATTATTCATTGTTGTTTACGAGTGTATAGATGACAATTGAATAATGACATTTTCATGTCCCAAGGGACAAACTAAATATGTATAGGAGATACTAACAAGTGTTAATATGACTTTGTGTACAGCATTATCTCTATAAAATTGATAGGGCAATTTACACTGGTAAAAGGAAATACAAAATGGGTACGAGGGATGGCATAAGTGCACCGTCAAAAATAGAATATAGAAACCTCATAGGGAACAAATATCCACCCTAATGTTCGATATATAGTCTCAAATCCTAAATTGGGTTTATAAGAACGTCAATTTATGCCCCATTAAACAAACAATGGGGTAACTTGACATTCAAATAATATAACCATTAGGGGAGGTTAAAACCAGCTTGTTAAGTTTAGGGATAAACTTGGCAGAGTTTCACATATGACCATTAGGGGAGGTTAATATAACACTAATGATGTGCATATTATTATTGTATTTAGTTTTAGATGGATATTTAAATAAGTCACATTTATTATGTGAATTAAGTGTCAAAGGGATTGTCACTCACTAGAGAAGATAGTGGCACATATCATTCCACTCACAAAGGTTCAATTCCCTTGGTCAGGTGCAAGTCTTCAATGATTTTGAAAAAAGAATACATGTAGTGGCAACAATTTAGTTGAACAAATGTGCTCATGTTCAGTGACTCAAGCCTCGAGGGGGTGTCCATCAATACAAGTAGACAATTTGTGTTTCCCACTTATTTGAGCTAATTGTAATGCTTCTCTTTTTAAACTCTAAAATGAGGAAGTCAAAATAATTGTCGGTGAATCAACTTCAAGAAACTTAGTGTTTCATATGCTATTGTTGAGGTGCACAAAATAACATTAAACCCATTTGACTAAAATATCAATCGAGGCTTTCAATGTCTTCTTTGCAATATTATTTTATGCATATATTGTGTGAGTGGATTTCTTCACATATACAAATTATGAAATACATTCCCTTTATCATCCGTGTCCCATGTCATGATTTACCTTTACCTTAGTTTTTGCACAAGATAGACTAATTATTTGAGAGAATGACTAAGAAAGTGAAGTCATTAGATACCATTATAAAGGATCTGTTCAAGAAATAAAGTTTATATTATAAATTATTTTATTTTCACATGAAATAAAATTCCACAAGTCTTTCAAAGATTCCGAGTTGATTAAGCAAGCCATGTAACTTCTTGACCCATACTTGAGGGTAAACATGAATCAAACATGTGAAGTTACATTGTAAATGAAGAAACCAAATAGCTTATCTTTTTCAATGCTCTACAACAATAGTAATCAATTATGTCATTTTTAGTGGAAGCATGTACATGGTTGTCTAATAGACATAGAATGCATAGAATACAAGATAAACACAAAGGCCATGCTTGAAAAGAGATTAATTGTTTCAGGAAAACACATGGGAATTAGGGAGAACACAAACTAAACAACATGCATAATCCATCTACTCAACTTTTTTCAATCCGGTAATTAACAAATTTTATGGATAAAATTTGTAAAAGAATTGAGCACAAACAAAACAAAGGACATGCTTTGAAAGAAATTTGTTGTTTTAGAGATATAAATTTAAACAAAACATTACAAAAATATGAGAAAACATAAACTGGACAATATGCATATTCTAGGAGATCCTCAAACATAAAATATTATAAATTTTATAATAGTGTGGTATTAAAGATTCCGCAAGATAACATTAAACTCTGATCTATGCCCCATGTCTTCTTTTTTTTCAAAAGAATCAACTTTCATTTTGACGCTAAGCATCCTCAAGATTTTCAATCAATATGCCATTATAATCCTACTAAAAATTAAACCATATTTAGAATTAAATCCACAGTAAACAACTCTTTCATTGACCATCAAATTCCATATATCTTTGCAATATATACCAGCTACCTAGAAAGCAACACAACGGAGCTTACCTTTGATTACAAATACCATGTTGAGAAGAAGTAACCTATGTTTTATCCTCAAAATCTCATTGTGGTCTCTCTATTGCTAAGAAAATACAACACTCTTCTTAGCTATTGTAAGTCTATATACCTTCTACTTGTTAAGCCCAACCATATGGTACACCAAGTCAATGACTGAAAAATAAGACCATGCCCACCCATTGGACAGATCAAAGGATCAAAAGGGAATTGAAATGTGTAATAGAGGCTATAAAAAAACGACAATTTTTATTTTCATAGCCATCAATGGCATCATTGGCTTCATAAAAATTCCCAAAGAATCGTCAAATAAAAAATCACTCAACTCCAATAAAAATACAGATTAGAATTATCAAATTCAGACAACCCAAATCAAGATACAAGCTCAGACTCAAATCCTAATATAGCATATCAAAGAAGCCAAAGCAAACTGTAGGAGTTGGACACGATCTTAGAATCTTGAAGTGGGCTTTGGAAGCCAACATACATCTGAGGCTGAACATAATTTCTGCCATTTGTTGAAGATGCATACATCTGCTCTTGTAAGCCCTTTATTTTCAATTTATTGCTCCATAAGCACCATGTGATTATTAGATGCAAATAAATCCTTACTATGGTCTACTAGCTCTAGATTTTCCATAGTCAAATTTGTGGAACCAAGTTGGATCACTCCATGAGGAACTACAACTACAACAACAATTGTCTTGATCCCAACTATAGATTGATTATGCCACTTATTGATCCAAATGTGGGTATTAGACTACAGGACGAGGATGTCTTTAGAAATCAAGAACCATATTCTAGGACTTGAAATAATCCTCAATACTTCAGGATGTTCTCCTTTGCTTGACTACTTCCAGAATCATACATTGCCTAAAACATACCCTCTGATCAACTGGAAAATGAACTTGCAAAATATATTCCATCCATGCAACAGATGTTCTTTATAGTGCACCTAGAAATACAATGCTACTTGGATGCTTGCAATTGAGTTGGCATGGCCAATTTAGGAAAATGAAACAATATTCAACACTAATTGTTTGTTGATCACCATAGAATCATCACTATCCCAACTATCCCATGCTAGGGAATCCTCATAATATGCAGCAATAATATGACACCAAACACCTAGGCCTCCCATGTTATTCAAGGGATGTGAAATCAAGTGCTTAGTACAACCATGAACTCAACTATATGAATGTGTAAAGCATAACTCAAGCAACTTGAACCCAATGCATCGAATCTCCGAGATAAGCAAGTAACCAAGCAAAACACCATTAACACATCACCCATCAATGCTCAAAGGAACCAAAGAGAAACAAGCCTTTGAATAAACACACATAAGCAACATGTGTGTGTACATGTTATCACACAACTTGTAGTTGTCCCAAAAGATGATCCTATCCAGGATGATAGAGGTGTTGGACAACTAAAGAGGTGACCTAAGATAGCCATGATTCCTGAGGATAGTTGGTTGTCACGTTAATCGAGGCACTCTTCACTTTAGATCAAGACAAAGCATGACCAAGGGGGAGACCCTAGCTAACCAAAAGAGGATAGCAAGCCTACTCAAGACCTTCTAGGGAAATGTGAAAGTGAAAAGAGAGAGAGATCAAGAGCAAGTGGATCTAGATCTAGGGAATATAAATGGACAATGGAGTTAGGGCTCGGTTGAGGAGGCTTATAGGACAGGAAAATGCTCAACCATGGAATGAATAAGCCACTTATGTTTTTAAATGAATAGATCTAGATAGATATAATGCCAATCAAGAAGACCCAAGTGGGGCCCACCCTTAAATTGTGGAAAATGAGTGAAATGCGGCCCACTAGGTGAGATTAAGGTACAAATGGCACTAGAAGGTTGGATAAGCAGTGGATCTGAAGTTTAAAAGGAAAAATAGCACAACCCAAGTGATAGATCTAAAAAAATGCATAAAACCCACAAGTGTGTCCCCCTCAAGAGAAAATCAGTGCCTTAGATCGGTGGTCAAACGAAGTCGTATTTCAACCAAAATTTAGCTATGAGGTTCTTTAATTATTTATGAAGTGGGTTTTAATTATTAATCCCAGATAATTTCCAGATCTATCAGATCTAAAAACTAGGGTTTTAATCTATGAGGGTTTGAAGTGACCAATGGGTAAAAAGCATGAAAACCAATACGTACCTTGTAGATCTTACCTCTAAAGCTTGCAACCACCCTGAAAATTTATAATATTCTTTAAGTGAGGCAATCAAGAGTGAGATCCATATTCCCCAAGTGAAATCGTTATTCCTCCAAAGTGACTAGTGTGCCCTTCCCTACCAAAAACGATCTATAGTGAGAATCGATCAAGCATGAAAATGACTATACGGGAGAAAATATGAAACAAGTAACATCAAATATTTCATGAATATACAATAATTATACTCCCTAATATGAAGGTTGATATGAGAGAGAGATATGGGGTTCCCCACAATAGCGCCCCCTTCAATTCACCCTCCTCTACCACACAACCTCCCTGCAGAAAAAATGTTTCAAGAAACTAGATCCACAATGATAACACAAATAAAATATTGTATATTCAACTTGCAAGAGAATCCATCAAAACTAGAGAAGCAAATCTGCAAAAATAGTATTTGTATTCCAAGAGTTCAAGAGCCCAAAGGTGCCTTTACAATGAGGGGGTCTCTTCCTTAAATATGAATGAGAGAGACCAAAGCACTAACCACTTTATGAATGAGTGGTTGAGATAAAAATATAAACATAATACAATTGATGGCTATGATGAGCTAGAGCAATAACACATGGATCAACTCACTAAGAGGGGGTGTGCACTCACTAAGGAGGCCATAAGGGGGATCGCACCACATAAAATATGACTAGATCAAGTGAAAGGAGGACATGGTGGGGATAGGAGGTATTAATATCTTTCACTATCATCACCCCATGGCACAATGATATAAATATGACTCAATAACATGTCAAAGTGACTAAATGACCAAATCGTGCCCCCCTCAATGAGAGAATAATACATCAAATAACAACCCGGAGAGTGTGTGGACCCCACTGACTGCTGAAAGCTGAGCTGGAAGGTGCAAGATGCATCACAAGTGACCTATAAACAAAACTCATGCCAATACATTTCCTCATTTTCCCAATTTGAATTCCTCAATGACCTTTTTATCCCATTTTTAATCCTCAAAAAACCACCTGTAAATCATCAAAATGCCTGTAGCTCTCTTCCTGGTGTCCCGAACATAGATATGATTGTGCCAACATGTATGGAGATGGGTTAATATCGAAATAACAAGTTTTTGGACCCCCCATATCCTTTGTCGTTCCCTAAGAGAACGTGCTAGATCAATGCAACTACTGGACAAGCCATTTCTACATGGCAAAACTGGAGAAAAGTGGAAGTCTGACTATATCATCACTAGAAGTGCCTATAATTGATAACTAAGTGTCTCAATGGACTCAGAAGGTCCAAATACACTAGAGATGAGTACCCATACACCCTGTGGCAACCCGTATGATCATTTGTAGCCTCAGCCATACCTGGACAATAAATGGTCTGAAAATACTAATAACCATAAAAAAAAATATATCAACCATCATATGAAATCTGTGTCCATTGTATTGAACCATCAAAGGTGTATCAAAAGACCATAAATCATCATCATATAACATCATTGGTCCAACTCATCTCGGATCCCATGGTTGACTTGGTCAAACTAGGTTTGACCAGGTCAAAACTGATCAAAAGATGACCTAGGCTAGAAAATCCTAATGCCGCAAATGAAAATGGTTAATACATGCTCTTTTAATAATTCTAATAGAAACACTAAAAGTATTAAGCATCATTTCACTAGAATTTAATAAATAATTATATCAAATACAAGTTTAAACAATCATTTACTCAAAGTAGAACCTCAAGAATATACTCATTTTGTAGACATGAACATTTTGCTAGCAAAGGGTGAGGATGAAGAATGCAAGGCTAGGATAAGGGGATGACTTGACTGACTCAACACTATGATATTTTGGATAAGGGAAATGCAATACACACTTAAGCATATGTCGGATAATAAACGCATAGGGAATGGCAGTGTCTCATAAATGGAATTTTTTTAGAGAGGTGCTTATTCAACCTTGGAAAATGTTTACAACTCACATCCAAGATGAATCCAGCTCCGTGAGGATATTTTCTAGAACTACCATGACTGGTAGCCCGACTAACCGTAACATGAGGTTCTAGGGGACACTAAGAATTAGTTGTCCCTTACTCCATCTCAAATCACAACCTGTAGGATCCGTGAGGAATTTAATCATTACATTTAGTTTTCTGGTCAGTAGTCTTTATATTTAGCATATATTTAACCATTGCTTTTTAGGACTTTAGGACCCTTTTGGGATTTTTCAAGTGCTTAGAAGAACAACTAATCGCAGCTTGCATACAGGGTGCTTTGTATTTTAGTTTCCATATCCCTATTCCATTGTGCTAAGAAGCACAATTTTATTTGTTTCCATGGGCTTGCATAAAGATAATACAATAGTTTCCATATGCATGTAATAATGGTATTACAATTTGCTTCAGTTTTTAGCCAACACAACTCAAGCAACTAGGGGGATTCTCCACAATTAAGACCAAACATCACGACAACTGACTAGAGTGATCAAGGTATCAAATCCAACTCACCAAAGGGTAAGTTTTGTTTCCAACTCAGAGTCGAGACACAAACTAACAGGTATGCTATCCAACATAGAGGCAAAAGATGGGAGGTCCTCCATATGATAGGCTGAGGTGTAAGTCAGGGTGAAAACCAATAATGGGAGAGATAATAGATGGATGGGTTTAGTGAAAGTGATGCCTAAGCTAGCAAGCCATAAAGGGTGGGAATGACCATGTCCACACTCCTAAGAGGGTAAAACCAATGAGTATAAAACAAGATCTTCTAATTATGAGTAATAAGAGCATTTAGATAATCAATAACAACCATATATATATACATATATATACATATATATATATACTACTAGATCATGATCACTAGATACTAGGTCAAGCTACTAAAATGACCAAAAGAGCAAGATAATCAAAACCAATGCACATCATATACCTGCTAGGCCATATACCTGTATGTTCTATCTAGATATTCACTAACCACTGAAAACACTGCTGCTGAAATTGTGGGCACTGCACTGCTCTGTATGGGATAAAAGATCACCTCGATCATTAAATTTGAGGTCATGAGGCTCAGTCTTGGCATAAGGTTCACTTCATGTCTGATCTGGGGCTGCTCTTATATGCGAGTGATCATCAACAATAGTGCTCATCATAGGTTGATCTCATCAAACTGTGTAAAGGCCTACCTCAAGAGTATACAATGAACTGCTCTACAATCATGGTATCCCGGCTACTATGGATGTGATAACATCTAGATCTAGCTGGGACGAGTCCTCTAAGGGAGAGAGTGCTTGAGAACCTCAAAAATATCTGGTCCCCAACACTAGCTGCATCAATCTGCTATCCAGCACCTAACTAATCTTCTTCATCTTCAAATGTACCTATTCCTACACACATGGAAGCAGACTATACCGAGTAGCATGTATGGAATAAAATAAAATGCTAAAATCAAATTCTAATCTAGAACATAAATTTAAATGCACAAAAAAGAAGATACTAATCTAACAACTAACATATTTTATTTTGTTTTTATGCAAGAAATAAAGAAAGCTTAGAAAGTAGCAAGATAACCAAACTCAACTAACTTGTAACAACTCAGAAGACACTCAACACTCAGAAAAAAGAAAGACACTCAGATCCTACTGCTCAAGTGAGCTTATTCAAAGACCTACCTACTCTAAACAGGCAAGAGGAGATTTCTACCCCAAAGGGACAAGGGGGTAATAATGTTTCAACAACACCCTGTTTACTGGAAATTCCAACTCATCAGTGCCCAACTTTTCCAACCAAACCGAGCCTTTTCCTGCTATCCTACTCACTCGATAGGGGTCCATCCATAACTTCTCAAATTTTCCATGATTTCTTGGATTTTCTTTGTTTTTATCCCAAAGAAAGACTATATCACCTACCCCAAATTTTTTATTCCTACTTCTTTGATCAAAAGTTCCTTTAACCCTTTCTTGTTCTAAAACCATTCTATTCCAATCCTCTCTTCTGGTTTCATCCAATTCTATTAGTTTGTCAATTCTTGCTTGCATGGATTCTTGTTCTGAAGAGCATTGTTACAAAAGTTCATACACAGGGATCCAAAGATTTATGGGAAGTCTGAAATTTTGGCAATATACTAAATCAAAAGGATCTTTACCTATTATCCTCTTAATGGTTGTTCTATCTTCCGAGAGAGTGTACTTAAGCTTATTATCCCAACTCCTTTTATTTTTACCCATCATTAGTTTTAAAAGATGGATGAAATTGTTCTTGCTTGATTCAGCTAGCCCATTTCCTTGTGGGTAGTAGTTGGAAGAGTGAGACAAAGTGATTCCATGATTTGAGCAAAATGTCGACATTTCTTCTTTGCTGAAAGATTTTGCATTATCCATGGTGACTTTTATGGGACAACCATATCTAAAAACTATGTGTTCCTCCAAAAACTTGACTACCACTTCTTTTGTTGCTCTCTTAGTAGGGATGGCTTCAATCCATCGGGTAAAATAATCAGTACAATTCAAGATATATTTGTACCCATTAGATGAACTTGGATCAATGGGTCCAACAAAGTTCATTCCCCACTGTTGAAAAGGTGCTTCCACGATAACTGGAGTTAAAGGTAGGGCGGGTAATCTAGGTTTTCCCAAGAAAAATTAACATTCTTGACAAGTCCTAACAGAGGTGTGCACATCTTTAAACAATGATGGCCAATAATATCCAGCTCACATGATCTTCGAAACCATGGTTCTGGGTGCATAATGTCCCCCACATAATCCTGAATGCATTTCAGTCATGATATTTTGGGACTCATAAGGGTTCACACATTTTAAAAATCCCATCTGGATTTTTCCACCCTAAACCATCTTTTGTCAATATATACTTAGAAGCCTTCAACCTCAAAGCCCTTCTTTGGTGATCTAAAATATGGTCAGGGCATGACAAATTTTTAAGAAAATAAATAATGTCCGTACACCATTCATGATCTTCATCAATATAGAGCACCATAGAATTCCCCATGTCCATTTCATGATTATCACTAGATTGAACTTTGGTTTCAGTCGGAAGTTGAGCTATCCCTTGACCTTTTACTATCTTAATTGGTTTAATATCAATACCATACTCCTGAATTCTAGATATCCATTTTCCTCTAACCCCAATGGCATCATGTTGAGACAAAACATCCTTAATAGCCTGATACGGGACATAGGCTAATATCTCCGAGTAGCCTATGTATGTCCTGAAATGCTTTAAGAATTTTACCAATGCATAATCTTGTTTCTCAGTGGTAGTATAATTTAGCTCGGCATCTCTAATATTTTTACTCATAAAAGCAACATGTTGTTCATGATTTTTTTCATTCTTTTGAAGCAAACACCTGCAATAGTGTCTTCAAATGCATAAGAATAAATCAAGAATTCCTTATTGTAGTTATGACATACTAGGACAGGAGCAAAGGAAATAGATTTCTTTAATGCCTCCAATGACGCCTCACATTTCTTATCCCAGATAAATTTTACATATTTCTTCAGTAAGGCATTTAAAGGCTTGGCCAACTCAGCTAGATTAGGAATTAATATTCTTACAAAGTTTATCTTTCTAAAAAAGGATCACAAGGATCTGGCATCTCGTGGTGGAAATATGGCTTGGATTCCTTGTACTCATTCAGGATCAATTCTGATACCTTCCTTAGAAACTATGTGACCAGACAACTTACCCTCATCAACACCAAAAGTTGACTTCTTGGTATTTAAAGATATTCCAAACTTCCGACATCTATCAAATATTTTCTTCAAATGGTTTACATGATCATCCCTTTCTTTGGAGAACACAGTTAAATCATCTTGATAAATCACAATAATTTTTCCAATCAAATCATCAAATGCATGGTCCATTGACCTTTGAAAGGTTGAATTTGCATTTAGCAAACCAAATGGAATTCATATATATTCATATGTTCCCTAGGGTGTGGTGAAAGTTGTTTTTCCACAATCTTGTTTTTTTTATTTCGACTTGGTTATATCCCGAAAAACCATCAAGTAGAGATAACACACCAGCACCGGTTACACTTTGTAACAAATTTTCCATATTAGGAAATGTGTAATTGTCTTTTAGGGAAGCTTGATTAAGTTTTCTGAAGTCGATGTAAATCCTAATCTCCCCATTTTTCTTTCTTACAATTATAGGATTAGACACCCACGTAGTATGTCTAATAGGCCCGATGATCCCTGTTGCTAACATCTTTTCCAATTCCTTTTTAACCAATGGAGCTAACTTCAGATATAAATTACACAACTTTTGACAATAAGGTTTAGCTCCTTCCTTAAGGGGAATGGTATGTTCAATAACATATTGGTCATAAGTTTTCAAATCATCGTATGTCCATGCAAAGACATCCTTGTATTCTCTAATTAACTCTTCAATTTTCCTTCTTTATTCATTAGAGGCATTCTTCCCTATCTTGATCATTTTTTGGGAACAAGAGGAACCAATGTTAATTTCAATAACCTCATCAATTGGTTCAGAGTGTATTCCCTTAAACTCTTCATGCCTATTAAAGTTTTTGTTAGGAACCTATGTCAACCCTTCTCTTTACTTTGTTAGTATATTGTTGTTGGACACATATGCTTTGTATGTCGTCCCGTAGGATTATATGTTCCATGGTATTGATCCATAGTTTGTATTAGCCCATAGTATTATATGTTCCATGGTATTGATCCATAGTACTGGACGCATATGCTTTGTAATTCGTCCCGTAGTATTATATGTTCCATGGTATTGATCCATAGTATTGGAGCATAGACTTAGTATATAAGTACGTGTTGAGGCCAATGAAGGCATCCACGAGTTATTTGTATTGAGCTTGCTCAAAGGAGGTTTCCCCCTCGAAGTGGCCTGCGATCAATACATATCTTTTGTGTTATGCTATATCATTCATTTGCATCATTTAATTGTTGCAGGTTCCTCACATCTACTTTTAGAGCACTTTCTTGGGCTCGTTGGGTGGAATTTCTGCCAATCTTTTTTTCTTTCATATGTGTTTGCTCCTTTCAATTGTAGGTTCGGATTCGGGAATAATCCATATCCACTTAACTATGGGAAGTACTTCGGCATAGCCCTAAAACTCATTGTGAGGAGTACCACAGGAACCCCGAAGTAGTTGTCCCATTGAGAGGACCTGTCAGCGAAAAGGGCAACGACCCCTACCTAATTGACTAGTTCCCACCCGTGAGGTAAACCAAGAGTTGTCGTTTGTGGCAAAGCAGTTATCAGTTTTACCTGAGCCGTGGAGTGAGGGGTATTGCCCCAATACACAAGTTGTTAGACAACATTGGTGGCCGAGTGAATCCACTGAACCTTTAGTAATTCACGCATACCTGGGGTCCATATCTATTTCCAGGTGATAAATCACATATTACATCTATCCAGAGCTATTGCAGATCAATTCCGAGTCGTTTCAGATCCATTCCGAAAAATTAAAAAAAAAAAAAAAAAAAAAAAAAAAAATAAAAAAAAATGCTAGAAAACTGATCAAAAGATGACCTAGGCTAGAAAATCCTAATGCCGCAAATGAAAATGGTTAATACATGCTCTTTTAATAATTCTAATAGAAACACTAAAAGTATTAAGCATCATTTCACTAGAATTTAATAAATAATTATATCAAATACAAGTTTAAACAATCATTTACTCAAAGTAGAACCTCAAGAATATACTCATTTTGTAGACATGAACATTTTGCTAGCAAAGGGTGAGGATGAAGAATGCAAGGCTAGGATAAGGGGATGACTTGACTGACTCAACACTATGATATTTTGGATAAGGGAAATGCAATACACACTTAAGCATATGTCGGATAATAAACGCATAGGGAATGGCAGTGTCTCATAAATGGAATTTTTTTAGAGAGGTGCTTATTCAACCTTGGAAAATGTTTACAACTCACATCCAAGATGAATCCAGCTCCGTGAGGATATTTTCTAGAACTACCATGACTGGTAGCCCGACTAACCGTAACATGAGGTTCTAGGGGACACTAAGAATTAGTTGTCCCTTACTCCATCTCAAATCACAACCTGTAGGATCCGTGAGGAATTTAATCATTACATTTAGTTTTCTGGTCAGTAGTCTTTATATTTAGCATATATTTAACCATTGCTTTTTAGGACTTTAGGACCCTTTTGGGATTTTTCAAGTGCTTAGAAGAACAACTAATCGCAGCTTGCATACAGGGTGCTTTGTATTTCAGTTTCCATATCCCTATTCCATTGTGCTAAGAAGCACAATTTTATTTGTTTCCATGGGCTTGCATAAAGATAATACAATAGTTTCCATATGCATGTAATGATGGTATTACAATTTGCTTCAGTTTTTAGCCAACACAACTCAAGCAACTAGGGGGATTCTCCACAATTAAGACCAAACATCACGACAACTGACTAGAGTGATCAAGGTATCAAATCCAACTCACCAAAGGGTAAGTTTTGTTTCCAACTCAGAGTCGAGACACAAACTAACAGGTATGCTATCCAACATAGAGGCAAAAGATGGGAGGTCCTCCATATGATAGGCTGAGGTGTAAGTCAGGGTGAAAACCAATAATGGGAGAGATAATAGATGGATGGGTTTAGTGAAAGTGATGCCTAAGCTAGCAAGCCATAAAGGGTGGGAATGACCATGTCCACACTCCTAAGAGGGTAAAACCAATGAGTATAAAACAAGATCTTCTAATTATGAGTAATAAGAGCATTTAGATAATCAATAACAACCATATATATATACATATATATACATATATATATATACTACTAGATCATGATCACTAGATACTAGGTCAAGCTACTAAAATGACCAAAAGAGCAAGATAATCAAAACCAATGCACATCATATACCTGCTAGGCCATATACCTGTATGTTCTATCTAGATATTCACTAACCACTGAAAACACTGCTGCTGAAATTGTGGGCACTGCACTGCTCTGTATGGGATAAAAGATCACCTCGATCATTAAATTTGAGGTCATGAGGCTCAGTCTTGGCATAAGGTTCACTTCATGTCTGATCTGGGGCTGCTCTTATATGCGAGTGATCATCAACAATAGTGCTCATCATAGGTTGATCTCATCAAACTGTGTAAAGGCCTACCTCAAGAGTATACAATGAACTGCTCTACAATCATGGTATCCCGGCTACTATGGATGTGATAACATCTAGATCTAGCTGGGACGAGTCCTCTAAGGGAGAGAGTGCTTGAGAACCTCAAAAATATCTGGTCCCCAACACTAGCTGCATCAATCTGCTATCCGGCACCTAACTAATCTTCTTCATCTTCAAATGTACCTATTCCTACACACATGGAAGCAAACTATACCGAGTAGCATGTATGGAATAAAATAAAATGCTAAAATCAAATTCTAATCTAGAACATAAATTTAAATGCACAAAAAAGAAGATACTAATCTAACAACTAACATATTTTGTTTTGTTTTTATGCAAGAAATAAAGAAAGCTTAGAAAGTAGCAAGATAACCAAACTCAACTAACTTGTAACAACTCAGAAGACACTCAACACTCAGAAAAAAGAAAGACACTCAGATCCTACTGCTCAAGTGAGCTTATTCAAAGACCTACCTACTCTAAACAGGCAAGAGGAGATTTCTACCCCAAAGGGACAAGGGGGTAATAATGTTTCAACAACACCCTGTTTACTGGAAATTCCAACTCATCAGTGCCCAACTTTTCCAACCAAACCGAGCCTTTTCCTGCTATCCTACTCACTCGATAGGGGTCCATCCATAACTTCTCAAATTTTCCATGATTTCTTGGATTTTCTTTGTTTTTATCCCAAAGAAAGACTATATCACCTACCCCAAATTTTTTATCCCTACTTCTTTGATCAAAAGTTCCTTTAACCCTTTCTTGTTCTAAAACCATTCTATTCCAATCCTCTCTTCTGGTTTCATCCAATTCTATTAGTTTGTCAATTCTTGCTTGCATGGATTCTTGTTCTGAAGAGCATTGTTACAAAAGTTCATACACAGGGATCCAAAGATTTATGGGAAGTCTGAAATTTTGGCAATATACTAAATCAAAAGGATCTTTACCTATTATCCTCTTAATGGTTGTTCTATCTTCCGAGAGAGTGTACTTAAGCTTATTATCCCAACTCCTTTTATTTTTACCCATCATTAGTTTTAAAAGATGGATGAAATTGTTCTTGCTTGATTCAGCTAGCCCATTTCCTTGTGGGTAGTAGTTGGAAGAGTGAGACAAAGTGATTCCATGATTTGAGCAAAATGTCGACATTTCTTCTTTGCTGAAAGATTTTGCATTATCCATGGTGACTTTTATGGGACAACCATATCTAAAAACTATGTGTTCCTCCAAAAACTTGACTACCACTTCTTTTGTTGCTCTCTTAGTAGGGATGGCTTCAATCCATCGGGTAAAATAATCAGTACAATTCAAGATATATTTGTACCCATTAGATGAACTTGGATCAATGGGTCCAACAAAGTTCATTCCCCACTGTTGAAAAGGTGCTTCCACGATAACTGGAGTTAAAGGTAGGGCGGGTAATCTAGGTTTTCCCAAGAAAAATTAACATTCTTGACAAGTCCTAACAGAGGTGTGCACATCTTTAAACAATGATGGCCAATAATATCCAGCTCACATGATCTTCGAAACCATGGTTCTGGGTGCATAATGTCCCCCACATAATCCTGAATGCATTTCAGTCATGATATTTTGGGACTCATAAGGGTTCACACATTTTAAAAATCCCATCTGGATTTTTCCACCCTAAACCATCTTTTGTCAATATATACTTAGAAGCCTTCAACCTCAAAGCCCTTCTTTGGTGATCTAAAATATGGTCAGGGCATGACAAATTTTTAAGAAAATAAATAATGTCCGTACACCATTCATGATCTTCATCAATATAGAGCACCATAGAATTCCCCATGTCCATTTCATGATTATCACTAGATTGAACTTTGGTTTCAGTCGGAAGTTGAGCTATCCCTTGACCTTTTACTATCTTAATTGGTTTAATCTCAATACCATACTCCTGAATTCTAGATATCCATTTTCCTCTAACCCCAATGGCATCATGTTGAGACAAAACATCCTTAATAGCCTGATACGGGACATAGGCTAATATCTCCGAGTAGCCTATGTATGTCCTGAAATGCTTTAAGAATTTTACCAATGCATAATCTTGTTTCTCAGTGGTAGTATAATTTAGCTCGGCATCTCTAATATTTTTACTCATAAAAGCAACATGTTGTTCATGATTGTTTTCATTCTTTTGAAGCAAACACCTGCAATAGTGTCTTCAAATGCATAAGAATAAATCAAGAATTCCTTATTGTAGTTATGACATACTAGGACAGGAGCAAAGGAAATAGATTTCTTTAATGCCTCAAATGACGCCTCACATTTCTTATCCCAGATAAATTTTACATATTTCTTCAGTAAGGCATTTAAAGGCTTGGCCAACTCAGCTAGATTAGGAATTAATATTCTTACAAAGTTTATCTTTCTAAAAAAGGATCACAAGGATCTGGCATCTCGTGGTGGAAATATGGCTTGGATTCCTTGTACTCATTCAGGATCAATTCTGATACCTTCCTTAGAAACTATGTGACCAGACAACTTACCCTCATCAACACCAAAAGTTGACTTCTTGGTATTTAAAGATATTCCAAACTTCCGACATCTATCAAATATTTTCTTCAAATGGTTTACATGATCATCCCTTTCTTTGGAGAACACAGTTAAATCATCTTGATAAATCACAATAATTTTTCCAATCAAATCATCAAATGCATGGTCCATTGACCTTTGAAAGGTTGAATTTGCATTTAGCAAACCAAATGGAATTCATATATATTCATATGTTCCCTAGGGTGTGGTGAAAGTTGTTTTTCCACAATCTTGTTTTTTTTATTTCGACTTGGTTATATCCCGAAAAACCATCAAGTAGAGATAACACACCAGCACCGGTTACACTTTGTAACAAATTTTCCATATTAGGAAATGTGTAATTGTCTTTTAGGGAAGCTTGATTAAGTTTTCTGAAGTCGATGTAAATCCTAATCTCCCCATTTTTCTTTCTTACAATTATAGGATTAGACACCCACGTAGTATGTCTAATAGGCCCGATGATCCCTGTTGCTAACATCTTTTCCAATTCCTTTTTAACCAATGGAGCTAACTTCAGATTTAAATTACACAACTTTTGACAATAAGGTTTAGCTCCTTCCTTAAGGGGAATGGTATGTTCAATAACATATTGGTCATAAGTTTTCAAATCATCGTATGTCCATGCAAAGACATCCTTGTATTCTCTAATTAACTCTTCAATTTTCCTTCTTTATTCATTAGAGGCATTCTTCCCTATCTTGATCATTTTTTGGGAACAAGAGGAACCAATGTTAATTTCAATAACCTCATCAATTGGTTCAGAGTGTATTCCCTTAAACTCTTCATGCCTATTAAAGTTTTTGTTAGGAACCTATGTCAACCCTTCTCTTTACTTTGTTAGTATATTGTTGTTGGACACATATGCTTTGTATGTCGTCCCGTAGGATTATATGTTCCATGGTATTGATCCATAGTTTGTATTAGCCCATAGTATTATATGTTCCATGGTATTGATCCATAGTACTGGACGCATATGCTTTGTAAGTCGTCCCGTAGTATTATATGTTCCATGGTATTGATCCATAGTATTGGAGCATAGACTTAGTATATAAGTACGTGTTGAGGCCAATGAAGGCATCCACGAGTTATTTGTATTGAGCTTGCTCAAAGGAGGTTTCCCCCTCGAAGTGGCCTGCGATCAATAAATATCTTTTGTGTTATGCTATATCATTCATTTGCATCATTTAATTGTTGCAGGTTCCTCACATCTACTTTTAGAGCACTTTCTTGGGCTCGTTGGGTGGAATTTCTGCCAATCTTTTTTTCTTTCATATGTGTTTGCTCCTTTCAATTGTAGGTTCGGATTCGGGAATAATCCATATCCACTTAACTATGGGAAGTACTTCGGCATAGCCCTAAAACTCATTGTGAGGAGTACCACAGGAACCCCGAAGTAGTTGTCCCATTGAGAGGACCTGTCAGCGAAAAGGGCAATGACCCCTACCTAATTGACTAGTTCCCACCCGTGAGGTAAACCAAGAGTTGTCGTTTGTGGCAAAGCAGTTATCAGTTTTACCTGAGCCGTGGAGTGAGGGGTATTGCCCCAATACACAAGTTGTTAGACAACATTGGTGGCCGAGTGAATCCACTGAACCTTTAGTAATTCACGCATACCTGGGGTCCATATCTATTTCCAGGTGATAAATCACATATTACATCTATCCAGAGCTATTGCAGATCAATTCCGAGTCGTTTCAGATCCAAAAAAAAAAAAAAAAAGAGTTTTTTGCCATATCTTCTTTTCTTTAACTCTGTTTCCCTTGAAAAATAACTAACACCCCTACAATCCCATTATGCATAGTTCATTCCTAAGGACCCTATCCCAAATTCCACTTGCCGAAGCTAGAAATCCCACATCTGTCTATTTTTAAGGTTTGCCATAACTTCTTCAATTTTCACCCAATCACCTTCAAATTTTGCCACAGTGTTCATTTCCCTTTTTTGCTTCATTGTCTTTCTTTGACCAATTTTCCCATTTTTTGACCCCGCTTCTGAAATCCTCATTCTTTGCTTCCCTGTCCATCAGAAAGTGTCCAAAACCTAGTCAAACCCCAATTACCCATCGGAGTTTTTCCCAAATCCAAATTTTCCTTTACTAAAGAAGTTTTTGTTTTTGTTTTTTATACCCATTCACACAAAAAAAAACTCCCGATTATGGTTGTCACCCGAGTAGGAGAAAAAATCATGGAGGACAAACTTGCAGCCCTAAAAACAAATGCCAAGATCTAGATGAAAAATTTATCAGCCTCCATCTTCAACATTCAGCCATGAACAATAAATGACAGCCAGAATATTCTGCAGACACTGGGTTCTCTTCTTCCTGAAATTTTCGTGGGCCGAAGCTTGATTTTCCTTGCTTCAATGGTAATGATCCGACTGGATGGATATACCAGGTAGAACAATATTTTAGTTTGCATAATACTTTTGATGTCAACAAAGTTCCACTTGCATCCTTTCATTTGGAACATAAGGCCCTTCAATGGTACCATTGGTACATCAAGGCTCATGACGAGCCAAAATGGACAGATTTTTTCCAACCCCTTTTGCAAAAATTTGGTCCTAGTTCTTTTGATGACTTCACAAGAGTACTCACAAAACTTCGCTAAATTGCCACTATGAGAGAGTATAAAACAAAATTTGAGAAACTGGCCAGTCACAGAGAAGGATTATCTGATGAATTCTACAGGAGTTGTTTTATCAGTGGTCTCAAGGATGAAATCTAATCAGAGGTTAAAATTTTTTGTCCCAACATAATGATGGAAGTCCTAGGGTTGGCTAAGCTGGTGGAGGACAAGATCACAACTCAAAAACGCTCCAAATCCACTTTTGTTCCATTCTGAAATATGGTTTCCCAACAACCTCCCTTCATGCAGCTTCTCAACCAAGTCCTATCAAACATTTGTCTAAAGCAAAGATGCGGGCACGTAGGGAAAAAGGGATTTGTTATAATTGTGATGAGAAATTCACTCGAGGACATAGATGTGTTGAGCAAAAGATATATCTCTTGGATGTGGATTCTCTGCCTACCTCTGAACTTGGTGAAGAAGCTCCACATACAATAAATGATCCAGTTGACATTAAGCAGCTACTTGTTGACCCTCCATCTCAGGACGACCACCCAAAGATATATATCCATGCTTTAGCCAGAGTCACCACCCCACAAACAATGCGGGTTAGGGGTTACTTCAAGAAGCTCCCTCTTACAATACTCATTGAGTCTAGTAGCACTCATAACTTCATTGATCCTCGGATCGCCAAACAGGCTGATTGTTTTGTCCATCCTTGCTCCAACTTTGAAATCATGATTGCCAATGGGGGCACCTTACCTTTCAAGGGGAAGTGTCGTAATGTGTGTATCTCTATGGGAGATTATAACTTGCGCTTTGACATGTTTTCCTTGGCCTTAGGTGGATGTGATGTGGTTTTGGGCGCTCAATGGTTACGCACACTTGGCCCCATCTTATGGGATTTTTTTAAACTTTGGATGCAGTTTCAGTCAATGGAAAAAAACACACATTGACGGGCTTACAACCACGGTCTTGCTACATCATCAGTTCACATCGCATGGAAAATATCCTTAAGAATAATTCACATGGTGTCATCGCTCAACTCCATTCCATTTAGATACGCTCATCAACGATCTCCACTACTCCTTTGGATCTACAACAAATTTTGGATTAATATGCAGGATTCTTTGCTGAACTAGTGGGATTGCCACCTTCAAGAGCCCTTTTCGGTAAGAATTTAGCTACCTCTACATATGAGAATGAAATGATGGATATTTTGTATGCAGTATAGTAGTGGTGGCCATACCTATTAGGGAATTATTTCTGCATCAAGACTGATCTTCAGAGTCCGAAATATTCCCTGGAACAATGGATCTCCTCCCCAACACAATAGAAATGGGTTAGCAAACTCATCGGTTATGATTATGAGATCACTTACAGGAAGGTTAAGGACAATCTAGTGGCGGATGCTCTTTCTTGCACAATTGATGACCAAGTTTCTCTATTAGCTACTTCCATGCCTGTTCCAAATTGGTTGCAATCTGTTCAACATGGATATGTCAATGAATCCTCATTATCTCAAATCACACAATGGTTGGCCAAAAACCCTTCTGTTGTGCCGCATTACTCTTGGGATGGTGATTCCCTAAGATACAAGGGTCATCTGGTGCTTCCCCAGAGCATAGATATTCAACAGGTTGTCTTCTATGAACTCTGTGCTTCTCCATCGGTAGGGCACTCTGGGTTCCTCAAAACGTATGACTGGGCACAACGTAACTTATTTTGGAAGGGAATGAAAAGTACAATTCAAAATATGGTGGATGAATGTGATACTTTCCATATCAACAAGGGTGGAATGAAACTCCTTTCAGAATTGATCGAACCCTTTCCCATCCCTACACGGATTTGCACAAATATTTCTATGGATTTCATTGAAGGGCTCCCTAAATTTGGAGGGAAGACAATGATTTTGGTTGTGGTTATCACCTCTCCAAATATAGTCATTTTTTTCCCATAGCCATCCCTATACAACCTCCTTAGTTGCACAAATTTTCCTGGACCATATCTTTAATCTTCATGGAATCCCTTCTTCCATTGTCTCATATTGCGATGCAACTTTCACCAATCATTTTTGGATAGAAATATTTCACCACACTGGCACCAGACTGAATATGAGTTTAGGGTATCACCCACAAACAGATGGTAAGACTCAAATTACCAATAAATGTTTGGAAACTTATCTTCATTGCTTCACCTTCGAACAACAACATCAGTGGGAAAAGTGGCTCCCTCTCGCTGAATGGTGGTACAATACCTCCTATCACATTGCATCTAAAATGACTCCATATGAAGCAATCTATGGTCAGGAACCCCCAGTTCTTATTCCATACACCCCCAATAGTTCACCAGTTCAGGAAGTTGACACGGTTCTTCGAAACCGCGATTAGATTCTTCGCATTTTGCAGGTCAATCTTCAACAAGTCAATCAACACCGTTATGAGCGAACTTTTCAAGCAGGTGATATGGTTTTTCTTTGTCTACAGCCTTATAATAAATCCTCCCTGAAACCCAAAGGGAATCATAAGCTCGCTCCAAATTTCTATGGGCCCTATAAGATTCTTCAGAAGATTGGGTATGTTGCTTATAAATTGGAACTTCCTCCTTCTTCCCACATTCATCCAGTGTTTCATGTCTCTTCTCTGAAGAAAGTTCTTGGCACCAACATCAGAGGACAAACTATTTTACTAGAACTGGATAATGAAGTATCCATCCTTTTGGAGCCGGAGGCCATCCTCAATAGGTGCACTCGTCAGCTTCTCTCTTGATCTATCATAGAGGTATTCATTCAATGGCACGGAATGGAACCAGAGGATGATACATGGGAACCACTCCTTCAGATTCAACATCAATTTCCACATCTAAAGCTTTGAGGACAAAGATGTTTCTAAGGGGGAGGGGGTGTTAGGAACTTGTTTCAACCCTTCTCTTTACTTTGTTAGTATATTGTTGTTGAACGCATATGCTTTGTAAGTCGTCCCATAGTATTATATGTTCCATGGTATTGATCCATGGTTTGTATTAGCCCATAGTATTATATGTTCCATGGTATTGATCCATAGTATTGGACGCATATGCTTTGTAAGTCATCTCGTAGTATTATATGTTCCATGGTATTGATCCATATTATTGACGCATAGACTTAGTATATAAGTACGTTTTGAGTCCAATGAAGGAATCCATGAGTTCTTTGTATTGAGATTGCTCAAAGGAGGTTTCCCCCTCGAAGTGGCTTGTGATCAATAAATATATTATGTGTTTTGTTATATAATCATTGTTGGTGTCCATTTTGTCACCATTTTTTATCATCAAATATACTCTAAGTGGCGTTAATTGCACTATTTTTGTATAATAAATCACGCTTCTTTCCATTCAAACTGTCAAATAGACTCAGGTATGCATTTACTTGAACATCATATGAATCGTGAAAAATTATCAACATTTTTTTTGGTTTATTAACAATCATCTCATATTTCTAGACATGCTTGGTAGTTAGTTTTTTCTCTACAAACTGCGGTTTTTAAACGGACCTTCATTCCAACTCGCTTTCATGCCAAAGAAGCCAGCAACGTTCAACCCGTCATCCAGCCCGCGAGATCATTGGTTGGCATATTCTTGGTCATTAAAGATAGAAATGGAAACATGGGTTAGGTTAGAAATATGGTGGTTATGGTTGGTGAGCCCCGATTCTAGAAGATTCGCATCCCTGCCCGCCGAGATTGACACCACACCATTTCCTCACATCAACACTCTAGAATACTCGTTTCTCCATCCATTTAGCTTGACAGCACATGCTCATTCCCACGTCGATGCTCCAGCAGATCCATCCTTCCATGCTCAACCTGCCAGCACATGCTTCTACCCACGGTTGAAGGAAACGAACATGCAGCTATTCACGTCAGGTAGGATAGACGTCATGAAAGCAGGCAGGTGGCCTCTGCGTTGTCGTGAATCACCAAGAAGCCGTTTGATAGTCTTAAAGACTCCTATTTTAAGAGAGGTCGACTACGTCGACCTTCTCTCCCATTGTAACATTATAAATAGATGCCTCATATGGAGAAACGATGATCGTCAGATAGCATATAGAATATACAGAAGATAGTAGTAGTTTTTGCATAAACATTGTGTAATTTTTCTTAGTAATGGAAGCTCCTAAATTTTATTGTTGATGCTTTGTTGTTGGTGATTAAGATGACTTAGTTTCCATCTCTGATTGTTGGGAAGGGCCCCTCATTAACCAGAGGTTTTATTTATGTTTTTCTGTACTTTCTTTTCTGCAAATAGCTAGTTCATTTTCTAGTGTATGTAATTAATTTTGTTTTCCTGTATATGTCATCTCTTTATTTTCTCTCTAACCTGTATCTTGTTGCTAACTTAATTTACTTTTCTAGAATTGATAATGGTCGACCAAGCATAGTGTTTATAGTTTGTTTTCATTCTTTTTCAATTAGATAGTTTGCTTTCAGTCTCTTGCAATTAGATAGAGTTTAATTAGATGTTGTCTCAGATTTTTAATTAGAATTATCTCTGTTAGTTCTCTTTCCTGTAGCTGTAGGTTATTTCTATTCATGTCTCAATTTTGTTTGATTAAGCCATAGAACTAGTTCATTTCTTTAATGATTAGAATAGGTTATCCCTTGCTATCTTAGCTTCTCAACGGTATTCTCACTGACTTCTTTGCACTGTAGGATCATATGCATCAGCCAGCTGGTAGTTAAGATCATCCAAACTGCTTCTTTCCTTAGTTTAATTCATTTTCTTCCATCCAGATTGTCATTCGGACAGTCATCCGGATAGTCATTCGGACCTTGATCTTTTCTGCATTGTTTTTATGCTTGTTTAGAATCCAATTTCTTAGAATTTTTAACTGTAATCTTTCTTGCTTTTAATTAGCATTTTTAACTATAAATAGGACTTTTCTTTATATTCCATAAAAATTTTAATTAAGTTTTGTTATCATTCTTAGTTTTCATTTTATCCTCCTTAACTTTGTTTTTACTGTTTTTCGAATTATGTCTTTCATATTTGATTTGCCAATATATTACTCTTCTAGAATTTATCAGTTCTCATTCTTAGTATAGTTTACTACATGTTCTTAATGTTTATTTTGAATTAAAGTTTATAATTTCGTTCTCCAAGTTATATGAATTTCAGTAGTTTCTTTGTTAAGCATAAGATCAGTTTTTCCATCCTTACAATTAATGAAGATGTTCATGAAATAGAATTTGGTTCAGAAATAAATATCTTTATCAAGTTTTCTACTTGCTTCCAAATCAAATTCAGTTTAGATAAATATATTTATTAAGTTTTCTAATTGCTTCTAGATTTCATTAGTTTCATACCATTTTGCTTATGGATAGAAGATAGGTCATAATATTTAAAGTTAATTGTAATTGGTCTCTTTGTAGTTTACATCTCTTTATCGAAATTAGGTTAGATTTTACTTCCATTTTGTTATGTTGTTACATTTGAAAGTCATTACGATTCATTCACTCCAGTTCCTATCGCATTTGACATACAACATCAAGGAGAATGGAATTAAATGCTTTAGTGTAGTTCTGAAGTATTAATTGAATGCATAAGTAGTTATTGAATTCATTAAGTAGTTTGTAGTTTTTGTTTTAAATCCAGTTTTCATAATAGGTAGTTTGCTTCTTAATCAGTATTTGTTTTCTTTTTTCCCACTATTTAATTCTAGAATAGAGTAGTATAGTTTGATACTATTATGATCTGTTAATTTAACTAGGTTTAATTAGTTCTTTGTTGTCTTTTTGAAGTTTGACTCGGTTTTTTATTTTGAAATATCTTTCGATCTTTTATTTATTAAACATTTTTAAGGTCTGACAAGCTGAAACTTAGGTTCCATTCTACCTCAGCATATATTGTGCCACAACTCTAAGATTACCAACCCTGGTCGATAATTAAATAGTTTGGTGATTCTTTAAGACAGTACACACACCTCAACATTTTGGCGTCATTTCCAGGGATTTGTAGATAGGTAGAACTTAGTTGTAGATAGGTAGAACTCAGTTGTAGATGGGTAGAATTTAGTTGTAGATAGATAGAACCTTCTCTTAAAAACTTAGTTATAGATTTTGAATTTTTCTGCTTTGAAATTTAGAAATAGGATGGTGGCGGGTGAGCGGTAAGACGAGAGGTAAGAACCTGCACATCTATTATAACAGGCATCCCCAAAACCCAGCAATAGTAGTAATGCAGTTAGAATTTATTTCAGTTATAGTTTGTTTTCATGAATAGGTATAGAGACTCAAAAGGTAGGTTTATTAAAACTAGCCTTCCTAATAAAATCCCCACTAAAATTACTACTAACCTATATGGGCGGCATGCCACCCCAACTACTAACTCAGCAAAAAGGTAACAGAAGACACCTAAAGGGGATAGTCCTACTTTGAAAGCGAAGGAAATCCTTTCTGGAAATCAATTAGGGGAAACCATAGGGACATCAGAAAAGTATGTTCATAAAGAAATTCCACAGGAACCTCAAGCTCATATTGAGACTGAATGTAGATAAGAGGAAACTCCAAAGGATAAAACTTCAGAACCTTCCAACCCTCCATTAGTCAAAAAATCCAAAGACACTACTTTTTCAATAGTAGGTGGTCCAAACTTAGTAGATTTTGTTGATCCTGCACAAGTAGACGCTCTTTTTGAGAATAATGTGAACATAGTCATCTCACAGTAGTAGGACCTTCAAAAATGGATACCCATGTAGTTGGTAATTCTCCTCCTAAAAAGAAGAATTCTCTTCCTGAAACAGAACGTTGGGACATCCCATATTCACCAAGAAAAGATCCACCTAGGTATTCTCTCTTTGGAAATCAAATCTTCATGGAGGAACAAAATGAAGATTGTGTCCGACAAGATGAAAGAGAAGGAGAGGTCAGAATTGAAGGTACTTTTGGATTCCCTATATTAGACACTGCACAAGATGTAACTATGAAAAATATCCCTCCCTCCTCACTACCAACCTTCTATGGGAAGAGTGGTGAGGATCCGGATACATTCTTATTCATATTTGACATTTTATGTAGGTGTTATAATTACCTACAAGATGGCCAAAAGCTAAAACTCTTTCCTGCCACATTAAAATATTCTTCTCTCCGATGGTTCATGGGGTTAGGAGAATCTAGTATTAGAACTTGGGAAGACATTAAGAATGTATTTCTGCGGAAGTATCAGGATTACTGTAAACCTAAGGACTCTCATAATGCTATCTTCAAAATACAACAACTTGAAGACGAGAGCCTAGAAGACTATCTCGAAATCTTTAACTATATGTTACATAAATCTAAATATAGTGATCTTTGGGAAGATGCAGTAAGAACACTCTTCCTCAAGGGAATCTTAGAAGAATTCTTATAAAACCTTAATATCGTGGCAGCAAGAGACGTCTCTCAAAATTCTTTTGGAGATATTTTTGAGTTATGTAGGAATTACTCTAGGAGCAGAGGGAAATGTGGAAGACACTTACGAGAATCTTATGCAAGGAACCTGAAAGGAAACACATCCAGTTCTTGTGGAGTTACATGGGTAGAGTTGGGAAACCTATTGGAAAATTTCAAAACATATATCTTAGGAGCCATGGGTTCTCAACTAGATGCACTACAAGCTAAAAAGAGTCAGGATGAAGATCATGCAGCAATGAGTGTTTTTTGTCCCAGGTGTAGAACTAAACATCCTCAACAAGAATGTCCATTGAATAATGTTCCAGTTTGTCACCTTTGTACAAAAGAACATCCAACTGATAATTATCCATAGTTGCATGGGTTGCAAGCTGTGTATAAGAGTGGAAACTTTGGTGAATCATCTAGGCGGCCTTGGAAACCTAGAGATCAATCATCATATGAAGATCCATCATCAAAAATTCCACCCTATTACTATCCTTATCAACCCTCTCAACAATGGAACACTTCAAGTTGGAAAAATTGGCCACCTCAGTACCCTTCTCAGAATACCCAACAACAACAATGGCCACACAAATAGAGAGGACAAGATTATGCTCAACCACCTCCTCCTATGCCTAACTATCCTTACCCACCTTATATTCAGCAACTTTTGCCTAGATTTACACCTCCTTCATTACCTCCTATCCCAAATCAACCTCACCATTTCCAGAATATGAATCCTCCAAGTCCCACAATATTACCTGCACAACTGATACCGAACCCTAACAACAAACCAACCCAAGCTCTTAACAGCATTGGGTTGTTACCTCTTCTATCATATGCCATTTCAATCGCACCAATACATGAGATTCATCTGCGGTCTAGAAGAGTTTTGCAAAATCATCCCAAGTCATTACTTGTTATTCAAGAAGAGAATGAAGAAGAAAACATACCTAGCGAAGTTTTGAATGAGGCCATTCTTGAAGATGTGATTATTCCTAAATATTCAACACACAACTATCCACATAAAGAAGTAATTCCAGGGGAAAAATCACATCCATATCCGGAGTGTCTAGTAATATAAAAACTTGTAACTTATCCAGAGTATGATATCATTAACGAATTAAAAAATATTTGTATTAAGATCCCTTTATTACAAGCCATTAAGGATATCCCAATCTATAGTAAAGTAATAAAGGAACTATGTATCAAAATACAAGGGGGAAAACAAAAAGACCCTCCGACGATTCATTTAATAGGAGAAATATCAGATTGCATAGCAAACCAACCTAGAATCCCAAAGTATTCAAACCCAGGAAACCCTGCGGTAACTGTTATCATCAATAACACTGACATAGGAAACACACTTATTGATCTAGGAGCTGCTATCAACTTGATGAATACCACAACTTTAGAAACTCTCAATTTAGGACTCTTCCTCCGCCCTATCCCAACAATGCTAGAATTAGCAGATCACACTATGTTTCAACCTATCAAGATCTTAGATGACATCACTGTATCAGTAGCTTCGTGGGAATATCCCGTGGACTTCATGGTCATAGAATCAAAAGACCCTTCCAAAGGTCACCCCATTATTTTAGGAAGACCTTGGTTGGCTACGGCCAATGCATTTATCGGATGTAGGGATGGAGAGATGATTATTTCTTAAGGGTTATCTACAAGAAAGCTAGCTTTATACCCACCAGCTCAGCCAGTAACTGAAAACCTGTTTTGGTTAGATTGTCCTTTTGGAGATGAGAACTTGGAATAAATTTCCCTTGTTAGTGATTTATCCTGGGCACTTCAAGAGCAAGATACCGAGAATGTGTTGAATCAATTTATCTCATCCACAACATGTGTAGACTTTCCTCAGCCTTTATACCAACTTGACCAAATCTTTGGAGATGAATTCCAAGAAAACATGAGCCTCTCAACATTTATGAGTACACCTTGTGTCTTCGCAATCGAAGAACACCTAGGATCCTATACCATAGCTTGTGAGGTTAGTTCCGACAAATTTCTACATATAAATGCAGGTTTAGATGAGAGTCAGCAAAAACAATTACTAAAAGTTCTCAAGAGTCAAACTGGAGCATTTGCATGGGAATATATCAATATGAAAGGTATACACCCAGATACCTGTATCTACCACATTTACACAGACTCGAACATACCTCCTGTTAGGCAGCCCCAGAGAAGAATGAATCCAGCCCTAAAGGATATAGTAAAAGATGAACTACAAAAACTCCTTAACTCCGGTTTCATTTACCCAATTTCCAACAGTAAATGGGTGTCTCCTATGGTGGTAGTTCCAAAGAAAGTCACAGGGAAATGGCGTATCTGTGTTTACTTTCGAGAACTGAACAAGGCCACTCTTAAGGACTACTTCCTGTTGCCTTTCATCGATAAGGTGTTTGATACCTTATCAAGGAAACAATACTTTTCATTCCTTGATGGGTATAGTGGATACAATCAAATACTAATAGCACCTGAGGATCAAGACAAGACAACCTTTACTTGTTCTTGGGGGACATATGCCTATCGACTGTTACCATTTGGCCTATGTAATGCACCTGCTACTTTCCAGCGGGAAATTCTAGGAATCTTTGTTGACCTTGTACATGATTGTGTAGAAGTTTATATGGATGATTTTACAGTTTATGGAAATACCTTCCAAGAATCCCTTCATAGCCTTGAGACAGTTCTTATTCGGTACCAAGAAACGAACTTAGCTCTTAGTCATGAAAATGTAAAATGTTACTAACTGAAGGCATAGTTCTGGGACATCATGTCTTCCTTCAAGGTATCAAGGTGGATCCTGCCAAGATAGATATAATTGTTAATCTTCCTCCTCCAAAAACTCCGAAGGAAGTAAGAAGTGTTATTGGCCATGCAGGCTATTATAGATGTTTTATTGAAAATTTCACTAAGATAGCTGCACCTATGTTGAAACTACTCATGAAGGACACAGAATTTCAATGGACTAAACCATGTCAACATGCCTTTGAAACCTTGAAGGAAAAGCTATCAGTGGCACCAATAATTAGGGGCCCAAATTGGTCCCTTCCTTTCCATATATCCACTGATGTTTCTAACATAGATATAGGGGCAGTATTAGGTCAAAAAGAGGGACAAACATCACATGCCATTTACTTTGCTAGTAAAAATTTTACTCCTGCAGAATCGAAATATACTGTTACCGAAAAGGGGTTTCTAGCAGTAGTCTACACCATCAACAAGTTTTGTCATTATATCACAGGATATGAGATTTTTATACACACTGACCACTCCCCCATCAGTTTTTTAATGGTAGAGTGACTCGGTGGCTTCTTTTGTTACAAGAATTTAACATCACTACTATTGATCGTCCCGAGCGAGAGAATGTGGTAGCTGATTTTCTCTCTCGGATCCAAACAGACAATAATGCTAGTCTTGTCGATGATAGCTTCCCAGATGAACACTTGTTCGTTGTTTCTATTTGAACCCCATGGTTTGCAGACATAGCCAATTATTTAGAAACTAGAAAGCTACCAAACCATCTCTCCCCACCCAAAAAACATAGGATCATAGTTTAGAGTTTTAATTACTCTTGGGTGGACAATGATATCTTTTATACTAGTCCTGATATTATTATTGGACGATGTGTACGGGAGGATGACATGGCACAGATCCTACATGCATGTCATGGTGAACCTTGTGGCGGGCATTTTTCTGATAAGAGAACAACATACAAAGTGTTGCACTCTGGGTATTATTGGCAAATCATTTTCAAAGATTCTTTCAAGTATGTCAAGGGTTTGACAGTTGCCAAAGAATGGGTAGACCTATTCCATCCAATGAGATGCCCTTACAACCCCAAGTCATGATTGAGCCTTTTGAAAAATGGGCTCTAGATTTTGGTGGGCCAATTTCCCCTATGTCTCGCAAGAAGAAGTACATCCTAGTCTGTATGGATTATGTCACCAAGTGGGTAGAATCCAAAGCCTTATTCCGAGCCACAGAGAAATATGTGGTGGAGTTCATATACGAAGAAATATTTACTCGATTCAGTGCACCTAGGGAAATTGTAACCGATCAAGGATCTCAGTTTACCTCCAAATTAATGAAAGATCTTACTGACAAATATGGTATTAGAAATTGTAAATCTTCACCATATCACCCGCAAGCCAATGGTCAGGTATAGTCCACCAACAAAGTTTTAGAAGCCATCCTGACTAAAACTATCCAGATACACCACAAAAACCGGGTAGTTAGGCTCCAAGAAGCCTTGTGGGATTATAGAATAACTTGGAGGAACACCACTGGCCACACACCATATGAAATTGTTTATGGTAAACAAGTTCTTCTACCTATTGAATTTCAAGTCAAAACCTTTTGTATGGCTGCACAATTAGGGATGAATCTAGAAAAAACACAGAGACAACGAATCTTGCAAATAAATGAATTAGATGAGATTAGGCAAGATGCTATCCAACACACAATCTTAATACAAAAACAACGCAAAAAGTGGCATGATAGATACATTAAACGAAAACAATTCAAAACTGGAGACTGGGCATTACTTCTTGATTCAAGGTACAAAAACTTTAAAGGTAAATTAACTACTCGTTGGATGGGTCCATATGAAATTGTTACATCTTTTGATAATGGATCTGTTAAAATTAAGACAATTGATGATTCACAAATTTCCTTTGTTGTAAATGGACATAGACTTTGAATTTATCATCAACCAATATCTAAACAAGATTTTGTGCAAAATGCTTTACAACAAGAGGAAATGGAGCTGGTAGAAGAGGGAGTCATTCCTCCTTCTCCTAGTTCTTGAAATTATTTTGGGTTATTTTCCTTTGTATATATGTAAATATATTTTTGTTTTTCAATAATAAAGAGTCATTTCTATCCATTGATTGCATCTTTACAGGAAATTCATTTTTTTTATGATCAACTTATGAAATTTTGTAAATTAAAATAGGAAGACTCTTTTCCCTTTTTCCTAAATTTCATATGATTTTTTCTTTGTACATATGTTCTTGTTTTGAATAAAATTGAATCATCTAACAAGTGGTTTTGCAGTTTGATTTCAAGAACCCTATAATCAATTCATGCAATATTATCCGAAAAGGGAAGTGCTCTAAAAAAAAATACTTGTAGTTCTCCTTCTCTTTCAATTATTGTTGGAAATTGAAAATTTATAATGAAAACTAAAGTATTCTTGATATCATTTTTAACCACTTTCTTTTATGATTCTGTATATGGTATTTGATTCAGACATGTACATTCTGATTTATCATTAGAACAGTTGCTAAGACCCACTTTAATTATTATGATCTTCAAAAGCTCTATCTTACACCTATGGACTACTAGCTCATCCTAGACTCATTATCAAAACCTGTCTCTTAAGCACTTTTAAAAGGTAGCCCAAAAGTGAGTGATATTTTCTATTTTGTGGGGAACATTACTGATCTTTTATGAAGAAGTTAGACTAAGAGGTCAATGAACAGCTTTAAGTTATTATCTTTTGACATAATCTATAATTTGGGCCATTATAAATAAAGTTACTCATAAGGTTCATGCTAAAATTTGAATTATGTGTTTAACAGGCTTAGCACACTCTAGTGCCAATCGGCTTCCTTACTAAAAATATCATTATACAAAGCAAACCTGCTGGGGTACTAAACAGGCTCATTGGAAGCAGGTCCATGCTAAGTAAAATATTAAACAAGGAAGCTCGGTAAATGCAAGCAAACCCGTCGGGCTACTAAACAGGCTCGCTGGCAACGGGGCTATGCTTGCATGGTACCAAGATAAACCCGCCATGGTACTGAACAGGCCTGCTGGCAGTGGGGCAATATCTGGTAAAAGAGGTTTGGTTAACGCTTTGTTATTCACATGGCTCATAAAAAACTTGAGTATACAAACATATGTTTAGGCCAATTATTTATACTGTCATTAGAGAATGGCTGTAAGTTGGACTTGGACCCTGTCATCTAATTCAAACAATACCTAGGATATGATTATCCTAGAAATGGGACCCATAACTATAGTAAATCTCACAAACTCTACGGTGAACCTTATCTATATTCTTTGGATGATAAGAGATCTTTACAATGAATCATGGATGACTAGTTTTCCTATGGCATTTCACATCAGTTCTACTATCATTCTTCATATGGTCTTCTTAAGCATTGTTGTATTCTTTTTGACAAATGTACACATCTGAATCATCTACATATATTAGTTAATATTTCATTTTCTTACGAAAATTATCACAGCATTTTTAGAAGATTATTGCCTGGACCATTTATTAAAAATATTTGAATATTGATCAATTTTTCTTTGATGCCTTGAAGACACGCCATATTTTTGGTTTGGGGGAGGATCATAACTGTTTTTACTTTATGAATATTTATGGAAAAAAAGTTTATTTATCTCTGATAAAATGATAGGTATTTTCAGGAATAATGCGAAATAGCAGAAGAAGGATTGTCCTAATCAGTGACAAATAAAGAGGAATGCAACTGAAAGATCCAGAAAAGCAAGTTTACAGCATCTTTTGTGCACTAACGGTCTCAGAAATTCCCTGCAAAATCAGCTTCAGTCAATCATTAGCAAGCAGATCTTGTACAGACAAAAGTCTGTATGAAGGGTTGGAAAACAGATCGAATGCCAATCCAAATGAGGTGACGAATGAGGAAAATGTATAACGATCTGAATGAAGTGCCGAATGAAACCATAGCTTATAATGTCTTTATTAAATATGCCAAGGTGTCCAAATTTGAATTTTTTGATAAATCTAATTGGATAATTATGTCAGGAATCAATCAAATGTCAATTTTGCACTTGGTCTCATTCCCTTCTCTATCTCTCCTCCATTAAACAAATGGAATATGAATCATTGCGATCTTCAGAATCATTGCATGACCTCCATATGGTCTTAATTATCCTATTGTATGATTTTCCATTATATCAATCGAATCATCATCTCTCACGTGTAACCCATATCTATAATTTCATTTCGAGAATTACATTCAACCTATCCAAATCTCATCTTTGGACATGGTTGAATATATCATATCCACACGTATTCACTAACTCATGCATATCTATGATTGGCACTCGGTTCAAGATATTTGAATGACAAGTGTGATCTCTCAAGCATGCACCTTGTCCATCGTTCAACCATTCAAGCGGACTTCAATTTAAACTAATGACTGCGTGAATTTCGTTCCATTCTTGATCACTTTCCATCTTCTCTATTAAGCCACATCTCCTGCATCTCTTGCATCCCTTGTACCTATTCTCATCCATCGACCCCTATTCAAGTATGTCGATTTGTCATGAACTTGGAAGTTACTAGGGTTTACTTCACATCCTCGAGTTCAAAGAGTGTCGTGAGGTATTCCTTCGAGTCGGATGGGGTCCATTTCTCTGGCTTCTTCAAGGCCACGACCACGAAATATCACTGCTATTCGCTAAAGGATTCGATGGCAAGACGACCAAAGTTGGCCATCTCACTTTCTCTGTGACAGAAGAATCTATCGCATTAGCCACGAAGCTTCTAGGGAAGGGTTCCATTGGCATAAACATCTCCTCCTTCCATGAAGGCTCACGAATTTGATTTGAAATCCAAATATCAACATGTTGCTGGAACAAAAGGATTCCACCGGGAATGGGTCAAGCCAGAATACCTAGATCCCTTGACTATCATCATCCACTTGATCACTTGTGAGGGTAAGTTTACTGTTTTTAAAGTCTGACATTTTAGATTGCTAGCACATTTTGTTAACAATCAGACCCTCAACCTCCCATTTTATTTCCTGAAAGTTTAGAGAAAATGTCAAGCCAGGTTAGGAAGAATACTGTTAATCCTCATGGTATCTTGTACCATCACTGTATCATTAAAATCCTAATCATTTACCAGTTGGAAAAGAGAGGGAAAACCTGGGATCGTTTTGTCTTTGAAATAATAAACCCTCATTTGATCGAGAATCCTATTGCCAAATCCTCTGCTTCTCAAAAACACTATCGTTTCCAAACCAATATTAGTGAGCCGACCCAAGCCTCTACGCAAACAGAAAGAGATACTAAGCATGTGTAGATTGATAAGCATTTCTCAAGCGATGTGCACCCTTTCCATCCATCTCCTTCTCTTGAGATTTCCCTTGGTAACCCTACTTCGGAACCCCTACTTTTCTCATCAGTACCTACTAAACCTACGGGAACAAATTGTGACTAGTTCGTCATCTAGACTGTCGTCCAAGGATCATGCTCAGACGTCCTGTCAGACGACCATACCCTCGAAAAATCCCTCCTTACATTAGCCAATGTATCCGCTCAATTTTCTAAAGCCCCTGCTACTAGAAGTTATCATGCACACAACGAAGACAAAGTTCCTGAAGAACATACTGTTGAGATTGAAACATCTTCAAGAGATCTGAGTTCTCAAAAGGACCTGGAAAATCACATAGAACAACCCACTCTGAACCAGTAGGAAGTGGATAGATTGACCTAAGGGATATCATGGTTAACAGACCATAATCAAAATTATGTAGAAACAATCTCTGAACTTCATGAAGAAAACAAGGCACTGCACACACAAATAAGAAGCATTGAATGCTTGGTCAACGCCAAAACGACGTCCCATACTTCTCTCCGGATGAGGTATGACGCCTTGAAGAATCATTTCAAAATTATTAACGCTCAGTCCACTTTCCTTTCTAAGTCGAAGGAAGTTGCTACCACAGCTCAGCCTTCTTCCTGAACTTCTCTGTTTTTCTCAGTGGGACCTGGCATGTCTCCGGTTTGGGGGAATGTTGGTGTCCATTTTGTCACCATTTTTTATCATCAAATATAAACTGAGTGGCGTTAGTTGCACTATTTTTGTATAATAAATCACTCTTCTTGTCATTCAGACTATCAAATAGACTCAGGTATGCATTTATTTGAACATCATATGAATCGTGAACAATTATCAACATTTTTTATGGTTTATTAACAATCATCTCATATTTCTAGACATGTTTGGCAGCTAGTTTTTTCTCTACAGGCTACGGTCTTCAAATGGACCTTCATTCGGACTCGCTTTCACGCCAAAGACGCCAGCAGTGTTCAACCCATTGTCCAACACTTTGTCCAGCCCACGAGATCGTTGGTTGGCATATTCCTGGCCATTAAAGATAGAAACGGAAACATGGGTTCGGTTAGCAACGTGGTGGTTATGGTTGGTGAGCCTCGGTTCTAGAACATTCGCATCCCTGCCCGCCGAGTTTGACAACACACCATTTCCTCACGTCAACACTTTAGAAGACTCGTTTCTCCATCCATTTATCTTGACAGCACACGCTCATGCCCACGTCGACGCTCCAGCAACCCCATCCTTCCACTCTCGACCAGCCAGCACATGCTTCTGCCCACGGTTGAAGGAAACGAACACGCAGCTATTCACGTCAGGTACGATCGACGCCATGAAAGCAGGCAGGCAGCCTCTGCGTTGTTGTGAATCACCAGGCAGCTGTTTGATAGTCTTAAAGACTCCTATTTTTAGAGAGGTCGACTACGTCGACCTTCTCTCCCATTGTAACATTATAAATAAATGCCTCATATGGAGAAACAATGATTGTCAGATAGCATATAGAATATACAAAATATAGCAGTAGTTTTTGCATAAACATTGTGTATTTTTCTTAGTAATGGAAGCTCCTGAATTTTATTGTTGATGCTCTATTGCTGGTGATTAGGTTGACTTAGTTTCCATATCTGATTGCTGGGAAGGGCCCCTCATCAACCGGAGGTTTATTTATGTTTTTCTGTACTTTCTTTTCTGCAAATAGCTAGTTCATTTTCCAGTGTATGTAATTAATTTCGTTTTCCTGTATATGTCATCTCTTTATTTTCTCTGTAACCTGTATCTTGCTGCTAACTTAATTTACTTTTCTAGAATTGATAATGGTCGACCAAGCATAGTGTTTATAGTTTGTTTTCAGTCTTTTGCAATTAGATAGTTTGCTTTTAGTGTCTTACAATTATATAGAGTTTAATTAGTTGATGTCTCATATTTTTAATTAGAATTATCTATGTTAGTTCTCTTTCCTGTAGCTATAGGTTAGTTCTATTCATGTCTCAGTTTTGTTTGATTAAGCAATAGAACTAGTTCATTTCTTTAATGATTAGAATAGGTTATCCCTTGCTACCTTATCTTCTCAACAGTCTTCTCACTGACTTCTTTGCATTGTAGGATCATATGCATTAGCCAGCTGGTAGTTAAGATCATCCAAACTGTTTCTTTCCTTAGTTTAATTCATTTTCTTCCATTCGAACTATCATTCGGACAGTCATTTGGATCGTCATTCGGACCTTCATCTTTTCTGCATTGTTTTTATGCTTGCTTAGAATCCAGTTTCTTAGGATTTTTAACTGTAATCTTTCTTGCTTTTAATTAGCATTTTTAACTATAATTAGGACTTTGCTTTATATTCCATAAAAGTTCTAATTAATTTTTGTTATCATTCTTAGTTTTCATTTTATCCTCCTTAACTTTGCTTTAACTATTTTTTTGAATTATGTCTTTCATATTTGATTTGACAATATATTACTGTTCTGGAAGTTATAAGTTCTCATTCTTAGTATAGTTTACTACATGTTCTTAAGGTTTATTTCAAATTAAAGTTTATAATTTCATTCTCCAAGTTATTTGAATTTCGGTAGTTTCTTTGTTAAGCATAGGATCAGTTTTTCCATCCTTACAATTAATGAAGATGTTCATGAAATAGAATTTGGTTCAGAAATAAATATCTTTATCAAGTTTTCTACTTGCTTCCAAATCAAATTCACTTTAGATAAATATCTTTATTAAGTTTTCTACTTGCTTCTAGATTTCATTAGTTTCATACCATTTTGCTTGTGGATAGAAGATAGGTCATAATATTTAAAGTTAATTGTAATTGGTCTCTTTGTAGTTTACATCTCTTTATCGAAATTAGGTTAGATTTACTTCCATTTTGTTTTGATGTTACGTTTGAAAGTCATTACGATTCATTCACTCCAGTTCCTATCACATTTGACGTACAACATCAAGGAGAATGGAATTAGATGGTTTAGTGTAGTTTTGAAGTATTAATTGAATGCATAAGTAGTTATTGAATTCATTAAGTAGTTTGTAGTTTGTAGTTTTAAATCCAGTTTTCATAACAGATAGTTTTCTTCTTAATCAGTATTTGTTTTCTTTTTTCCCACTGTTTAATCCTAGAATAGAGTAGCATAGTTTGATACTATTCTGATCTATTAGTTTAACTAGGTTTAATTAGTTCTTTGTTGTCTTTCTGAAGTTTGACTTGGTTTTTCATTTTGAAAGATCTTTTGATCTTTTCTTTATTAAAAAATTTTAAGGTCTGACAAGCCGAAACTTAGGTTCCATTATACCTCAGCATATACTGTGCCACAACTCTAAGATTACCAACCCTGGTCGATAATTAAATATTTTGGTGATTCTTTAAGACAGTACACACACCTCAATAATCATTTTCATCATTTAATTTTTGCATGTTCCTCATAGTTTTTCTCTAAAGGAAAAGTGATTTTCAATATGTCCATGCCTTCTATATAATTTCCCTTTAGTTGATATTCAAGATTAACCATGGGGATTTGAGAAGTAGTTAGGAACTAGATAATTTGAGCATCAACATCAAAAAATTGCCAATAATATTGATTATCGGGGAACGAGGGTCTGAACAAGACTTCAACCTTGCAATTCCTTTGCAATAAATACTCGGGGACTTGGAGGGTAATGGCTATGAACTACAACTCATCAGCTAGAGTTTTTTTCTCTTGTGGGACAGCCTTAATTCCAAAGGAATCAAAACATTCAATGGTGTCCCAAACTGCATTTCTGTAATCTCTAAGTCTATTATTCTTAGCGGCAAATTGGTTTTTGACTTGTGATACAATAAAGTCAGAATCACCTATGATAGTTATAGACTTGATATTCTTTTCTTGAGCTATTTCTAATCCTAAAAGCAAAGATTCATACTTAGCCACATTATTTGTGCAATCAAACTCCAAACAGAAAGATGCAGCAATTGTGTCCGGTTAGATGCAGCAACTGTATCCGGTTGGATGTTAATAGTCGAATCCAACTCTCATATTGAATAATAAATAAGAATAATATATTTGATGATGTTGATAAATTACAATCAGATCGCTTTTTATAGGGATTGATCAAGCATAATGAAGGGTTACGCCCTTTCACTAGTAACCTAATAATCTATTAATTTATAAATAATAATATTAAATAAATATTCACAACATTGCTTTCCCCTTAGGAAAACTTTGTCCTCAAAGATTAGATTATTGTTGTCATCTTTTCATTCTCATTTTGTGTTGAAACAATGTCATTACTTCTGGAGGAACAAGAGTTCCTTACTAAGTAAATAACCAGTAAAAGTAACATATAAACACCATAAATGGCTAAGTAGTAATGTAAAATGGAATGTATATTCGATAATGGATAATAGGTTACAATAATGGCCCGCCTTTAAATAAGACTTGGACATTTTACATGAAGAGTCATGCCTTTTCATTTGACATGAAAAGTCATGTCTTTAATTAATCTTATTTATTTAATTATATTTGTTACATTGCCACTCTCTTAAAAAGGATTTGTCCTCAAAGCCTTATAATTTTTATGTATTTCTTTTTGTGGTGTTGTAGTTGATGACACATGTCGATACAAAATTTTAAGTGTCGAGCATAACTTCTGATATGTGGAGGGATCAATCCATCCCAAGTTGATTTGTCGATGATTGTCGGGATTCCGTACTGATATGTCATCGGGAGTTTTGATCACCTTAGTACCTTTATGTTCCGACATTTCCGCCTTTTTAGGGTATCGGTTTTTATGGTTGGGGTGTCGATAGGCAATTTTCACACTGTAAATTTCTTTTACAAAAATCGTCTTTTGATCACTGCTCTGAGTTGGAAGTTGTATTTTTGTCCCTTGAGGTTTTAAGGTTTCGTCTTGTATTTTTTCCAACTGGAGGAACAAGAGTTCCTTACTAAGTAAATAACCAGTACAAGTAACGTATAAACGCCATAAATGGCTAAGTAGTAATGTAAAATGTAATGTATATTCGATAATGGATAATAGGTTACAATAATGGCCCACCTTTAAATAAGGCTTCGACATTTGACATGAAGAGTCATGCCTTTTCATTTGACATGAAAATTCATGTCTTTAATTAATCTTATTTATTTAATTATACTTTAATTATATTCGTTACAACTTCCGTTATGTATTTTTTAGAACTAGTATTAGGTATATGCTTGGTATTTACGCAATAGTTTGTCATCTTCCTTTCATTTGTAACTTGAATTTGTACTCCATTATGTTTATTATTGTTATCCCATTTTTCTTGTACATGAATACGAGGAGTATTTTTGTGACTGACCATATCAAGCCTTGTTTTAGAAGTCACTTGTCCTATGATATTTAGGATGTCATCACATAATGTTTTCATTTGATTATCCTTACGAGTTATCTCGAGAAGTGGCGTTTTGTGAGGCTTCTCACACTCAAATTCACTGATAGTGTTACATTTAGGTTTCTACGGGGTGGTAGAAGAGTTAAGGTAGAAGATGAATCTATGATATCTATTTTCTTTGACTTGGATTCCTTTGCATACTGTAGGATCCATCTTTTGTTATTGTATGGATCGTCCTTATTGTCAATGATACTGGGTTGACTCTCATTAAGATCTTGGTTGAGCTCATCTTTATCAAAAATATTATTGGTATTTTGGTCATCCCTACGATATTTAGTCTCCTTGTCTTGTTTATTGTCTTGATCAATTTTGTTACTCTCATTTTTGTTGACATAGTGGTCCAACATATCTGAGTTACTGATATGGTTTGTATTAGACCTTAGTTTTTATAACATTTCCATTATGGTATTCTGGTTCTGTGTCATCATGCTCAAGTTCTGTTCCATGGTGCTTATGTTTTATGTCATTGCACACATCTTGTTATCTAACTCTTTTTGTTTCTTGTGCATGATGTCTACTTTATCATCAAGTTTTCTTCCTAGTACTAGAACAACATCTTCTTTAATTCATTTCTTAAGTGCCTTGTTATTTTTCGTTTCTTCTCTGAATTTTTCTTGGTTGGCAACGAGGGCCTTAATGTCCTTTTCCAATTTCTCAAGTTTGTCTTTTAATTCCGCCATGGTCTTGGACCTTGTATGCGGATGTGTGTACTTTGATGCTATTTTGGCTTGAGGGAGAAAAAATGATAATGTCTTTGGAAAAGTGTTGACTAGTCAATAATACTTTTTATGAATGAGGAATAAATTTAAATAGTAATATAATAATAAGATTGTTATTATTATAAATATTTAATTTATTAAAATTTGGATTGTAAAGTAAATAAAAACCAAATATTAATATAAAAATAATTATATAATATTTAAACTTTTTATTACAACTAGGGTTTCGGTGAGATGGCGTGGGGATCAGCGAAGGTGTGGTGGCACGATTGTGGTGAAGGGAAGTCGTGAGAGAGGTAATTAGGGTGAGCATTCGATGCAGCACGAGGTGGTGGGATGCAACAGGGATGAGGAGAGGGGTGAGAAGAAGCATGGGGAAGTACGCAGTGGAGCAGCGAGGGGAGCACGGGTGATCATGTTGGCGATGGAAATGAAGGTGGACAGCATGCAGGTGGGGGAGGAGTTGACGGAGGTGGATAACGATTAGGTGGAAGGTAGGTTGGCAAAGTGGATGGAGGGAACCAGGGAGGAGAAGAGGGAAGCGCGCAAGAGCAGTGTGAGGACAAAGGGAAGGTGGACGGAGATATGGAGTGAGGGAATTAGGGATGCGTGAGGGAGGAAGAAGGGACGAGGAAGAAGACGGGAGGATGAGGCACAAGGAGATGGGGGAGGAAAGGAACGAATACGCAGGAGAGGAGATGCGCGGTATTGGCGTGGGCCTGGAGCAGGTGCCGAGGAGGATAGGGATGGCGTGGGGTGAAGAGGGATGCTTGCAGGAGAAGAGGAAAAATAGGTGAGGGAAGCACATGGAGCTGTGGGTAGATGGTGGATAGAGAGGGGTGTGGAAGTGCATGAAGCAGTCGTGGGGATGTGGTGCAAGGTAGAGTAGCTGGACGAGGGAAGACGAGTGGGAGAATTTGGAGGAAGTGAGAGAAAGTGAGGACAAGTGTGAGGTGGTGCAAGCAGTAGGCGAGCGCGCAGGAGTAGTGGAGTGGAAGTGTGGTAGGAGAGGTGGAAGTGTGGAGAGGTGCAAGAAGAGGAGCTGAATCCGAGCGTGTAGAGTGGAGTTGAAATAATGTAAGCCGAATATTGAATAATAAATAAGAATAATATATTTGATGATGTTGATAAATTACAATCAGATCACCTTTTATAGGGCTTGATCAAGCATAGTGAAGGGTTATGCCCTTTCACTAGTAACCTAATAATCTATTAATTTATAAATAATAATATTAAATAAATATTCACAGCAAAAGAATACAAGTTTTCTTCACCTATAGGTGAGGTCAATACAATTATGGCACTTGCACCATGTCGAGATCGGGCCTTGTCAAAGTGCATATTCCACACTTGGCCTGGTGGGAAAGGATGTTGTATTGTTTCTTCGCAATAGTTTGCCAAAACCATAAATTTCCTAATCTCATCACTTGAATACATAGCCTCATTAAATAAGTGTTCAGGTGTCTCTACATGCTCTTGCATAGGTGGTTCATTGAATAAAGTGATAGATGAACCCTTTCCAGTTGGAATCGTGGCATATGTAAGATCCATCTAAACACTTCCCCCTAATATGGTTGACCACTCCCTAGACAACAACATTCCCCAGACATCAGGGACATCGAGGACTGAAATATTCATTGAAAGCTAAATATTCGAACATGTTGCCAATCTAACAGGCAAATTTTCTATTACCCCGATAACTTTTACTATTCTAGAGTCCATCCCACACACATTTCTGTAGGGCCTTGTAGGATCCAACTCAAGTTGCTCAAGTTGCTCCATGACTTTAAGAGGCATAACATTCACTTTGGCTCCTGAATTTAACATGCAATTATGAAGTACCAACCCATTAAGTTCAAGAGCTATGTAAAAAGTTGGCCACCCTCCAAAGTTGTCACCCGACACACTCTGGATTATGACAGGGGAATATTTGGGTTCAACTGGGACTTGTTTAATCATTTGCTTCTTCGGATGGATTCCAAAATGGTTGGTATCCCTTTTGTGAAATGAGGGTATTTTGAAAATCTCCTAGAAAGGGATAGGCATATTCATCTTAGTTAAAAATCTTGAGACATCAATGTTCAAGTTGCAGGGGTTTTCTTTATTTTTCTCATTAACGACTAATCCCAAAAATTTCATAACGTCGTACTTCACGGATGGGATTTTGATTATATCCTTCAATGAGACTAAGGAAGAAGAGTTAGTCATTTTGCTAGGAACATTCGCTCTAGGTTGGTCTCGAAGAAAAGACTTTGTAATTGGGGAGTTATTTGCTCTTGTAGGCCCTGGTTGTTTCCTCCAAAGTGTTGCTTTAGGCATGTTATTTTTACGAGGAGGATCAGTCCTAACTTCTTGATCTTGCTTTTGTTTTAAAGGATTTTGACTAGTAGTAGAATCATTTCCACCCTTCGATACTATTTTAGATGAAGGATTTCGAGGTTTGGAGATGATTCTCCGCACATGTTGATTGCTAGGACAAACCGATTTATTAGGTTGGATATCAACCGGCTTGTGTTGTGGAGGTTTACGAGTACTAATCTTTGAAGGAATTGAAGTATTACAAATGGTGTTCAACATTGATTTAGTCTTCTCATCACATTTCTTGAAATCTTCATCCTGATTCTTAAGTATTAAATCCATATTGGTGACCAATTCACATAAATTTGACATGAATTCCATGGTCATTTCAGACATGTTGTTATTTTGAGAAGATATTTTCTTATAGATTCATTTCTCAGTGGAGTCACGCTTAGGAGTCTCCAAGTAAACTTTAAATCTTGTCTACCAAAAGATATGTTGTTAAGATAGCGGGGAGAGGTGAGTAAAAAGATATGGTTATGTATGATTTAAAAATGTAAATGATAACCATCCAAGTTACAAGACCAGATGCAATATGATATGAGATACACATGGAGACTCACAGACACCTGAGGTAAGCCTCTACCTCCCCAGAAACGATGCCAAAAATGTTATCACACAACTTGTAGTTGTCCCAAAAGATGATCCTATCAAGGATGGTAGAGGTGTTGGACAACTAAAGAGATGACCCAAGAGAGCCACAATTCCCAAGGATAGTTGGTTGTCACGTTAATCGAGGCACTCTTCAATTTAGATCAAGACAAAGCATGACCAAGGGGTCTACCCTATCTAATAAAAAGAGCCTAGCAAACCTACTCAAGACCTTCTAGGGAAATGTGAAAGTGAAAAGAGAGAGAGATCAAGAGCAAGTGGATCTAGATCTAGGGAATATAAGTGGACAACGGAGTTAGGGATCGGTTGAGGAGGCTTATAGGATGGAAAAATGCTAAACCATGGAATGAATAAGTCACTTATGTTTTTAAATGAATAGATATAGAAAGATCTAATGCCAATCAAGAAGACCCAAGTGGGCCCCACCCTTAAATTATGGAAAATGAGTGAAATGGAGCGCACAAGGAGAGATTAAGGTACAAATGGAACTATAAGGTTGGATAAGAAGTGGATTTTAAGTTTAAAAGGAAAAATAGAACAACCTAAGTGATAGATCTAGAAAAATGCATAAAACCCATAAGTGCGTCCCCCTCAAGAGAAAATCAATGCCTTAGATCGGGGGTCAAACAGAGTTGGATTTCAACCAAAATTTAGATATGAGGTTCTTTAATTATTTATGAAGTGGGTTTTAATTATTAATCCCATATAATATCCATATCTATTAGATCTAAAATCTAGGGTTTTAATCAATGAGGGAGATCAAAACCCTAACCACTTTATGAATTAGTGGTTGAGATGAAAAGATAAACATAATACAATTGACGACTATGATGAGCCGGAGCAATAAAACACGGATCAACTCACTAAGAGGGGGTGTGCACTCACTAAGGAGGCCCTAGGGGGGTCATACCACATAAAAGATGACTAGATCAAGTGAAAGGAGCACATGGTGGGGATAGGAGGTATTAATGTCCTTCACTAGCATCACTCAATGGCACAATGATATAATATATGACTCAATAACATGTCAAAGTGACCAAATTACCAAATCGTGTCCCCCCTCAATGAGAGAATAATACATCAAATAACAACCCAGAGAGTGTGTGGACCCCACTGATTGTTGAAAGTTGAGCTAGAAGGTGTGGGATGCATCACAAGTGACCTCTGGAAAAAAAAACTCATGCTAATACCTTGCCTCATTTTCCCAAATCGAATTCCTCAATGACCTTTTTATCCCATTTTTAATCCTTAGAAAACCACCTGTAAATCATCAAAATACCTGTAGATCTCTTCCTGGTGTCCCGAACACAAATCTGACTACACCAACATGTCTAGAGATGGTTTAATATGGTAATAAAAAGTAGCTGGATCCCCCATATCCTCTGTAGCTCCCTAGGAGAATGTGCTAGATCAATGCAACTACTGGATAGGCCATTTCTGCATGGCAAAACTGGAGAAAAGTGGAAATCTGATTATATCATCACTCGAAGTTCTTGTAATTGATACTTGAGTGTCTCAATGGACTCAGAAGGTATAAATATACTATATATGAGTACCCATACACTTTGCTCATACACCCTGTAGCCTCAGCCATACCCGAACAATATAAAATAAAATAAAAAAACATCAACCATCATATGAAACCTATGTCCACTGTATGGAATCATCAAAGGTGTATCAAAATACCATAAATAATCATCATATAACATCACTAGTCCAAATCATCTCCGATCCCATGGTTGACTTGGTCAAACTAGGTTTGACCAGGTCAAAACCGATCAAAAGATGACCCAAGCTAGAAAATCTTGATGCCACAAGTGAAAATGGTTAAGGCGTGCTCTTTTAATCATTATAATATAAATACTTAAAGTATTAAGCATCATTTCAAAGGCATTTAATAAATAATTATATCAAATACAAGTTTGAACAATCATTTACTCAAAGTAGAACCTCAAGAATATACTCATTTTGTAGACAAGAACATTTTGCTAGTGAAGGATGAGGGTGAAGAATGCAAGGCTAGGATAAGGGGATGACTTGATTGACTCCACACTATGATATTTTGGATAAGGTAAAGGGAATACACACTTAATAATATGTTGGATAATAAACACATAGGTAATGGCAGTGTCTCACAAATGGAATAAGCTGTTTAGAGAGGTGCTTATTCAACCTTGGCAAATGTCTACAGCTGATATCCAAGCTGAATGCAGCTCCGTGAGGATCTTTTCTAGAACCGCCATGATTGGGTTCCCGACTAACCGTAACTTGAGGTTCTAGGGGACACTTAGAATTATTTGTCCCTTATTCCATCTCACATCACAACCCATAGGCTCCATGATGAATTTAATCATTACATTTAATTTTTTGGCCAGTAGTGTTTAGATTTGGCATATATTTAACCACTACTTTTTAGGCCTTTAGGACCCTTTTGGGATTTTGCATGTACTTAGAAGCACAACTAATCGCAACTTGCATCCAGAGTGATTTTCATTTCAGTTTCCATAGCCCTCTTTCATTGTGCTAAGAAGCACAATTTTATTTGTTTCCATGGGCTTGCCCAAAGATAATATAATAGTTTCCATATGCATGTAATGATGGTAGTACAACTTGCTTCAGGTTTTATCCAACACAACTCAAGCAACTAGGGGGATTCTCCACAATCAAGACCAAACATCGGGGAAATCGACTAGAGTGATCAAGGTATCAAATCCAACTCACCAAAGGGTAAGTTCTCTTGCCAACTCAAAGCTAAGATACAAACTAATAGGGATGTTATCCAACATAGAGGCAAAAGTGGGGAGGTCCTCCATATCACAGGCTGAGGTGTAAGTCAAGGTTAAAACCAATAATGGGAGAGATAACGAATGGATGGGGAAAGTGAAAGTGATGCCTAAGCTAGCAAGCCATAAAAGGTGGGAATGATCATGTCCACACTCCTAAGAGGGTAAACCAATGAGTATAAAACAAGAGCTTATAATTATGAGTAATAAGACCATTTAGATAATTATTAACAACCATATCCATACCATACATACATACACACACACACATACACACACACACATATATACTACCAGATCATGATCACTAGATACTAAGTCAAGCTACTAAAATGACCAAAAGAGAAAGATAATCAAAACCAATGCATATCATATACCTGCTGGGCCATATACCTGTATCTACTATCTTGATCTTCACTAACCAATGAAAACACTGCTGCTAAAATTCTGGACACGACACTGCTCTATATGGGATAAAAGGTCACCTTGATCATCAAATCTGAGGTGATGAGGCTCAGTCTTGACATAAGGTTTATTGTATATATGATATGGGACTGCTCTGATATGTGAGTGATCATCAACAATACTACTCATCATAGGTTGATCTCATCAAACTGTGTAAAGGCCTACCTAAAAAATATACAATGAACTGCTCTGTAACCATGGTATCCCGACTACTATGGATGTGATAACAGTACCCTAGTACCATCCAAAACTTCAACAACTTGTAAATAATATAGGGGGTAAAAATGACTTTTCGAGATAGAGTAATTGAAACTCCTGAAAGTTGCTTTTAGTATAAATTTATGCATTTTTAGTCCCTACACGACTAAACAATGAGCAATTCCATTAATGCATATCACAGTATGACAACCAATAGTGCTCCTCAAGGTCATTGACAATCACATATCTTATAGATTACTTTCATGTTTCTTGCAAGGCACTATAACAGATGTAGAAAATCAAAGCAATATTTCAATGTTTTGGGAATGTTGGCATCAAATCCTTCGATTCGAGCATGCATTATAAGTATTGAAATGTATATTTCCTGTTAGGGGGGTTATATGATCTATTTAAATCCATAATATAGATATAGAGCATTATTAATGACTTCCCCATGTCTCTGAAAATTCAATCCCTTAGCATTAATGTTTGTATTTGTGCATACATTTTCTTATGTTGTTTGAATATTCAATTATATTTGTCTTAAAGTTACAGTCAACACCATATGCATACCCACATTATCAAGAAGTGTTTCCTTCCTAAGTTACCTAGTTCAAACTTGTGGCCATACCACTTACTTCTAAGTCCATACAAAATGGTTCATGTTATCACTCATCTACACGGCACAATGGAAGACTCTTACGAGTTACAACCCAGGAAACTTGGTGATATTAGTAGTTATTTATAGGGAAAACATGTCTATTTTGACCAGTAATCATATTACCACTATATTAAGGAAGGATACAATCAACACATCAAATAGTAAAGTGACTCAAATTTTGTATAGTTATCCTAGCATACATATGATTTATTATTTATGGAATGAATGCTAAATCAATCCATAAATATAACTAAACTACATAGTAAAAGCATCATCTCAAATTTATGTATTTCTATAGTAGAGAATACAAAATGAATGAATCAACCTATAATTCACAATGTCAACAATGACCCATGAAGCTTCCAAAAGATTTCACTATAATTTACATATGATGCTTTCTTATACCTCTTCCCTACCAAAATAAGTACTAAAATTTCAGTGCATAAATGCTTTACAATGTAAAAATAAAAGAAGCCAAGTTGATTTTAATGAAACTTTAGCAAGCCACGAAGTGTGAGAGAGAAAAAGAGTCTCTTCTACAAATCCAAAATACAAGATTTTGGTATGAAAGAGATAATATTCAAATTTGCAGACCACCAATATAAAGGAAAATTGATATTGGTTGTTGCATATAAACATAAGACACCATCAAACAAAAGGCTAACACAAGCCACCATCGATTGAAGATATGTACTATATGCAATAGTTCTTATGCATGCATGCACATTCTCAAATTTTTTTAAAGGAAAAGATTAAAATGAAACAATGAGAAAAAGAATAACATGTTGGCTCTTCTTGCCTATATTGGAGAGGGTCCCAGCTTGGTGGCCCTTGATGTTATATACATCCAATCCAATCATTTGGAACTATACTATAACAAATAAGGTGTACTTTTCCAAAATAAATAAATAAATTACCTTCTTCTTTGATAGTGTCTTTGAGGGACATAATCTTTGGTACCAAATGTACCAAAGAAGAAACATGGCATGTTTAATCATGTTCAATAAAATAATCCTGTAACTACAAATCTAACGATGCAAAAGAGCTTAAATGCATTAATCCATGAAGATATTCCATGCATGTACAAAATCAATGAAAAGATAAAGAGGTAGAGGGGGACCATTGAAAGTGTGTGACAATTATGATTTTGGGTGTATAAGTTTACTGTTTTTTCAATTCAGGAATAAACAGAGTTGCAAATTTCAAATTCATATTTTCTAAGAGTGTTAACTATGTGTTGTTGAAGTGATTTCCAACAGTATGTCTAGCAGTATTGGTATCTAAGTTAGGTTAAAGATTTCAAGTGTTTGTTTCATCTTAATTCTTTCATTATATTTGTGTGCTTGTACTTGTGCCTCTAAAATACCAAAGCACCCATTTCACTGCTTTTACCTAAATTTTCCATGTGACCATTGTCAACACCAACTGGATATAAAATATTTGATACTAAACATATCATACCATTCCATCGCATACTCTACACTTCCTAATAGCATACAATACACGAGACATAACCTTTTCTTCCTTGTAACCAGGACACACACTTGAATAAAGCTTGCAAGGGAAAGCAAAAGAGATATTTACCATATTCACAACATTCATACTAAACATCATTAGTATCTTCTCCATAGACTTATGTTGTGATAACCACAACTTACCATACTTCCCATCTTTGTTTGCTTCTATGTCCAAGATTTGTTTTGCCGCTCCCTGATCCTTCATTTGAAATGCCTTGACCAACTAAGCCTTTATCCTGCTCATCTCAACTATGCTTTGGCTTGCAAAAAGCATATCATCAACAAATAACATCAAGGTAATGAACGTACCATAAACACAATGGTCATACCTATCCCTTGAAATCTTTGTCTCACCATGAAGGAATCAAACATCCTATACAAATTTCCTATCATGCTTCAAGCTATACAATGATTACTTGAACTTGCAAAAAAATCTTCTATTGCGATCCTAAACACCTCTAGTGCTCCACCTCGAACATTGCATTCAAAGCCTTGACCAGATCCGACCAAGACTTCCAAATTAGCCTTCACCGCTCACCTCCAAGCCCATTTACAATGGATTTCACCAAGCCTTTTATAGGCTTCAATACATGCAATCCATGGACACCATACATGGGTGACCAAAAAACCATGGGCCCGACAGTCTGGGTGCTCTACAACCTAGTATGGGGGAGATGTTGTAACGTTTGTTTCTAACAAAATAATTAAAAAAATCATGTTGGCTCATAAAATAAAAAATTATGGAAAGTATTTAAAAAAAACCTATTGGATCATAAAATAAAATACTATGAAAAGTAATTAAAAAATCGATGTTCGTTTACAAAATAAAAACTTAAAACTTAAACTTGGATCTATCAATCAAGATAGATCAAATTTATTGAGTTTAAATTTAAAAAAAGAAATACACCTCAAGAAATTGGATCCCTCTCAATGCTTGATAGATACGAGTTTAAGATGGATATATGTTGGTGTAAACCAAAAATGTATACCATGTAAATTATGTTAAATGTCGTATCATGTATACCATGTAAAGTATGTTATGTTTATCATGTTTTTTAAAACATGGTTAATTCAACTATAGGTTGAATTGGTTGCCCACTATGGAGATTGTGACATATTAAGTCATTTATTTTTTCGTTATATGATCACAAGTTGTGGTTTTTTAGCTATGTAGCTGGAAACACATGTTAAGACTTGGTTAGATTTTGAAATGATTATATGTAAATGGGCATATGATTGTAAGACCTACATACATACTCCTAATTTATTTGGTCATCTAAGAAAATTCTAAACGTAGATTTAGGTAGAGTAAATAGGGGTGGAGGCATGTATATGTTGGTTAACCTTGGCTTGGTAAATGATTCATGAGTTAAACATGGATCTATTAAGCATCGAGACCAATCCAATTTCTTTGAGGGGTAAACTTTTCCTTGATGTGTAAAAAATTTCAGATGAAAAAAATTACACCTCAAGAAATTGGATCCCTCTTGGTGCTTAATAGATCTGGGTTTAAGATGGATCTATGCTAGTTTATTTATTTTCTAAATCCAAAAGCTTGGTTTTATGTGACCAAGGCACATGATAAAAAAAAATCATAAAAGAATCATTACAAAATTGTCTAACTTTGAATCCAAAAGAAGGGAATATTCAACAGCTTCCTCCTATGCCATAGCATTTATCAATCTTCCCTAAACGACTTGAGAAGATAGATCAATATTGGAAATTTCAATGTAAACACAACATTTTGGTAGAGGCAAGTCAATGAATATTGGAATCTTATGAATGTCAATAAATATGATATCCAAAATGTAATGGATATGAACTCTTTATATGATGGATGTCATGTCCCTTCCCTAGTGAACTTGGTTGAGACATGGATCCTCCCATCCCTAGGGGGTCTAGGAAGAATAATTAATGGGGGTAAATTTTGGCACAAGTACTATAGTAATTAATTAATTTTAATATTATGAGTTTTAAATTATCTTTGATAATAAATGTCTCATGATTATTAATTAAATTTTGTGGAAAGTATTAATGATGACATGGCTAGGAGGGCGCATAAGGTCAAAGTGGACCTCACTTACTCAAGTGGAAAGCTCAGAAAAATCAAGGAGTTAGCTAAAGGAAAGGTGGTAGCATAAGAAAGTGGAAATTACCAAAAGCAAGGAAAAAAAGGAAAAAGCACAAAGTAGGAAAGTTTAAAAGAAGGAAAGTGCAGAAAGCAACTAGTTTGGAAAAGCAGGAAACATTCAGAAAAGCTAAGTAGGGTGCACTTGCTAATTCCAATGAAAAGACACAAAGCATACAAGTTTTGCAAAGCAAGTTAATTGCTAATTCTCTCAAGGAATGATCCCTTCCTCTCTCACACATGTGGATGACTTGTCAGTGAAGCTACTTCAGCTATAAAAGGAAGCTAGGGCACACTTCTCACATCTTTTGGTTAATTATATTTTTTCATTTAGAGCTCTAGCTACTCAGATTTGAGAGATGTGCCTCAACCATTGCATGGGGGATGAACCCCAAGGTATTTCATGTTCCAGTAAGACATTGATCAGATCCAGAGCCATGGAATGTTGATCTACATATCTACATCATGCTAGTATTGAATATTCTTAAGCTTCCAGAGAGTGATCCTCAGTCAGAGTACCATTGGAGAGAGTATTGGGAGTTTTCATCAAAAGGAGGTACTCAATCTCAGAGAAGGAGATCAATGCAGCCCAAAAGGTTTAGTGCACCCTCATCTATATCCATGAGCCTTGATTTCATCCTCCTATCAGATCTAGTACATAATTCAATCTCCTTCTTCTCTTCTCGTGCTTATTCTCTCAATATTGTAATATTTCCTAGCATTGGAGATCAACTGAAGTACTGAATGTAATAAAATATTTAATCTATTTTCGTGACCTATGATTTGACCTAATTCTGTTCAATAAATCCTATCACAACCATTATTTACTTCAAGATTAAAATTTGCAAGCCTCTAAGGAAATTCAAATTAAGAAAATGGAAGACTAGCTCTTTATGCCTCTTTTAATGACTAGTTTTACTACTTTTTCCAGTAAAAATTATGTATGAGTTTATTTTCTGATATGATGGTTGTTTGAGGTTCCTAAGAGAATACTGAAGGATCCCAAACCCCGTTTCTGAGAATTCGAAGACACCTTAGCCAATTTGGGAGAATTTGGAAAACTGCTAGTTGAGCAGTCCTACTTAGCGCCCTTGACTCCTTTTGCTCCTAAATCCACCCGGTGCCTCCCAAATTCCCTGAAACTCTTATCCATCATTCAGTAGGTAGTTTAATTCCTGACATACACCATTGGTTTCATTTAGGTGTAAACATCTATGTCTAGTTTGCATATGCTGGAAGGCCTAGGAAGCATCGAAGTACACATCAACTCCAGCTGACTGTTGAAAAGTAAATGGATCTAGTTCTTTGTGCATAGGACTTGTAATTTGGCCTTTTTTTTGTCATATTGTCTACTGCACACATCCCCATACATTTTGTAGAACCTAAATATCCTAAATTAATAATCCTAGAGTCACCAATTGTCCCCTAGACGAGTCCATTCCTAACTAGTTTTGTTAACTAGTTATTTGTTTGCCAAAATTGTCTTTTTACATTTTAAAATTGGGAATAAAATTGACTCCAATCTGATCATGGTTATTACAACGGATTTGTTGTTTCTTTGAGCACAAAAGTAGTTGGATGATGACTATAATTCCTCCAACATTGAGGAATACTTTACTATGATAGAGACTTGATTGGAACTTTTCATGATTCGTGTGTCATTTTCAACTTATCCATGTACATATGATTTGCTTCATGCATTCCAACTAGAGGTGGATCGAAAATTTAAATGGAAACTCAAATCATGTGCAAGTTTGTATCTTTGTGAGGTACTCAATGGCCTATCGAAGAACCAAACCACTTGTATAGCATAGGGAAGAAAACAAAACTAATGGTACTATTTTTCATAACCTTTCCCCCTCACTTCTCGGTGACTTAGTTGGATAGAAGGTTCATAGGGCCTAAGTATGGAACATGCGATTTGATACTAGATGTAAAGCCTACCCAAGAGAAAAAAATAAATTACTAACCTTATCTACAGATAGCTGAGGTACAAATTTACACCATAAATGATTTACTCTACCTAAAAATGTAATTTAACAATAGTAATATCATCTATATTGTACGCAAATTCATTTTGATTTAACCAAAAATAATAATGGAATCAATGGGAATAACTCAAGGTGCAAGGCATACTTATAATGAAGCAAATTTGTTGCTATACTTTTAATTGGAACAACAACCCTTCTATCCAACTCTAGGATTAGAAACGACACTATGAAACAACGAATGTGGGACAACTCTCCACGCAACCTACCTCTCCATTAAAGATTGAGAACCCCTATGTTGGATCCATAAACCCACATACAAACACAATTTGCAGCATAGAAACAAAATACACATAGTATAATAACAATCATATGAAGACACAAATATTTTACATGGTAAAACCACTAAAGGGTAAACATCCATGGACAATGAAAAATGATATCTGATTGCTCAACCAACAAGAGATTACAACCAACATCCCAGGAGAGGGCTTGAAGCCATTGCTCAATATTTTCCTCTTAGGCATACATATTTAAATATTTCTCTACACAGTTATGCAAAACTACTTGCATTAAAATTGTTTCCCCCTATTATTGCTAACTAATTCCAACAATAGAATATTGTTGAAACAACCATGAATCTCCTTGACCTAAATTGGTTGATTGGTTGTCAGAGTCCAACAATCTCCACTTTGAAATTCAATTTACCTGATGCCTTGTCCTATTTCATTCATCACCTTTTCTGCAATCCAAGAGAAGCCAAACACTATGACAGCTTCTCTAAAAATATTGGTTTTGTGAACATGTCTGCACAACTTTCTCGAGTATGGACCACTCCACCTCCATTAGTAACCTGTCTTACAAACTGATGTCTTTTCCAAATCTCCTGCAAAGTCTTTACTCAACATTATCACAGACTAAATCACTTCAACCACTATAGGCGATACTTGTGCCTCTAAAGTACCGAAGCACCCATTTCACTGCTTTTACCTGAATTTTCCATGTGACCACTGGCAACACCAATTGCATATAAAATATTTGATACTAAACATATCATACCATTCCATCGCATACTTTACACTTCCTACTAGCATACAATACATGAGACATAACCTTTTCTTCCTTGTAACCAGGACACAAACTTGAAGAAAACTTGCAATGGAAAGCAAAAGAGATAGTTACCATCTTCACAACATTCATACTAAACCTCAACAGTATCTTCTCCATAGACTTATGTTGTGATAACCACAGCTTACCATATTTCCCATCTTTGTTTACTTCTATGTCCAAGATTTGTTTTTTCGCTCCCTGATCCTTCATTTGAAATGTCCTGACCAACTAAGCCTTTATCCTGCTCATCTCAACTATGCTTTGGGTTGAAAAAAGCATATCATCAACAAATAACATCAAGGTAATGAATGTACCATAAACATAATGGTCATACCTATCCCTTGAAATCTTTTTCTCACCATGAAGGAATCAAACATCATATACAAATTGCCTGGCATGCTTCAAGCCATGCAATGATTACTTGAACTTGCAAAAAAATCTTCTATTGCGATCTTAAACACCTTCAGTGCTCCACCTTAAACATTGCATTCAAAACCTTGACCAAATCTAGCCAAGACTTCCAAGTGAGCTTTCTCCGCTCACCTCCAAGCCCATTTACAATGGAGTTCACCAAGCCTTGTATAGGCTTCAACACATGCAATCCATGGGCACCATACCATGGGTGACCGAAAAACCATGGGCTCGATAATCACAATTGTTGACCTACAACAAGGTTTAACTCATGACTCATTTACTAAGCAAGGTTAACCAACATATACATGCCTCCACCCCTCTTTAGTCTACCTAAATCTACGTCTAGAATTTTCTTAGATTACCAAATAAATTAGGAGTGCGTATGCCTAACCAGATCTTATAGTCATATACCCATTTACATATAATCATTTCAAAACCTAACCAAGTCTTAACATGGGTTTCCACCTACATAACTAAAAAACCACAATTTGTGATCATATAACCAAAAAATAAATGACTTAATATGTCACAATCTCCATAGTGGGCAACCAATTCAACCTATAGTTGAATTAACCATGTTTTAAAAAACATGATAAACATAACATACTTTACATGGTATACATGATACGTCATTTAACATAATTTACATGGTATACATTTTTGGTTTCATAATGCAAAATATATATATAAAACATGATAAACATAACATACTTTACATGGTATACATGATACGTCATTTAACATAATTTACATGGTATACATTTTTGGTTTCATAATGCAAAATATATATATATAATTTTAACAACCCCAAACCATAGCTTTTAAACATACCAAAGATATTTGCACCCTCTATTCATCCTCGGTTCTACGAACAGCCATACGACCATGCAAAAAACCCGGAATCGAGCTTTGTGAGACTCCTTTCCGATAACCCGAGCTCTATGGGTGTTTGCAATTTTTAAAAAATATCATCTGAGCAAAACTTCCGAGCCTTTTGCTGGCTCGAACCACAGCGACACTGATCTGCGGAATCCGTGACTTTAAAGGGTCATCTTTGGAGCTTCCATCTCTAGTCAGTAGCTTTTCGGTCCACCTCCACTAGAAAACTCTACCACGGGCTTCCTTGCTACCACGGGCTTCCTTGCTACCACAGGCTAGCCCTCAGATGCATCCATGCACTGCAACTTTGCTCTCACAGAGAAAGGCCACCATTCGCACCTCTCAAGCATGGTCTCGATAACATGCTGATCCCCAGAGAAGACGACCTCCAGATTCCGTGCTGACCGCCAAAAAATGTTAGCCTCTACCAGATCGACCCCGTCTGTCATGGCTTTCACCAAACTGGTCTTTGCTTCCTTTGGTGGCTCGGCCCTCCACTTGCAGCTCCGTGGGTCTCTGTTGCTTCACGCAAACACCCTTTCCAACACTAATTCCTTGACCCACCGTGCGCACAAGCAACTACAGTTTTGCATGGCCTTTAATCTCGTTGTCAAGCCAAACGATCTAATCACCTCTATTTAGGCCGTCACTTTTTTTACCAGCGGCTTCCTCCTCTGTGATTGCAATGCTCAGAACCTTTCTCTGATGTCTTCTCTTGCAAACATGGCCTTCAGCAAGAACTCTGCATCTCGATCTGCTACAGGTGATTACGGTAAGGATACAGCAGCTCACGCACAGTCCTGAACGATAAACAGGACACATTCCCTCTACTTAAATACACACAGCAGAATAACAATCTCATGAAGACACAAATATTTTACGTTGTAAAACGCTGAAGGGGAACATCCAAATAAATACTTTTATCTTTATCTCTGAAACAAAAAAATCTACTCCGAAAACACACCCTTCAGTCATATATGCCTTTACCTTGGCAATAAAAGCACCATATATGCCTTTACCTTGGCAATAAAAGCACCAGGTCACAGCAAACAACAGCGAATGTGGGTAATTGAATCGGTAAGTTCATTTATTTTGACGATGGTTGGAAGGAGAAGTCAGACAGGAGAATGGCCTGTATCCTGGTGGAACTCGATTTACAAAAGGGCCTTCTGGCTGAGTTGGATATTTTATGGGGGGAATTGGAGCTATACTCTAATTTTGGACTAGTGGAAATTACAAATGATATCTTATTACTCAATCAACCAGAGATTACAACCAAAGGAATAAACGAATCTGGTAGATAGCAGGAGAAACATTAGAACTTAATAACAACATAGCAATAAACATAGATAGAATTAAAAGGCTTTTACAAGCTCACCGTCGAAAGCAATATGTAAACCCCCGCAGGGGATTTCAGAAGCTTGGCGGCTTTGCTTGTCATCCTGAATCGATTCCTCATGTCTGTATTTTGCTGTCGCTGTTGAAAAGCTCCCGTACATTGTAGAGGCAGCAGAATCCTGTGGACGGACTACAGGTAACAGGCATTTCTTCACGGCAGGAATAACCGACTTCATGATATTACTCTTAACAGAAGCTACAGTCGCCATTTTGGTCAGAAAAATCCCTGCCATGGCATGCACAGAGTTAGCAAATGGCTTAAGCCCCAGAAAAAATATACTATAAAACCCTAAGTCATTGCCACAAACCGGGAATTTCAGAAACCTAAAATTGCTTACTGTTAAAAGCAAGAACAACCAGACACCTTCCAGAATTGATTAGAACGAAGACAATTTTGAAGATTACGGGTTCACCGATATATGCTGCTCTGGATGGACATGTCTATTTATGGAGTAAAGAAGAAGGCTCTGGAAGCAGTTGCATCTTCCCAATGGAAGGTCCTGGAACCTTCCACTCTATAACTGGAAAGTTCTAATGTTTCTCAATGGAAATCCATCCGCATGCCCAAAAGCATTAGATTTCAGTTTCAAAATCTTTCTAGAGATTTTGCATTCCGCATCCTCAAAAGCATTAAATCTCAGTTTCAAAATCTTTCTGGAAATTTTGCATCCCGCATTCCCAAAAACATTAATTCTCAGTTTCAAAATATTTCGGGAGATTTTGCATCCCGCATCCCCAAAAGCATTAAATCTCAATTTCAAAATCTTTCGGGAGATTTTGCATCCCTCATACCCAAAAGCATTAATTCTGAGTTTCAAAATATTTCGGGATATTTTGCATACGGCATCCCCAAAAACATTAAATGTCAATTTCAAAATCTTTCGGGAGATTTTGCATCCCGCATCCCCAAAAGCATTAAATCTCCATTTCAAAATCTTTTGGCAGATTTTACATCTTCCCAATGGAAGGTCCTGGAACCTTCTATTCTATAACCAGAAAATTCTAATGTTTCTCAATGGAAATCCATCCGCATGCCCAAAAGCATTAGATTTCAGTTTCAAAATCTTTGTAGAGATTTTGCATTCCCGCATCCCCAAAAACATTAATTCTCAGTTTCAAAATATTTTGGGAGATTTTGCATCCCGCATCCTCAAAAGCATTAAATCTGAGTTTCAAAATCTTTAGAGAGATTTTGCATCCCACATACCCAAAAGCATTAATTCTCAGTTTCAAAATATTTCGGGAGATTTTGCATACGGCATCCCAAAAAACATTAAATGTCAATTTCAAAATCTTTCGAGAGATTTTGCATCCCACATCCCCAAAAGTATTACGGGAGATTTTGCATCCCACATCCCCAAAAGCATTAAATATCCGTTTCAAAATATTTCGGGAGATTTTACATCCCCCATAGCCAAAAGCATTAAATCTCATTTTCAAAACTACAGGAAGCTAGAACACTCTTATAAGCTTTTTAGGTATAGAAATAATAATTTTTAGCATATAAATAATAATTTAAGAAAAAAAAATAATCTGGATCTTCTAAATGTTCAATAAATCAAAATTGATCTCATAAATTAAAGACCAACATTATCATCATTATCATAATGTTTAAATATTATTAATAAGTTAGTATTTCAAGGTTCAATTTTATCATATTTAAAAATAAATTCACATAAAGTTTTAATTTCTCCATTTAAATTATATACTATTTTTATTAAATTTAACCGTTTAGCTTTTGTAGTTATTAATTCATTATGATTTATATAATATTTAAATGTTAATATTAATTTAATTGTATATTATTTAATTAAAAAATAATATTTTTCACATTTATTATTTCACTTATTTATTATTTCACTTTAATGTTTAAACATTAATATTAATATATTAATTAGTAGAGAATATCTTAATATCAGGTTTAAGGCCAAAAAGAGATTTAAAACAATTCATATGTAAATATTTGAATATAACCTAAGTTTATTAGGTCGTTCATAGAAATAAGATTTTGCATTCCGTAGTCCCAAAAGTATTAAATCTTTTTGGGAGATTTTGCATCCTGCATTCTCAAAAGAATTAGATCTCAGTTTTAAAAAATTTTGGAAGATTTTGCATCTCGCATCCCAAAAGCATTAGATCTCAGTTTTAAAATCTTTTTGGAGATTTTGCTTCCCGCATCCCCAAAAGCATTAAATCTCAGTTTCAAAATTTTTCTGGAGATTTTGTATCCCCCATCCCCAAAAGCATCAGATCTCAGTTTCAAAATCTTTCCAGAGATTTTGCATAACCCATCCCCAAAAGCATCAGATCTCAATTTCAAAATCTTTGCTACACTAACCTTTCTAATCTTATAGATTCCCAAAACTATAGCAAGCTAAGACACTCTTGTAAGTTTTTTTAGTATAGAAATAATATTTTTTTTTATTATAGAAATAATAATTTAAAATAAACAAATAATCTCAATCTTCTTAATGTCCAATAAATCAAAATTAGTCTAAATGGATTAAAGACCATCATTATCATCATCATCATAATGTTTAAATATTATTAATAATTTATTTTTTCAAAGTTTAATTTTATCTTATTTAAAAAATAGATTCACATAAAGATTTAATTTGTCCACTTAAATTATATAATGTTTTTATTAAAATTTACCATTTAACATGTGTAGTTATTAATTCATTCTTATTGATATAATATTTAAATATTAATATTAATTTAATTTTATATTATTTCATTAAAAAGTTAATATTTTTCATATTTATTAATTCCCTTGAATGTTTAAACATTAATATTACTATATTAATTAGTATAGAATGCTTAAGGCCAAAAAGAGATTTAAAACCATTCATATGTGAATCTTTGAATATAATTTAAGTTTATCACGTCTTTATAGAAACAAGAGGACATTACCACCAACTTTGCGGTCAACAATGAAAGCTTCATGAGATACTTAGATATATTTAAGGCTAATTTTATTATTGTGGGGTGTGTGCAAGAAGATGAGGGTCACTTTAGATGCAATGCTACTTTTTTCAAATCTCGTTCCTGATACCTAAAACATAACGCGTTTCTGATATTTACCATCTGCCATGGTAAGACCCGAGCCTAACATGTCATTGGACATGTAGGCTAGGTAACAATAACGCGTACGCGTTATGTAGTTAAAAACGCGTACGCGTTATGTATTTACAAATCGCGTACGCGATATGTAAAACTAAAAATCAATTTAAAAACACAGTCGGCCGATTGCCGACCACCCGCGACACTCACGCATCAGAAACGCGAATAGAGGCGAAATTGACCCTGGACGAGGACGCTTTGTGGCCCACTCAACTATCCGTGTTGCTCGATTTCGCTGGAGGGGAGACAAATTCACCGGTGCATTCTCATCTAGTCAGGTAATTTATTCACCCAAATCATTTTTTTGTGATTTTTTAATCCAAATTACAATTTTTTTATTGTTTAACCTAGTTTTGTAATATTGATCAAATTGGGAATAACCCAATTTGTAATTAAATTCACACCTCAAAATGAAACCCTTTTAAAAAAACTCAAAACTTCATAATCAAACCAAAAATTGAAAAAATTAAAACTCCCCCCTTTCTACAATGTATTCATCTAAGTCACCCGACACGAGGACACGGGACACGAGTGTCCCCACCAGGCTTCAAATTTGAAGCCTTCAGGCCACTTCAAATTTTACCCACACGTCATAGAAGGCCACTTCAAATTTTACCATGCAAAAAAAAATTAATTTCATGGTAAGCCCTTCAATAATTAAATTAACCACTACTGTTTAAAATTGCAACAGAATGGTAGCTTCAAATTTCACCCATCAACAATTTTTAGTGGGAAATTGGGAATGCGGCTACTAGCTAGGTGACTTGGGAGTGGGACTCGCTTACTCTCCAATATCCACGTGTTCAATCATCCATGGATCATGGACCATTGGGCCTCTAATAATATCATTGAGCAACTTACGTGGACGGGCTTACACTGAGTAGCCCATGGCTTGAACGCTTCGAAGTTCTCGTGTTTGTAGCGAGCGCTTACGTGTTTAACACATTTAATGGCATCAACAAAATTATTAAACCTGGAAGGTGGCTCATACGTGTTGTTGCTAGCGGGCTTACCAAGTTACAAGTTATCACATACCAATTCGTGAATGCTGACTCCGTGAGTTAATTGAGTATTCAATGTATAATATATTATGTTAATATGCCCCCGCGAATTTGGCATTTCAGACAAAATCCACAATCCATAAACTTCTTGTAATGTTGCAGGTTGTTGCTCCTGCCCGTGGCCCCTACCTATAGACCTGTGTTTTCTTTGTTGTATCAAGTTAATCCTACCATCTACGGCTCCCAGCCTCACACCCTGTGTTTTCTTTGTTGTATCAAGTCAATCCTGCAGCTCCCAAGTTCCACCTTTTGTTTTCTTTGTTGTATCAAGTCAATGCTGGAATTCCATGCTTCCATGGCTCCGACCATATTGCATGAATAGAAACAAGCTTTTTCTTATACCCCTATTCCACTGTGGATGAGCTACTTCCAAGTTCCACCTACCCTATCTCCTCCAGTCCTCCAGGATAGTTTGCGGAGCGAAGCTAGCAATGCCAGCCTGCCATAAACATATTTAAAGAAATTCGTTTTCTTTGAGGAGCTCAACTTCAAGGCTGACTAGATTTTTGACATCCTATGAATTTACAGGTCTGCTATATCCACTGAAAAATAAAGCCTCTCAACTTTACTACGTTAGTAAACATTGAAATTTTGATGTACTATTACATTTTCAAATGAAAAGAATAACTTATTATTAATAAAAAAATCAAATCATATTAATATATTAATGAATTTGAATTTAGCTTCCCAATTATATTAAAATAAATTATACATTTTAAATGATCCACAACCAAATATTATACTGAGAAGGAAATGGAAAAAAAGGAATTTCCTCAACACAACATGCTATTTCCTTATGATGATGCTTTTACGTTTATGATTACCAACCTTGGAATCAGGTTTGGTTATCCGAAGGTGTAATATCTTCTAAGCTAAGTCAATAGGTAGGAATGTTGGTATTGATATAATTATGACAAAGTTTTATAAAGGATTAGGAACAATTCCGTTGGCTTGTAGATGACATATTTATGGATAAAAAGCTTGTTGTTATGAGATAATGACATCATGCCTCAAAAACATGTCCCATACAATCTAATGTTAATGGGCGCTCTACATAGAAATTGGAATGTCAACATTTGTGAGTACAATAAATATGTGGATGATTTTGGCCTACTACAACTTTAATATATTGAGTGGATTGATAACCTTCACAATTATATAAGAGATTGTAGCTATGACTAGGAGGAGAGTTAACAATGCAACAAAATCAAGTAATCGAATTTTGTGCATAAAATGAACATAAGACTCCCACCAAATTTCACTGAATCTACGTCTTAACAAAAGAACTCATCGTTTCACGGGATTCCACCCCATCAATCCTTTTAACAGTAATGGCCATAACAGTTGCTACAACCCTAGCGCGAGAAAAATCAATCGAGCTACGCATGACAATACTTGAAACCAGACTTTTTGAACTCCCTATTACGTCATAGGAATCAATACTACTTTCTCCACAACATGTGGCACCCTCAATATCTTCCATCACCGCAATTTACATTTGATAAAAAACTTGTTCCCAAATAGTAATTACCCCATTCTTTGCTCTAAAAAGGCCTCGGTTAACCTAGAATCCAATCCATACAACATGAACACATCCATATATACACATAGAATAAATATTAATAAATTTCTCATAGCCCTTCAATAGTGTTCAATATCTCATAGCCCTTCATAGTGAAATGGGACCCCACCCTTCAAATTTGATCCCTGGTCCCCACTAGACACGGTGACCCCCGGAATTATGACACGTAGGACACGGTGACCCCCGGAATTAATATATTTATAAAATATATTAAAATTTAAAAATATATACATATAGATCATCCAATAAAATTTAACATTTACAATTACAAATATTCAATAGAAATTACATTTACAATTACAAATATGAAATATTCAATAGAAATTAGATCATTCACAAATCACAACACATTTGTCATTCACAATCACAAAACACAATGAGACATTGAGACACATAGATGCAAACTCATCACTGCCTTGATCCTCCTCCTCCATGCCTGAATCAACAAACTCATCACTGCCTTGATCCTCCTCCTCCTCCTCTCTGCCAATCTGACTAACTTACTTTTTAATTGTCAAATGTTTAATTTTAAGTTTTAAATGTATGTAAGTAAATGCCATTAAATTGCTTATGTGAGTTTGATTTAATACATGTTCAATTTTGAAGAGACGTCATTATATACCATGTATATGTTTCTAATGATTTTCGTATTAATGTCTTTATTGCAGTTGCGGCTATGGATGCCAATGCCGAAATATTGATTGAGCTTGCCCAATTGAGGGGCATAAGTGAAGCTTTTAGTGGTGGCGATAGGATTCGCCGTTCACTTGCATCAACCTTGGATGCAATTGTGGACACAATTACACAATCTACGAATGTCCTGTATGATATTGCATCTTACAGAGAAAGAAAAAGACAACAATATGCTGATGGACTAGATTACAATGCAGTAAAAAAGCTAAAAATATCCAAAGAGGTTATATTTGCATTGTTTAGGGACCCTCGGACGGGGGAAATCCCTAATGCAAGCAAGCCGCATATCTCCATTGAGTGGTGCACGTTTCAACCATTTGTTGATAACTGGATGGACAGATGGTACATGGTTTTTGATATGCCACCACACAACAACAGGGAAATTCCCTTATATTTCCTTCGAAAGATGTATGCAGAGTTCGTGTTGCATAAACACGTTAACTATTTTGACATCTTACAGTTCCAGGGGATCGGTGGGGGGATGCCCCAAAACCGACCCAATGCCAGGCTTCGAGACCAGGATCGCCCTATCCCTGCACCTTGCAGGCAGTTGCCTGGGCCAGATGTCCCACCAGCACATCGCATTATTCCGCAGACACGGGATGCATTTTTGAGTTTGGCACGGACGGTTGTTCGCCATGGCAGGATGGTTCAACATATGGGTGAGGAAGGGACATCTGTCCCTGGTGTGGTACATACACCAGCTCGTCACCATGCAGGACCATCAGCTAGTGCAGGACCATCAGGACCATCCACTACTGCAGGACCATCAGGACCATCCACTAGTGGAGGACCATCAGCTATTCCCCATCCTAGTACTGATCCTCACGAGTGCACATCATGTGGTCGTCCCTGCTATGGTATTGCATCAGATGTTGCCTTCAGTGGCTTTTTGAGAGAGGTATCTTGATGGTTAATTGTAATAAATTCTTCATTTATTTTCGTCTTTGTACACATATATATAGTTTGAGCTAATATATTAATTTTGTGAACTTGCAGTTGATGATGATTACCGGCAGTGACGCCCCAGAGACGGATGTTCCAGACTCGGCAGGCCCATCTTATATACCACCTATTGCCGTATCTCACACCGAGGTAAACATTTTAAAATTTCAGTTTTTTAATACTTGTTAATTTGTTAATTTCCACATACTTTACATTTTAGTTCATTAATGCTATATACGGTCTAATATTTACAATTATTAAACTTGCAGATGGCAGATCCTTCACAGGGGCAAGGTAATGTGGAGGTAGTGCCCATGGTCATACCGTCCCCTGAAACGTCTGGGCTCCAGGTAAACAATTAAAAATGACATTTTTTAAATACATGTTTGTTTGTTGAATCATGCATGTCTAACTACATGAACACTTGCTGACTGTAGGCACCATCCGACACATCTGGCCCATTGCCTGGATTTGCATCTCCCTCCAGGCCATTCGTGAACAAGGGTCGTGTGTATGTGAGGCGTTCTACTCCGAGAAAGACTCCAGCTGCCCACGACCATGGGCTTACTCACACCACGGTAATGTATATCCTTCGATGATATTTGTTGTTTAACTTGAAATCCAGTGCATAAATCGTTTTTGTTAATGTTTGAATTGCATGTTTACTGCAACAGGAACCCGAGTTGTCTGCTGAGAACCTTGCATCGATGCTTGATGCAGCAGTTAGTGCCGCATCTGCAGTGGCGACTGATCACACACAGGTATGTAACTATTTCAACATTATCTTTACATAGTTTATTATTGTTGGACCTATTGTTTATTCATGCATTTCTAACTATTTCAACATTTTTTCATTGTAGCCACCACCAGCAGGAGCAGTGCCTGGCCCCCCTGGTTCAACCATCCTGGATGTTCAACCGACGGCTCCATCTGCTACACAAGCAACACAATCTCCTTTGTCAGTTGAGGTGAGATTTCCTTCAGTGACCAAGTGTTTCATGCACTTTCCATGCACCAGTTGATAATTGTTGAGATAATGTATTAGTGTACATAGTTAGTTGAATTTAACAATTGATATTTAATTTGCAGGATCCAGGGATGCACATTGATCCTAGGGATGTGCCTAGAGGATCAACGTCGGGAAAGAACAAGAGAAAGCTTGAGTTTTGATAGTTTTGGATAGTTTTGGACACATGTGCTTTTGGATACTTTTGTATATATATGTACTTTTCGATACATTCAGTTTTGGAGACATGTACATTGACTTTATTGTGCATGTACTTTTGGAGACATGTACATTGACTTCATTGGATACATGTACTTTTCGATACTTTTGGATATACATGTACTTTTGGAGACATGCACTTTTGGAGACTTTTGGATATACATGTACTTTTGGAGACATGCACTTTTGGATATATATGTACTTTTGGATACATGTACTTGTGTCATTCTAATGTGTTGATTTGTGTGGATTATCTATTACTCATGAATGCACTATGTCAAAAGAACAAACTATTATATTCAAAGGTTTCAACGAATTCACTACATGCATGCACTAATTGGTATCTAATTAAACTTTGTGATTTTGGATGATCATTACAAGTTATGTCAAAGTTCTTGCTCGTGTAATTTAATCAAACTAAATGCAATACAATGTTTTCAAGGTTTCAACGAACTCACTCATGCACACCCATTGCCATCAACTACCAATGAAAGTCTAACATTATGAGGTTCTTCTTAAAAAATGGGTAATATTTCCTTGATGATCGTAAATTGAGAACCATTTGTAGCCACTCATATAATACCATCTTCACTTATCTTTGTACATGATAATCCATATAATGTGCTATGTTTTTTAACCTAAACAATCATCAAAAACCTAGAATTATAGGGATATGACAAAGAACCTTATGGGGCACCTTATATATTAACCTTGTGTATACATTAGGATCTTTGTCATACCATTGTTTGAAATGTCATTCAATACCTTCAATTTTATCAACATCAAATTAGTAGACAAAGTGACCCATCTTTGATCTCTTGTATAGGCCTTTGTGTGCCTTATCAATAAGATGTACATCATGAATATTATCATAGGTCTCATACATAGGTGCATCCTCATCCATGCAAACAAAGGTGTCATGGATCAACCTATCATCCCTTTATTCTCAATAATATTAGTATCATTATCTTCCATAGGATCAAATTCAACTCCATCACCCCCATTATTACTACTCTAAATTACAGCCTTAGGAGTTTTGATCATGTGTTTTTGTCTCTTTAGGAGTTTTGAAATATTATACTCTTTCAAAAATAATATGGAAGTTCAAATATTTAAAAGTGGCTTAAATTATAAAATGGGCGGAAATTCACCAAGTGTCCCTGAACGGCATTTTCATGCGACTTGCAACTCGACATAACTCGGAAACTGGACGTCGGACCGACGAACCGTCGACTCCGTTGGTCTCCTGGCGTGCGATTACCTCTAGGGGGCCCTCTCCCTCGTCTCCCCATGGCCCAGTGGCTTCATTGTGCATTCATTTCGTAAACTAGGGTTTTGCTCAGTGTAATTGCATGCAATCTCGCATTGGTAGGTCAACTCTGCAAAAACCTCCCCCGAGCCAGTGTTGGCAGTGTTCCCACGTCGGCATTGCCCACACACACTTGCGGGAGCCAACGGCACGCAATCTTCTTGCTCCGTTTGCTTTTTGGCTCCCGGACGGAAATTCACCAAGTGTCCCTGAACGGCATTTTCATGCGACTTGCAACTCGACATAACTCAGAAACCGGACGTCGGACCGACGAACCGTCGACTCCGTTGGTCTCCTGGCGTGCGATTACCTCTAGGGGGCCCTCTCCCTCGTCTCCCCATGGCCCAGTGGCTTCATTGTGCATTCATTTCGTAAACTAGGGTTTTGCTCAGTGTAATTGCATGCAATCTCGCATTGGTAGGTCAACTCTGCAAAAACCTCCCCCGAGCCAGTGTTGGCAGTGTTCCCACGTCGGCATTGCCCCCACACACTTGCGGGAGCCAACGGCACGCAATCTTCTTGCTCCGTTTGCTTTTTGGCTCCCGGACGGAAATTCACCAAGTGTCCCTGAACGGCATTTTCATGCGACTTGCAACTCGACATAACTCGGAAACCGGACGTCAGACCGACGAACCGTCGACTCCGTTGGTCTCCTGGCATGCGATTACCTCTAGGGGGCCCTCTCCCTCGTCTCCCCATGGCCCAGTGGCTTCATTATGCATTCATTTCGTAAACTAGGGTTTTGCTCAGTTTAATTGCATGCAATCTCGCATTGGTGGGTCAACTCTGCAAAAACCTCCCCCGAGCCAGTGTTGGCAGTGTTCCCACGTCGGCATTGCCCACACACACTTGCGGGAGCCAGCGTTTGCACACGGAAGAAAAGATTGGCAAGGCCAACATTGGCTTCCTTTTGGATTAATATCTCCATTTATAATTCCATAGATTTATACAGTTGTCTTAATCCTAACTGTATACATTGCATGAGAATAAACACCATCAATCTCATTTTTGAGACTTGGTTGTCATGTTAATGCAAATGTAAATGTAAAGGTTGCCTTTACAGGACTTTTGAAACTGAGTGTGGGAAAGGGGATCATGATCGAGACTAATCAACCATTTCACCATTTCACCACATTATGATCATGTCTCAAATCTTGTACAACCAAGTTTTGTGAATATGAGATTAAATCTTATCAACTAGCATGAATACATTACATTTTGTCTATTTAGTGGACTCACACGTTGGAACTGATGTTTTTTAAAATGAACATATATGCAATGGTTTCCCTGAAAGATAATTAATGGGGCACTCACTATTTGTTGGCATGTTCCTTAAAGGCGAACCAAACCCTCATGTCTCACTAATAGATGACAATGGTGATCAACTTGTAATCAGTTTGATGGTTAATAAAGGATAATATCTAACACTGGATGACCAAACATGGAAGAAGGTTGGTTATGTATTTCAAGATTAGACTAGGTGAATCTATATACCACTTTACAAACTTAGTTTTCGATACAAACCTCAAACTACAAACAATGCCAAGGAAGCACCCATCAAAGGTATGATACTTCAAGCCTCATTGTGAACATGAAAAGTTAATGGAGATCATTAGTAATAGACATGATCCAAATGGTCTACTTAGATGACCATAGGTAAGTAGATAAGTAAGATTGCCTAACATGGTCACTCTTGTGTTATATTCCAAGGTATATGGGTTGTTTGTTAATTTTGTTAATTTTTCAATTCATTTATCCAAAGAATCATAAGCACATGAAATCCCATCAATAAGAACAATGGTCTTTTTCAACACCACCAAAGAAAAAATCAGAAAAATAAAATGACCTACTTCAAAAATTATTTTATGGCTTATTGTGCATGGTCCATCAAACAAAAGGTAAACAAACACAATTATATGGCCTACAATGTAGGTCTTTTGATGCTCTATTTCACAAGGTTTTAACAAACACACTTGTTGTGATCATCATTAAAGTCTACAATTTCTTTCAATGAATGTGCCAAATTGACCTAACAACATAGGAAATTGAAAACCACATCCATTGAAAGGAATAATTCAGTTTTTTTTGTCATGAATTAATTTACTATCATGGATTTATGGCTGTTGGCAGTGTTCCCACGTCGGCATTGCCCACACACACTTGCGGGAGCCAACGGCACTCAATTTTCTTGCTCCGTTTGCTTTTTGGCTCCCGGACGGAAATTCACCAAGTGTCCCTGAACGGCATTTTCATGCGACTTGCAACTCGACATAACTCGGAAACCGGACGTCGGACCGACGAACCGTCGACTCCATTGGTCTCCTGGCGTGCGATTACCTCTAGGGGGCCCTCTCCCTCGTCTCCCCATGGCCCAGTGGCTTCATTGTGCATTCATTTCGTAAACTAGGGTTTTGCTCAGTGTGGGAGTGTGCAATTTTTGCACACAGGGGTCAACTTTGGAAAATCATCCACCGGGCAAGTATGGCTAGTGTTCCTAGCCCGAACCTATCTAGACACACCTGCAGGACTCCCCGGAACCCGGTTTTGTTGCATGGTTGGAGTTCTATGCCCCCGGTAGGTATCCAGCAGGTGTCCCTGAAGGCCTTCTGGTAGTGAGATGGGACGAGCCATAGAATGAAGACCGTGGCTCGGATCGACGAACCGTCGACTCCGTTGGATTCAGCACACCGGGATAGTGCCAGGGGTGCCCCTCCCCTCCTACCCGGTGGCCCATGTGTCACCTTGCAGGTCCATCTTTGAAACTAGGGTTTTGCTCAGTGTGGGAGTGTGCAATTTTTGCACACGGGGGTCAACTTTGGAAAATCATCCACCGGGCAAGTATGGCTAGTGTTCCTAGCCCGAACCTGTCTAGACACACCTGCAGGTCTCCCCGGAACCTGGTTTTGTTGCATGGTTGGAGTTCTATGCCCCCGGTAGGTATCCAGCAGGTGTCCCTGAAGGCCTTCTGGTAGTGAGACGGGACGAGCCATAGAATGAAGACCGTGGCTCGGATCGACGAACCGTCGACTCCGTTGGATTCAGCACACCGGGATAGTGCCAGGGGTGCCCCTCCCCTCCTACCCGGTGGCCCATGTGTCACCTTGCAGGTCCATCTTTGAAACTAGGGTTTTGCTCAGTGTGGGAGTGTGCAATTTTTGCACACGGGGGTCAACTTTGGAAAATCATCCACCGAGCAAGTATGGCTAGTGTTCCTAGCCCGAACCTGTCTAGACACACCTGCAGGTCTCCCCGGAACCCGGTTTTGTTGCATGGTTGGAGTTCTATGCCCCCGGTAGGTATCCAGCAGGTGTCCCTGAAGGCCTTCTGGTAGTGAGACGGGACGAGCCATAGAATGAAGACCGTGGCTCGGATCGACGAACCGTCGACTCCGTTGGATTCAGCACACCGGGATAGTGCCAGGGGTGCCCCTCCCCTCCTACCCGGTGGCCCATGTGTCACCTTGCAGGTCCATCTTTGAAACTAGGGTTTTGCTCAGTGTGGGAGTGTGCAATTTTTGCACACGGGGGTCAACTTTGGAAAATCATCCACCGGGCGGGTATGGCTAGTGTTCCTAGCCCGAACCTGCCTAGACACTTTGGAAACTAGGGTTTTGCAGGTCCATGATGATGATGAAGATGTTGATGATGATGGCTTGGTCTAAGGTGGTGCTCTCAACTAGCTAATTCATTATGAAATATTTAACAAGACATGAATTAAATTTAATATAAGTGTATTGTTTAATATAGTGAGCATGAATTGAATTAATTTTGTTGGGTGAAGCCAATAACCAACATGATGAACATAATATAATTTTAGGGTTTACTGATCATATGTAAAAAATGGATTAAAAAACACAATTATTATAATTTTAGTTTAATGTTTATCCACTTTAATCCATATATTTTTTAGTTTTGACTATGAATACACAATAATTATTATATATATATATGTGTGTGTTTTTGTGTGGATAACTTAGAGATGTATAATAAAAATGGGTAAAAGGTGGTTGTCACTAGAGACTTTCATAGTTGTATAGTGAAAATGTAATAGCTATTAAAATTTGGATTAGAAAAATATTAAAGAAAATAAATTCTATAGAAATGGGTAAAAGGTGGTTGTCGCTAGATTAAGAGAGACTTTCATAGTTGTATAGTGTACAATTGTCTAGTGGTTATGGCAGTGATGTGTAAAATCTTATGATCACATGAAAGAGATCACAAATAGGTTCATAAAACTAAGAACAACAATACTTTGAGCAATTTTTCAAAGGAAACTAGAATAGAGCCAGTAAAGAGAAAAAAATACTAAAAACTTGATTTCATACTAAAATGAATGAAAAATGGTTTTACATAAAGAAATTTGAATTACTCAAGGAACCAATTCGATTGTCTAGTGATTCATAAGGATTTAGTTGGGCTTAACATAGAGCTTAAATGCCCTTAAAGTTAGCTAAGCAACCTCTCAAACATGATTAATATATGGTTTACTGATCATATGAACATAATATAATTTTAATCCATCTCTTGTAAATTTGGCATATCAAGAACGCAAAATTGACATATTCATATGAAACATACATGTGAAAATTGAGCATATATCAATATTCAATTACAAATAGTGAAAATAGTATAGTATTAAAAGTATGTAACGTACCTCATCATGCTAGATCCCACCTATTATCATACAACCAAGCCCTCCGGATCATCTCTTATACTGATGGTCTCCATTAGTCTCTCGTGCTCTGTATCCGGTAAGAAGTAGCGTACCTTCGATGTATTTCGACTAGGCATTGTTCGTACCTGAAGGTTTGTGCCAATGATTAAGTTGGTAAAGTGATATACACTTGCACCTGGTTTGTAATCCCTGTAAACATATCCACCCTTCTTTCTTCCATTGCTGTCCCGTGTCAAGTATTCACCTTTAACAACCATAGACCCAGTTGGAAAGTGGTTGTTTTCATCGTCAGTCATGGACACAATGAGGGTTTGCTTTCCATCTATACAGCGTGCCAACCAGTATTCATCACCCCATTCAGTATCTTTTGAGGCAACCACTGCGTATATGTGCCCTGCATTATATGATTGTAGGTATATGATCAAAATATTTTTCGTGCGATACAAGGCCATTAATGTGCATTTGAAGACTACGTAAACAAACAAAAAATGTTAAGGAAATGCATCATACCGGGTTGTACAAGGTCTGAGACATGATCAAAATCTGCAGAAATAGATGATTGGTCTTCTTCCAACGGAGTTAACTCAACAATTGCACGCTGATCAAGTGGAAGTGATATGCGATCCCATCCATCAACCCAATCCAATGATTCACACCCATCCCAGTCACCATCACAACAAGGCGGGCAAAAACAAGCAAGTTTTCTGGTCCAAATTTCAAATACTGGGTTATCAGAGCTTCGAACCGAATGAAAGCCACGAGTCCCAGGCACAGTCTTGCATTCCCATGCATGTGAACGATCTATGTCTACCACCTCCCAAAAAAATCTCTCCACATGTCTCTTTCTTGTGGATTCTACTCGCATAGTTGATTCCTCTCCCATTACTGACGTGCACCACCTGACTATAGATTGAGCATTTAGAATAGTAGATTCTGTAGATACTTTCAATTCCTCTCTTCGTAGGGCTGTTTTGACACATGCTCCGGCTCCATCATGCTCTCCTTTACCATGCCCAGTCTCAAAATAGTTCCACATATGTGGCACTTTGTAGTTTTTATGCAATGAACACAACCACTGAAATATGCGTGCATTTTTGAACTGACCAGCACACCCATCAGACCAAATCCAGTGTCGGTCCATCTGTATGTTCCTTCCCTTCAAGTGATCATAGAACATGATGAAGCAATGACGTACATAGTGGAAGTCGTGGCACCTATCATCACTTATGTAGAAGTGATATTCCTTCAGAATTTCTCTTTGCTCTTCAGTGCTATTTGGGCCATGCCTGTATGTGATATGGACCATCAAGGAAACCTGCTCAGAGTGATAATACTGACTTTGGATCTCATTTTGAGGTTGCAGAGTGTAGTTCTCGGCAAAATCAACAACTGAAAGTATAGTACCAAGGGGAAATGTATCTCTGCATATTCTAAACTTCTCATCCTGCCATCGTGCCACGTGGACATGCTGAACATATTGATGTGTCTTTTCAATAAATTCCTTGATGAAGTCACTAACTTGTACCTGGTGACACAAAATGATCTCAATGTCAGTTTTTTGTTGTAAGTAAGGATTGAAATGTAACCGTTACAACATAATTTTATAGATATAAATGCATACCTGAGATGTCACCAATTGTATTTTTTTGCTTTCTTTCCCTGGGACTATTTCATAGTTGATATATTTGAAACTTTTCATGTCTGTAACCATTTTCCCAAATTCACTGTCTCCATTCTCGTGCATACATTGGCTCAATAATGCCATTCCAGCACAGTTGGAGCATGTTCCATCCAAACAAGATTTTGCATAGTATGTTTGCCCCTCGGGCCTATTGCACATGATGCTATGAATGAATTCTCTTGATGAAGTCGGTGGTATTGTCATGGAGCAATCCTGCACAATGTTAGTATGCAACACACGACGAATGTACAAAAATGTTTCATAGTAATATTCATATTCTACATGGTATCTACAACAACAAGTGTTACGAAGAGTATTTATTCTAACATACCATGGCTTACATTTCTCAAAAGATCTTTGCCCCAAGTTCAATTGTCTATGCTCAATCTTAAATTTTTCGTAAAGCTCTGTCTGTGTTATATCAAGAAAATGCTTAGTATGTGGCTCACGATCCTTTGAACCCCTTCTTAGTTTTAGTACATCCTTTCGGTTTGAAGAAGGCCTTGTGTGATCATGCCAAAAACTATGCACTAGTCCCTTTACTGCATCAACTAGCTTCATGTCACGACGTGGCAACCGACCAACAAAGGCCCAAAAATCTGTCTGATCGGTTGTGTCAAGATGTTCTCTTCTAATAGAATACCTACGGAGGGTTTTTACATTCAAATTAACTAGTTTCGATGTAGGCCTGAGAATACGAAGGGCCCTGGTGTTCTTATCTGCAATTGATTGTGACAACACACGACGAGCAGCATTGCGGTCCTTTGAACGTGTGTTCTTACCAATTTTACCAAATGCATCTACTAGGCTTTTAACTATATGAGAACTTGGTTCAGAATTCTTTATCATCTTTATCCCTAACTTTTTCCTAACAACATTCATGCTCCTAGATTTTAACAATGATAAAAATAATCTACATTTATCTCCATCACATTTAGAAACAAAATATTTATCAAGTATCTGTTGAGTTTGATAAGCAATACTACGTTTAGATAGCGTACCTTCAATGGAATTCATAAGTCTTTCATCAACTTGTATACGCTTCGGAGTTCTTCGACGTGTGCTTGCTAATGGAGGTAAGGGGGTTGGAATTGTACCATGTAGCGCATCACCAAGACGCTCTGGCGTTTCAGTAGTAGCTTGGTGTCCTTCATTCTCTTCCTGGTAGTTGGATGGTGGAAGTCCAACATCCTCATCCATGGTCTGTGGAAGTCCAACATCCCCTTGTGGAAGTCCAACATCCTCATCGATGGTGTGGATAACATTCTCTTCTTCAACAGTAGGCAAAATGTCCAACGCCTCTCTGACTTCATCGCTTGTATAACCAGATCCGGATAGCAAATTGGGTGTTTCTTCGTGAGCTTCATCTTGAGATGGTAACTTATCACTTTGACTTGAAGTGGGAATTGAAACATCCCCTAATGAGCACCTACGTTTTGCTTCTTGATTACTTCCATGGGGTGCTTGTTCAACAACTATTGTGGAAATTGAAGGTCCCTCTTGTCGTGGATTAATAGGATGAACCATGGTATCCTCTACAATTGGATTTGGATTAGTTTCCAAAGAAAGCCTCCGATTCATCATGTATATTCTTTTCTTTTCTTTCTCTTCTTCAATGACTTCTTGAGGTCTCTTCTTCCTTGTTGATTTGTTTACTCGGTTACGTGCATTCCCCATCACCACAATGATCAATTCAATATAGTTTGTTTTTGTTGCTCCTCAATTACAAGCTCTTCAATAATAAGCAAATGGAAGTTCTTCCTTGTTGGTCTTGAAGCTTGATATCTTACCTTGTGTGCTCCTCAAATATAGGCAAAATGAATCTTTCAAAGGCCTTATCTTTGGTGTTCTTCAATTGGAGATTCTTCAAGCTTGCTAATTATTTTCTTCAAATATGGCCATATAACCCAACACCAAAGTGAGCAACCATGAAAGATGTCCTCAATGCTGCACCTGCATAAAAAAAAATGATGGAGTTGGTGTAGAATGTGAAAATTTTCAGACGCGGGCTCGTGCTGTTCGAAAAATCGCGGGATTGTTGCTTTCGTTCGGACAGAGTGAAGTTGCTCTCGGACAGCAACAGTCCATTATTTCTGGAGTTACAAAACGCGTACGCGTTATATAAATATAAAACGCGTGCGCGATATGTAGTGACAAAACGCGAACGCGATATAGTCAAGCACAATAAATAGGTTAGGTGCACGGCTAGGGCAACGAACAAAATCAAAGAAAAGTAATAATTTATATGATTGCATACAAAACAAATGTTTTGTATGGTTTAATACCCCCTAGCTCTCTCCCAATAATCCCTAGATACCCCCTATCTCTTTCTAAATATCTGTCCCTCATTCTCCCTACATGTTTATTTCATGTTTCTTTCTCTCCCTTCAGCCATGTCTCTACCACCCCACTCTCCATCTCTCCACCTTCTCTTTATCTTCGTCATTATCCCTCCCTATAGCACTCTCTCCCTTCTTCTCCCTTAATCACTAACCCTCTACGCCTTTATCCCTCCCCCTTGCCCTCTCTGTCTTACCTTGTTCCTAGAGCCCCTCCCCCATAAAGGCCTTTAGACCCTCTTCTAAATATTAATCCCTAAGTGCATAAGTGCACAAGATGATGAGGAGGAGGAGGGTGATGACAATGAAGATGATCATGATGTAAATGAAGATGATAAAGATGATGAGGAGGAGGAGGGTGATGACAATGAAGATGATCATGATGCAGATGAAGATGATAAAGATGATAATGTTGATGAAGATGATGGTGATGATGATGAAGATGTTGATGATGATGGTGATGAAGATGGTGATGAAGATGATGGTGACATGATGGAGATGTTGATCTGATGAGGAAGATGATGATGATGATGGTGATGATGGTGATGATGATGAAGATGTTGATGAGGACGATGATGGAGATGAAGATGATGATGATGAAGAAGATGATGATGATGGAGATGTTGTGTTGATGGGGAACCTAGAGATGACAATGATGATGAAGATGGTGATGGTGATGGTGATGGTGATGGTGATGACGATGAAGATTTTGATGATGATGCTGATGGCGATGATGATGAAGATGTTGACGATGATGGTGATGGTGATGTTGAGATGATGATCATGATGATGTTCAGAAGATCATGATGGTGATGATGGTGATGATGATGGAGAAAATGACAATGATGGATATGTTGATGAGGAACCTGCAGATGCCAATGATGATGATGATGGAGATGTTGATGAGGAACCTACAGATGCCAATGATGATGGTGATGACGATGAAGATGTTGATGATGATGGTGCTGGTAATGATGATGATGATGATGATGACGAAGATGATGGTGACATGATGGAGATGTTGATCTGATGAGGAAGATGATGATGATGATGATGGTGATGATGATGAAGATGTTGATGACGATGATGATGGTGATGAAGATGATGATGATGAAGAAGATGATGATGATGGAGATGTGTTGATGGGGAACCTAGAGATGACAATGATGATGAAGATGTTGATGATGAAGAAGATGATGACGATGATGATGGTGATGAAGATGATGATGATGAAGAAGATGATGATGATGGAGATGTGTTGATGGGGAACCTAGAGATGACAATGATGATGAAGATGGTGACGGTGATGACGATGAAGATTTTGATGATGATGCTGATGGCGATGATGATGAAGATGTTGACGATGATGGTGATGGTGATGTTTAGATGATGATCATGATGATGTTCAGAAGATCATGATGGTGATGATGGTGATGATGATGGAGAAAATGACGATGATGGATATGTTGATGAGGAACCTGCAGATGCCAATGATGACGATGATGGAGATGTTGATGAGGAACCTACAGATGCCAATGATGATGGTGATGACGATGAAGATGTTGATGATGATGGTGTTGGTAATGATGATGATGATGATGATGATGATGATGAAGATGAAGATGATGGTGACATGATGGAGATGTTGATCTGATGAGGAAGATGATGATGATGATGATGGTGATGATGATGAAGATGTTCATGACGATGATGATGGTGATGAAGATGATGATGATGAAGAAGATGACGATGATGATGGTGATGAAGATGATGATGATGAAGAAGATGACGATGATGGAGATGTGTTGATGGGGAACCTAGAGATGACAATGATGATGAAGATGGTGATGGTGATGACGATGAAGATTTTGATGATGATGCTGATGCTGATGATGATGCTGATGATGATGATGATGATGATGAAGATGTTGACGATGATGGTGATGGTGATGTTCAGATGGTGATGATGATGATGATGATGATGATGATGGAGATGTTGATGAGGAAGGGGGGAGATGACAATGATGATGAAGATGTTTATGGTCATGAAGATGATGATGATGGTGATGGTGATGATGATGGAGATGATGGAGATGATGGAGATGGCGATGAAGATGATGATGATGATGATGATGGTGAAGATGATGAAGAAGATGATGATGATGGAGATGTTGACCTGATGACGATGAAGATGATGATTATGGTGATGATGATGAAGATGTTGATGCTGATGATGATGGTGATGAAGATGATGATGATGGAGAAGATGATAATGATGGAGATGTTGATGAGGAACCTACAAATGCCAATGATGATGATGATGATGATGGTGATGACAATGAAGATGTTGATGATGATGGTGATGGTAATGATGATGAAGATGATGATGATGATGGTGATGGTGATGGTGATGTTTAGATGATGATGTTCAGAAGATGATGGTGACATGATGGATATGTTGATCTGATTCAAGGAAGATAATGATGATGATGATGATGGTGATGATGATGAAGATGTTGATGATGATGATGATGGTGATGAAGATGATGATGATGAAGAAGATGATGATGATGGAGATGTTGATGTTGATGGGGAACCTAGAGATGACAATGATGATGAATATGGTGATGGTGATGGTGATGGTGATGACGATGAAGATTTTGATGATGATGGTGATGGTGATGATGATGAAGATGTTGATGATGATGGTGATGGTGATGTTTAGATGATGATCATGATGATGATAATGATGATGGAGATTTTGATTTGATGAGGAATATGATGATGATGATGATGATGAAGATGTTGATGATGACGTGATGGTCATGAAGATGATGATGATGAAGAATATGATGCTGATGGAGAATATGATGCTCACAACTCCCTCTAGTCTCTCTCTCCCCAACCATCAATCTCTCTAGATCTCTCTCTCTCTCTCAAACACACACACATACACACACATTATGTCACTTTCCATTCTCAAACCCATACCCCCTCCATCCATATCTATCTCCAACTTTCTCCCTCCATCCCTCACCCTACCTTCTCTCCCTCCCTCTCTCATCGCCTGTCTCTCACCTTCTATCCCTCCCTCATCTTTCCCTCAACCTATCCCAATCTCTCCATCACTCCCTCTCTCTCCATCGCCACCACTCTCTGCATGTCTCCCACCAACACTTTCTGTCCCTCCCTTCCTATCTCTTATTTCGTTCTATCCCCATCTATCTCACTCCCTCCAAATCCATTCCTCCCCATTGTCCCTCTCCCTCCCTCGCTCTATGTCTCTCCCCCCCTTGTATTCTTTATTTCTCTCTCACATCCCCCTTGCCTCCATCCATTCCCCCTTGTCACTCAAGTCTCACATTCAACTTCTAACCCTATACCTCTTCAGAACCTATTCTACTCCTAATAGTGCTCTCAAGCTCCACTTCCCTTCACCCCCTGTAGCCCATCATGTTCTCATTCCCTTCATCTCTCCCCACTCAAGCTTCCAACATCCTTCTAAGCCCTTGACCCTTTCCCACCCCTATTAAATATTAACCATAGATTCCCTTGAGCCTTCCCCACCCCTTCTCAAATATTAAACAAAATTTCCCTTGACTTCTACACCCCCTCTTTCTCAAGTATTAAACATGTATTTTATGATTTAAATAACGCGAGCGCGTTTTGTAACTATATAACGCGTACGTGTTATGTAGTTATATAACGCGTACGCGTTAATTATTGATATAACGCGCACGCGTTATTTAGTTATATAACGCGTACGCGTTATGTAAATCTAAAAGCGCGGCAATATTTTTGAATTTAAACAGGCCGAGTCACATGCTCACATGTCAACAATAATCCTATGTGTATGCTTTGGAGTTTGCTTCGGTAATTCCAAACCTGTGCTATGTTAATGAAAAACCAAAGCTAATTGGGTATTTCTTCCAGTTTTGGAGAAGCCTGTGCTTAGCCACTCGTTACAATATGCTACACAGAGTCATTTTTGACGAAATCTTAGACACAAATAGCATTTTTCTGCAGATTCCAAATATGTAACTTTTATTTTGAAATATTAATTTTTCCTATTTTCTTTCAATTTCTTTTCTGTCCTACCTCCTTAACTCGTGAAACACATTGTTAGTGTTTCTTCCATAACTTTTTCAATTCTCAATCATTTCAAAAAAAAATTGTATGGTGCACAAGAGGACACTAACCTCCACGTTCTATGAAAAACCCATTTCAAGAATTTTGCATTAAGACCTTCAAAGGCTCTACCCACAAAAGATGTACTATTTTTGAGGTTTGATCACTTAGACAATTATAAAAAAATTATAAAATTACTAATTTAATTTTCGAAAAATAATGGCGCACAAGTGCTATGTGTTCTCTACATGCATGCCGATTTTTGTAGCTTGATTCCATCATTTAGGCCCTCAAAGGCTCTACCCACAAAAACATATACCTTATCATTTGCCTGAAAAATAAAAAGTGTCTGTTAGGAAAACTGAAACTTGACATAGCTATGCAAATTTTCAATACATAAAAGTTATATATTCAGAAACGTGATTCAATTTCCTACATTTCATCTTTTTTACTCAATGCAAGATATTTTCCGTAAGTAAATCAAAAAATCCAAGTAAGTTGAGGGATGCCTGCTTTTTCAGTTTTCTATTGCATCTAACGTGCCAAAAGTGACCCTCATTAGCTTGCACTGACCCTGTGATAAGAAAACACATGAGTTATATATAAATTGCAATTCTTTACAATGAGTGTAGATAATAGCTATTAACAAAAAAAAAAATAGAGTGTCATTAATAACAGAATTTGGCTTTTTTTTCATGTTTTAATAAACATAATTATTTGGATTTTTTTAATTTGTTATTTATAATAAATATTACATTCACAACATATACCACATAAAATAAAACAATAAATAAATGATAAAATTGAGGAAATGAGAAAAAAACATTTTCAAGGGAGCCTTTTACGGGACAATCTAAGGTTCTATTATAAAGAGAACAAATGTTATAACATGGCACAAATATTCAAGCCCTACATCATAAGAAGAAACATTGTATTAATGTTTGGTCATGGTATTAATGTTTGATGGAGAAAGCAAGCATTGTATATTAAGAATATGTTTGGAAAGCAAATAGTAAAAGCATAAGATCAAAGAGATGTTTGGGAAGCAGTGACTTATACATTTAAAACAATAATTCTAAGTCATAAAGATATCATGTTGCTTCTAAAAAACTATTAAATTATAATAATATAACTAGTATGAAGCCATTGTTTACTTACATAATTGAATTATAATAAAATTAAAAGTACTTTATCATAAAAATAAATAATTGAAACAAGTGACCTAAACTATGAAAAAAGGAAACCTCAAGTATGAGAGAAAATTTAATCAAAATAAATAATCCAAACAAGTGATTTAAACTATGAAAAGAGAAAGCCTTATGTATAAGAGAAATTTTTTTATTTTTCGATCATAAAATGAAGAGAGTTTGTTTACTCATGCTCACTACAACATTTAGAAATTAAGAAAACATCATAAATGGTTTTACAAGGAAAAACTTGGGTTTTGGAAACAATATTTATGAAAGAGTTTATTTTATGAAATTCAAACTTGTTAACAACATCTGGGATCCACAACTTTTCCATCGGAGCAAAATTGACGGCATTCAAACCCTAAAACTGTCTTGCTTCCAAATTCTACACACTCAGCAGTGAATTATATTCCAGACAGCCTTATCGTTGGCGTCCTATCCAAAAACCAAAAAAAAAACAAAGCATTATCGTTGGCGTCCTATCGAAAAACCCAAAAAAAAAAAACCTCTCCGGTCTAGTTTCTCCAGAGTCTTATCATTGCCGTCTCCAAAAAACAAAATTGAATAGCTCTGAAGAACCCTAGTCGACTTGCACATTAATCACATTCTTGTTCTCCTCCTCAGTAAATTTGGGAACAGTGACTTTGAGGATGCCATTCTTCATCTGAGCTTTAATCTGGTCCAACTTGAAAACTTTCGCAGCGAGTTCGAGTTCGATGCAGCTGTTGTAGTTTCGAGCACTGCCATCCAACTCTGCGTCTGAAAGCGATACCCCCTTTATGACCAGCGCGTTCTCCTCAGCATAAACTTTAACGTCTTCCTTCCCCAGCCCCGGCATGTCGAACCGCATATGCAAAGCATCCTTGTCTTCGATCGCATCACACAGTTTCCGCGACCCGGCTCTCAACGCATCCCATGTCCCGCGCGACGGGGCAATGAAAGGGTTATCGAACGGCTGACCGATGCCAACCCCCAGGCTCCTCAAAGGAATAAACGAATCTGGTAGATCGCAGGAGAAACTTTAGAACTTAATAACAACATAGCAATAAACAGAGATAGAATTAAAGGGCTTTTACAAGCTCACCGTCGAAAGCAATATGTAAACCCTCGCGGGGGATTTCAGAAGCATGGAGGCTTTGTTTTCCATCCTAAATCGATGAATCTTCCACATGCCTGTATTTTGCTGTCGCTATTGACAAGCTCCGGTACATTGTAGAGGCAGCGTAATCCCGTGGACAGACTACAGGTAACAGGCATTTCTTGACGGCAGGAATAACCAACTTCATGATATTACTCTTAGCAGAAGCTCCAGTCGCCATTTTGGTCAGAAAAATCCCTGCCATGGCATGCACAGAGTTAGCAAATGGCTTAAGCCCTAGAAAAAAGATACTATAAAACCCTAAGTCATTGCCACAAACCGAGAATTTCAGAAACCTAAAATTGCTTACTGTTGAAAGCAAGAACAACCAGACACCTTCCAGAATTGATTAGAACGAAGACAATTTTGAAGATTACGGGTTCACCGATATATGCTGCTATGGATGGACATGTCTATTTATAGAGTAAAGAAGAAGGCTCATCTTCCCAAAACCTTCCACTCGAAAAGTTCTCATGTTTCTCAATGGAAATCCATCTGCATGCCCAAAAGCATTAGATTTCAGTTTCAAAATCTTTTGGGAGATTTTGCATTCCACATTCCCAAAAGCATTAAATCTCAGTGTCAAAATTTTTTGGGAGATTTTGCATTCCGCATTCCCAAAAGCATTAAATCTCAGTGTCAAAATCTTTTGGGAAATTTTGCATCCGACATCCCCCAAAAGCATTAATTCTCAGTTTCAAAATATTTCGGGAGATTTTGCATCCCGCATCCCAAAAGCATTAATTCTCAGTTTCAAAATGTTTAAGGAGATTTCAAAATATTTCGGGAGATTTTGCATCCCGCATCCCCAAAAGCATTAAATCTCAGTTTCAAAATCTTTCTGGAGGTTTTGCATCTGGCATCCCCTAAAGCATTTAATTCTCAGTTTCAAAATATTTCGGAGGACATTAATTCTCAGTTTCAAAATATTTTGGGAGATTTTGCATTCCACATCCCCAAAAGCATTAATTCTCACTTTCAAAATATTTCGGGAGATTTTGCATCCCGCATCCCCAAAAACATGAAATCTCAGTGTCAAAATCTTTCTAGAGATTTTGCATCCCGCATCCCCAAAAGCATTAACTCTCAGTTTCAAAATCTTTGCTTGAGACTAACCTTTCTAATCTTATAGATTCTCAAAACTATAGCAAGCTAGGACACTCTTGTAATTTGCTTTTTGAACATAGAAATAACATTTTAAAAAAAATGAACAATCTAGATCTTCTTAATGTCCAATAGATCAAAATTGATCTCAATGGATTAAAGACCATCATTATCATCATCATCATAATGTTTAAATATTATTAATAATTTCTTTTTTCATGATTCAATTTTATCTTATTTAAAAAATAGATTCACAAAAAGTTTAATTTGTCTAATTAAATTATATAAAAATTAACCATTGTAGTTATTAATTTATTGTAATTTATATAATATTTAAATGTTAATGTTAATATTAATTTAATTCTATATTATTTAATTAAAAAATAATATTTAATCATTTATTAATTCACTTTAATGTTTAAACATTAATATTAATATATTAATTAGTAGAGAATATCTTAATATCAAGCTTAAGGCCAAAAGAGATTTAAAACAATTTATATGTAAATCTTTGAACATAACCTAAGTTTATCACGTCTTCATAGAAAACAACTTTTTGAACCGTAAGAAGATTCCAGATTAAAGGAATTTATGTCAATTTATTATTATTATTTTTATTACTGCATAGTATAGCAATCGATTAGGATTTTTAATTTTCAATTATTTTTGTTTTTCTCAAGAAAAACTATAATGTTTTAACTTCCTATTTTCATAGTCTTTTTATTCAACCTAGGAGATGGCTTGAAGCCCTTGCTCAATATCTTCCTCTTACAACCCACGAGATGGCTTGAAGCCTTTTCTCAATATCTTCTCCTTAGACATACATATTTAAACAATTCTCTATTACTAACTAAATCTAACAATAGAATATTATTGAAACAACCATAAACCTATTTTAACCTAAAATTATTAATTGATTGTCACATTTTAACACTCTATGCCATCAATCAATACCAACTGAAAATTGCTTCATCCTCCTCAACCCCAATCATGCATCAACTCACTAACAAACCACATTTTTCTCCCCTAGAGAAAGAGATCCCTACAAAGTCATCCCTTCCCCCTTATAAACTTTCTCCATTATTATTAAATATAACTAGACTTTATTAAATGGGGCATTACATAATGTCTATGAACTACTAATTACTAACTTTTGAACATAATCATCATTGATCTATACCCATTGCTGCATTAATGGCTTTATAGATCAATTTCACAAAACAAAGTACTTTATTGATGAGATTGATATTGAAAGATTAATATGGAACTAGAACATACATCCACTAACTTTTGAACATAATCATCATTGATTTATGAACTACTAATTTTTGAACATAATCATCATTGATCTATACCCATTGCTTCATTAATGACCTTATAGATCAACTTCACAAAACAAAGTACTTTATTAATGAGATTAATATTGAAAGATTAATATTAAACTAGAACATACATCCACTAACTTTTAAACATAATCATCATTGATTTATACCCATTACTGCGTTAATGACTTTATAAATCAATTTCACAAAACAAAATACTTTATTAATGAAATGATATTGAAAAATTAGTATTAAACTAGAACATACATCTATACCTAGAAGACACCCTTCAATATGCATCAATCACTATTTGAATAGAAGGAAATTCCTTTTACTCTTTACTAATACTTTGCGATCATCATGAGAATGATGACTACAATTCTCATACTATTTATTTATTTTCATGTGATTATGTATATGGATAATATATTGGATTTTTCTAAAACTTTAGAAGACCAACGGAATCACTTAAACCATATGGTCTCGTAATGTATTAAGAAAAAATATTGATCATAAAACTTGTCTATCTTGGATATTAAAAAAAATGTATATTCAAGTAACAAAACTTGCTTATCTCAGATATCATATGAATTAGGATTACTCTTGACATTAAACAAAACTTGCTTATCTCATCTCAGATATCATATGAATTAGGATTATTTTTTAAGCACCTCAAGGTAGCACAATACTCTCAACAAAAAATTTCCGATGTGTTTGAGCTGATGATTGACTGTTTATCTAAGTGGGCAAGCGAACGTACGAGGAAGGGTTTGAAAGGTTCTACCTACACAAATATTGAAATACTGGAAAAGTTGTTAAATAAGTTGAAAATTGGAAAACCCAATTAATACTTCATTCATATAAAATAGAACTCCTTCCACCATCTAAGAAAGAAGAAAGAGAGAGAATAATACTGTGTAAATTCATCATTATTATTTTGTGTTTTTGTGGTATTCTATGTTATTTTTTAAAGTAATGTATCTTAATTAAAATCTGGGTGAGGCTAGTACTAAGCAGCTTGTTAAGTAGTATTGAAAACCGCAGCAGCTACTTTCATTCAATGCTGCGTAGAAGGCTGCTCAATATTACTGGCCCATTCATCTTCATACACTAACAAAAAAAATATTTCTGGGTGCAGTCACTTTCGGCAAATAAATGAAGCACAAAACACTTTGTGGAAAGAGATTTCAAGCTTTCAGTGGAGGAATTGAGAGATCCATAAATTGATTCATCCTGTGCACTTTCTAGATTATTAGCAGCTTTGCATTCATCTCAATATAAAGTAATATCTACAAATAACACCACACTGCTCAAGGAAATTTATAAATAACACTACAAAACGGAAACTCTTTATCTGCCAACGCTGTAGTAATCAGTCCCGGAAAATAAATGTGAACTCAACATTATGTTGAAAGAGATATCAATCTTTCAGTGGAGGAATTGCGAGATCCCTAAATTGATTCATCCTAAGATTAGTAGCATCTTTACATTCATCCTAAGATTAGTAGCATCTTTGCATTCATCTCAATATAAACAATATAAAGTAATCTCTACAAATAACATCACACTGCTCAAAGAAATTTATAAATAATACTAAAACAACACAAACTTACCAACGCCTCAAAACCAAGAGACTCAAAATCTGCGAAGTCCAATATTGTCAAAATAGATTTTATTAATTACGCATACAATAGCAAGGACAGTGAAAAGATCCCTTTATTTACTAAATAAATCGGGAACCTTATACAAAATACTGTCTATCCTCATGAAAACGGACCAAAGAGCAATTTGAATAGATCTCAGTAAAACCGAGAGGCCAAGAAGGGGATGAATGAAGCGACCAGGGCGCCGAAGAGGGAGGGAACGAAGGTCATTGAAGCAGCGCCTGCCTCCATTGTTGGACTGGGAGATGGTGCAGCCGCATCTGTTGCTGCTACCGTTGTGGCGCCCACCATAATCATCACAACGGCCAAGAGAGCTGCAGATGCGTATTGGCCTGCGCCTGTTACAGGAAAAGCCCAAACCCTAAGCACAAGTGCTGCCGACTAAATCTGAATCTCAAACAGACCGACCCAAATTCGAACGCTCGAGCAGAGGGGATGGAGAGATGTGAGACCACACAATTGAGAGGCGCGCGTATTAATAGTCGTCTGCGCCTCCCATTACCAACGGCCAACGGGCCATGCGTAATCGCTGTGGCCGGAATACGCGCTTTTTTGGTCAAACCTTTCTTATTTTTGGTTGACCCACGTCGTCCCACGTGGCAAACAAATAAGTCGGCCAGCAAAGGAAGCAGGTAGGGCACGGCAATGGGCATTGGGCGTTTCACATACGGCTCACTCAAATGGCCCTCTATTTTCCAGAATTTAGAATCCGGTAAATTTTGAATTATTATTTGTAATTTTTTAATAGATTTAACTATTTGAAATGGTTTAAAATTTAAAATTTTATATATTAAATTACAATTTTCCAAATATAAAGCGGATTAATAATCACAATACAACCGAAACAGAAAGACAGAAGAACAATATATTGACAATTCATGCCTTTCACGCCATATGATGTACGGTCCTTCCTTTTATCAAAGGAAAGTAAAGTAAACGACGATTCCATCGACACAAGAAAAGTTTAGACTTATAATGTAGACTTTGAGTGTGGATATAACAATGAAATCATGGACCTATTCACAATCAATAAAAAACAATCTTTCTCCTCTCCCCACGCTCGTTTAAGTTAAGTAGGTCCCTTACGGTATGTGGATCGTTAGGGTGGTTGGTTGTGGCTGTTCTCATTTGGGTTCAACCTCATGACCTATATTTTTGAGGTGATTTCACTTTCGGGCATATGCCGATCTTTATTCATGTAAAAAAAGTTACGGGGTAATCCCTAAAAGTCATGTGTTTTTATACTATTATATGGCATGTTCTTTTAAGGTGTAAAAAAACATCTTTATCACCACATCTTGATGTTCAACATGAAAGTCAAATTATAAATTTATACTATCCTTTCAAGTGGTTTATAAATTTATACTATCTTTTCAAGTGGTTTATAAATTTATAATATCTTTTCAAATGGTTAATTGTATAAATGGTATTACTTTGTCAATTGAGTGTAGATCGGGTGGTTGGGAGGAATGTTGTTATCCTCCCCACCCGAGTTCAAATCTAGCATTGTGACACTTGCTCCTTGGGAGCCCACTTTGATTATGTAATGATTGTAACTCTAAATACCTTGATTCTCCATAATATCAGGTATTGGCATTCTCCCGATGGATGTAGCCCTCTAACAAATGGTGAACCATCATTTTAAAAAGAAATGGTATTACTTTCTTGGACTTAGGGAGGTATATTTGATGAAAGTAAATCAGGATAGCCTTGAAAGAAAGAGAAATTTAATTGAACATATCTACCTTTAACTTATTACTCCATTACAACATTGGGGTGACAATAACTAAGAGTGTAGTAGTAGGTATAAAATAAGAATCACAACAAGGTTAAATGCAAAAGCAACAAGAGGTGGTGTTGAGCTTGAATGGGTAGGGAATGCGGTCATGCTAGGTGGCGTTGAGCTTGAATCGGTGGGAATGTGGTGGCATTGAGCCTTGTGGTGTCCAAGCTTACCGATATAGTAGAAAACCTTGAAAATACAATGCTAAGAAAGGTGGACATCATGAATATGATGTATAAGGATGAATCCCAAACATTCAAAGGGGATATGCAAGTTGAATTACAAACATTCAAAGGGGATATCCAAGTTGACCTCAAAAATAACTTTGAAAACATGAGGTAGGAACTTGTGAAGGATATAAGCAACCTACTTAACCAAAAATCAACTCCTTGAGAAGAGAATAATGAGAACAAGATGGTGGAGTCCTTTTCATCCCATGAAAAAATTCTATTATACTTAGAGAACAAGAGCCTCAAGTCCCAAAAACCTGATGGATTATTACTCCAAGATCCACATAATCATGGGCTCAACGTGGGACCAAGGAACTACTTCATTCCCAAGATCAACATGAGAAAGTTTATGGAAATAACATGGACATTTCAAATGGAGCAATAGTTTTATCTACACCAAGTGCCAACTCTACAAAAGGCAACTATTGCATCCTCATATTTAGAACTTGAACAATTTGTATGGTACTAATGGCTTTGTGATCATAAAAAGGACTCTATTACCTCTTAGCCTATATTTATAGACGAATTGATAGCACAATATGGGGATAAAACTAACACCTTCTTAGCTAATTGATAAATCTCAACAAAAAAGGTCTAGTGGAAAAACACATTAAGTTGTTTCAAATGTTGAGTCTTACAATGAAAAACATTCTAGAGGATAATTTGTTGGATATCTTTATGGAAACTTTAAAGGAAAATTTGTTGGATAATTGGAGATTGCTTTTAGTTTGGAAAGAAAAGTTGAGTGTAAAAATATGGCTACTAGAAGGGCTATTGCTTGTACTTATAGAGAGGGAAATCCCCCCCCAACCCCCTGACCTCACTTAGCATAAAATGTTAAGGCCTCAGCAAGTGGATGAAATAAGCAAAGGGACTATGTTTCAATTTTGATACCAAGCACAATAAGGGACATAAATCTAGTGAAAAGAAATTATGTTACATAGATTGTGAAGAGGAAGAAGATACAGAACTGAAACATTCTCAAGAGGTAGATATATAATATACTACCCCAACCATATATTCCCATGAATTGGATGGAATTATCACTTCACAAACTTTGAATATAGAAGAATATACAAAAAAGAAAAGGTAACAGTGTTGATTGATTTTGGTAGTACCAATGACATCATTAATTGCAAATTAGCCAAACTTCTCATTTACTTTGCATATATAGCACTAGAATTTCAAGTAATGATTGTAGATGGAGGTACCCTAAATTTTTTAGTGAAATTCCATAGTATTAAGCTTACTATGGGTATCATTGGTATTTGTTAATCGATTTGGTTCATGCTCTAAATTTCCACTAGGGATGGTTTCCCACCCAAATTGATGCCAGTCAGAACCCATTGCACCACTCTCAAATGGAATTTAATTTGTTTGTGAAGGGTTTTATCAAGGGTTAATATCAATCGTTCATATGGCTTCTAGAAAGCAGTGACTAGTTTTACCACCCTTTGTGTCATAGCCACCCCCTCCACTGCATTTCAACCTCCTTTTTTCACTTCTTATGCCCCTGCAATTGATAAATGACCCTCATTATACTAAGACTCAACTATAATTGTCCATTTTTTCCTTAAAAATTCCATTGTTGGTTGACTAGATATTGACGGAGCTAAAGAAAATGTTGCAGAACAAGGATTTATTGGGTGTCACATGCTATATAAGGTTTTGGAATCTCAACTCAGTGCATGCAAAGTAATTAGAACACTTTTAATGTTACTATTGAAATTTTGTTTTGGATTGAATAGGGGATGCAATCCCTTATCACTTGAGTGTTTCAATTAGCCTTACCTTCCTTCAGAACCATTTGGCCTTCAAACCTAGGTGATGTTTCATTAATGTTAATAATTGTATGATACCCTCGATTTTTCATGTGGATAAAGAATCAAACTCATGCACTCATCGTGGTTGGGCTAGCAATGAAATCATATGTATAGGGTATTTGTACACATGCCTTATGACCTTTCCCCTCCATGAGCTTGCATGTCGAACATGTTTGGTGTATACCTATTATTGGGTATTTGGTTCAAGATGCCAACCTCGTGCCCATTAAATATAGTTAAATATGGACTCGTAAACAAATAACATAATTATTAAATGGGTAAAGGGACATTGTTTGACAAAAATAAATAAACATGGGTTCTCTTATACATTCACAACCTTCACACCCCTATCCTCACAATGCGAATTTATCTCACTCTTAACGTATATATACAACTGTATTCTCGTTCCCTTTGCATTTGATGAATATTTTTAAATGAAAAAATGTTGGCTTAATCATTTCTCTGTCATAGTGGAAAAAGGAAAAAAGAAAGAGAATAGAATGTATGTTTTCTGATGAAAAAAACATTTAAAGGAAGATAAGTTGTAACAAGGTATTCCCTCATTTCTATAACACCAATCATCCTTTGTCACTCACCTTGTTAGTTGAAACATTTGAGTGGAATTGTATTAAGTGTCATTTTTTATCATGATTATACTTGTGCATAATATTAGTGCTAGTTATGTATTCAAAATAAAATTTGATGTGTGCCTCCATTTGCTAGAATGAATTTCTTCAGCAAGGGATCAATGGGTTCTCAAAGGGGACTAAGAGAAAGGAATCATAAAGTATGGAAGGAAGGGGGAAGAAATAAAATAAGGTTCTCTATTCATTTTGATGTAGAATCTTAGTAGTTCAATGAGTTGGCTCGAACAAGGCATTTGTTTATGGGTGGATACAACCTTGAGCAACCCATGGTGCCTACTCTCACACCTCTACAACCCCACCCAAGCATTATTAAAGAACCCCAGGTATCCCTCTAGAATGCAAATGATGGTTGGGGTGAAAACCCTTTCCAACCTTACTCAAGAAGTGTTGGGTGGGGTGTTCCTTCAGGAACCTTAACACCAAAACCCCATTGTCCAATCTACTAATGATTGAGTAAACTCTTCTGCTCATTTAAAAAAACATATAGATCCCGAGTCACATCCATTTGAAACTCTTCCTAATGATAAAGGGAAGTAATTTGGTTCTAAATACACCAACTCTAGATGATTAAAATCCATAGCCCGTCCACCTTGTCAATGTCCACTTCGACAATTTTTTTGTAAATTATGAACAAGGAACATGGTTGATATTACTCATTTGGATATGTTTCCTGAAATTTTGTCATGTTCAAAATATGATGATTTGAGGATTCTATGTTGTGGATTGAGTTATCTTTCCTTAACTAGGCATCAAATTTTGACATAATAATGGATAGTTGGCAATGATTTTGTAAATGGTTATATTTTTGGATTGGTAAGTGGCATATTTTTATTTAATTTCACTTGGTTGAGCACTACATTTTGGCATAAAAGTGAACAAATGTCACCTATTTAGTGTATGGCTGAATTTTGGATTAGTATATGCAACATTTTTTAGTTGACTTAGTTTTTAGGCTTATCTGAATGTTACATCTATAGTTTGGTAACTTGTGATTGCAATAATACATGTTGCTTGAATTCATACCGACATGCATGGTTTATTTCAAATTATTTGTTTGGGAGTCACAAGCAAGAATATATTATGATGAAGGATGTGTGCTTATTGTTTTGATGATGTGTTGCATATGTTATGAGTATAAGGTAATGTGTGAGAAAAGCTAAAGTTTATAAAGATATTCATATGATAATGATATCACATAGGAGATATAAGGTTTTTTTTTTCCTTGGGACTTCATCCCCCTTAATCATTGATCAATTGTGTTACATATGATGCCCCCCTCCATTTTCCTTCTTTAATTTACCTTATTTTTTTCATGTTTTTACTTTTCTAATTAAATATGTAAAGTAGTTTTTTAAATAAAGGGAAAAAAAATGAAATGAAAGTAGTTTGCTTACAAACTTTAGTTTGTTAATAATTAACTAAAAGGTCAGTTGTAATTGATAATTGTTGGAAATCTAATCCTCCAGGATTATGATTTCAACATTATTGTACATAATGTATATAGTTTCAGTTATGAAAGATGAGGAGTCTTGGATATTGCAACGGACTCCATGGACATGTGGTGCCAAAGTAGGAGATGAAAATGAATTACTCATTCCTAAATGGAATGAACCACATGATAAATCGAGGCCGTATCTCGGAGTGGCAACGGGGCCCTAATGGGGATGCACAATGTTAGAAACATTACCATATGCATAACCACTAATTGAGGGAGGGTAAGGTACATATGGATTGGGTTGGGATGTGGCAGTGCCAATGACACCATCCACAACATGGGATGCCCCTGTCGGTTCTTTCCGAGATGAGTCTCTGCGAGGGGCATGAGTGATGATGATATACAAATAATTGGACTGTGCATATTTGGAGTCAAATTCCTGGGATTGAAGGAGATCATCTTCCTTAGTTTGGGGTCATTCAGAGGCCACATCCTTGGAAATGACGAGAATGAGTGATTTTAGAAAGTAGTTTAAAAATATCTTGTCATTGATTTTGATTTTACATAGACTTCTGCGCCAATGCCAATTATGGATATGTTCCGTGATGTGGATGGAATATTTCTGCCAACGGGAGAGAAAGATTTCTACACCATCATCATATCAGACAAGAAACTAGAAAAACTACAGGAAAATGGAGGCTAAGGGCACAAAATTATGATGTGTCCCATGTGGTTGGTCAATGTACAACTTAGCAGTTGCACTAGTGAGGGTTCTCTGAAAAATATGGAGTCTAATGGAATTGTCTACAATGTTCTTTAAAGAGAACCATAGGTGAAACGACATGATATGGTTTTGGGGGTCTACCCCATCCTTCCATTCAAACTTTTGGATTTCCAATGGGAGTTTGGTAGGCATAGGGTTCCATTTTGGAGAATGGAGGATCATATCATTGGTTAACCTCGCAAAATCAGGGAGGCTGAGGCTAGTCATGAATGGAAATCTTGGAGTTTTGGTTCCTTTTGGTGGAGGGTTCCCCAACGAAGGGTTCCCTAGTGAAGGGACCCCTAGTGGAGGCTTCCCTGGGGGAGGACCCCTTGGAGGAGGGTTACCTAGGGGAGGTTTACCTAGAGGAGGCTTCCTCAGTGGAGAAATGTTAGTATCCATTGGACTGCTAGTGTGTGGATGTGCGAGTGATCATGACTGTGAAGAATCAAACTCTACACACTTGGAGGAGTGCTCCAATGACTATGTAGTGTGTTGAAATGAGGTTCGACGGGAAGATCTAATTGTGGGGTCTAAGAGTTTGTATTGAGGGGGTTGGCCTCAAAGTCTCTGGGAGCACCTCAGGTGATATATAGTGACAAAATTCTAGATAAAACAACTCGACATCATAAGTTTGTGGTAGGTAAAGCTAAAATCAAACCCAAATAAAAAATCCATTAAAATTGAGTGTGCAACAAGCGATCTGAGAAAAATAAAAGAAAATACATTGAAAAGAGAAACCCTAGAAAGAAAAAAGACCCACTAGACTAAAATATGTCTACACAATCAAAAGAAAAACACCACATATAATCTTCACCGACCATTTTCCTCTATGTGGTTATGACCTCCCCATCATACAAAAAGAAGCATGAATATTAGCCGGGTCTTCCAATCATTGGACCACGATAGGGGTATCAATCATATTTGGACCTAATGAGTGAATATCAAAAGGACAGTTACAGATCTGGGGACACATCCGACTCCATTTATCCTAGGTCCCCCCCCCACTAAATGGGATGGCCCTTAGGTAAGATGCCTAAGAAGAAGGGCTTCTAGGATACCTCATTTAGGACATGTTAGAATGAGTATTCGATAGCTTCAATATGAAGACAATGATATGGATGATCTTCAACATTGAATGGAGATGGTGCACCACCCAACCCTCTAGTTTCAATCTTGTCATTTACCCTCCTAAGAGAGAGGCTCACCCCACAGATGAGATTTTAACTGTGTCCCAAGTAAAAGAGGATTTTAGTTCCCTAATAAGACGACCACTATGTTTCATATGTATAGTGACAAAAGGGAGTTGTTTGGATGCTTATCCCTAGTGTCCTAACTTAACTACAAAATGATTTTTCTCCTTGAGTGAGGTTAATGTGTGTTTAAGTTAGGGTTTATTTTAAGGCTTTGCTTTGCGACATGAACCAAGTGATAGTTTAATTAGGGAGTTTTTGTGTGCATTCGTGGTGTGTACAACTATAAGTTAAGAAATTAAATACTGAAAATAAATGATCATATTCCAATACTAAATTAAAACTTTTCTTCAAACAATCACTTTAGCATAAAAGGGTTATGACTACGCATTCAAAATTCACAACATGCAAGAAAGTGAAAGATAACTAAAACAGTCTAGAATAACAAAGATCAGTGAGAGGCCCCAATCCAACAAGCAAAACATGTTATAAGCAATGAAAGCTGATCAATCATCTAAACATTTAGATCTTTCACAAGTAACTTACTAAAATATAAGAATATGCAGTCACACACTAATCCTAATAGAACTATTAAATGAAAAATACTCAACATCAAAGGGTTTTTTTCTTCACCAAACATATCAAAAGGAAAAATAAAGGAAACTAAAATAACAAGTTAAAGGTTTGTGGACAAGACAAAAAAGGATTATCAACAGGAAGAAGAGAGCAGGTCACTCTTTTCAGGGGACAATGAGCAACTTGGGTCGCTCAAAAGAGGTAGATAGGTGTGATCTAGTTTTGAAAGTGTTAGGTCACACTTATTGAAGGTAACTAAGAGATCTAGGTCGCTCAAATGCCTAAAACAGGCATGACTTGACTTGAAACCTGAGTTTTTGTACTCAGGTAGCACTATTCGAAGAAAGCAGTGCAATGCAAATCGCCTAAAATGATAGAACAAGTGTGACCCTCACTAGTAAACTCAAAAACTTGGAAAAGGGGACAAAAAAGAAGGCGGCCCAAGAAACCCAAGGGTGTTTCAGGCCGGAAAACTTACCAACAATCAAATACATGCATAAAACAGACAGAAATCCAAGTAAACAAAAAAAAAAGAGGAGCAAGCAAGGACTGAGAGCGGACAGGCACAATTGGAGAAGCCAAAAACCTATTGCTAGTGTTTTCACACTAGCATGTGCCAAAAGGCACCTACTAAGAAATGTGCCAAACTTAGTAGAGTTCTAAAAAATTAATTGAAAAAAAAAATAGAAATACAAAACTAACTAATCACGTATACGTACTAAACTACATGACATAAAACTAAATCTAGGCTAAACCATTCATTCATTCTTTACCAACAACACATAGTAAACATGATTAAAGAATAAAGCGTGTCTTTTTCATTATAAAATAATTTAGTACAAGAGACGGGGTTACCTCGTGATGTAAAGTAGGATGGGCCCTTGTAGAAGTCTTAATGAGGGTCTATATGATCTCCATACAGTACACGATCCTCCATCCATGTTCCACAAATGCAATCTCCAGTAGGTTAAAAGGGATAAGGAGGTAGATCAGCTCTGGATTCAAGCTGAAATTTGGCAGAGTAATAGCTTGAGTCGATAAATGAGCAAAATGGTGTATGCGAGTGTAATGGATGTGTGTAATGTGTAACAAAACTCGAGGGTTAATTTATAGGCTCAGAGAAAGGCTGTGCGAAAAAAGGATCAAGATGTTTTTTTCTATATGGAATCCTCTCTATGATTTGTACTGAGCTAGAGTCCAAGCACAGGTTTCCTCTTTTTGTCTGAGAAAAGCAAGAAACAGCCAATTTTCATGTTGGCATTCAGGTCGCTTATTTTTTTATATTTTGTGCAATTTGGGTCATTTTTTTGAAGAGTTTTGTGCGACCTAGGTTTCTCATTCCTTAGGGAAATGAGCGACCTGAGTTAAAATTGTCCCCTTTTTACAATGCTTTATTTTTTTGGATTTTGTAAAGTTAAGGTCCAATTAGCAGGATGAAGTGGAAATGAAGTGGCATGATGGTTTATGTCAGCAATTGGGATAATGACATGGCCAATGGAAAAAAATTGGGTGTTAATAAAGTTGTTGCAAAGTTTATTGAAGCACTATTCTAAGTTGTTATAGGAATGCCCCAAAGTCATGTAAATATGCACTCCATTGCAATATGAAGTTCTTCCCAATGAGGCACTATACATGACTTAATTGTTGGAACATGATGAGATTAAGAAGTAAATGTAAAATTCATTTGGATAAGGGTCACATTCAACCCAACTCATTGCATTGTGGATCCACCATTACTCTGGTTCCAAAAAAGGATAGTGGATGGAGAATGTGTAAATCCTACCCAAGAAAAAATAAATTACTAGCTTTTATCTACACATAGCCATGGTAAAAATTTACACCATTAATTATTCACTCCACTAGAAAATGTAATTTAACAATAGTAATGGCATCCATATTAACGTCACATTCTTTTTTATTTAATCGCACCATTGTGCATCAATTTAATCCATGCATCGATTCAAGCCATTCTCATGGTTTACTTCCTCGCTCATGCACCCTCACCCAAAATCATACCATTAGATTAACCTCCGAACACCTCCAATACTTCATATGGTCTCGCTCGTCATGGCACAAGCCATTTGTTGCAACTATTATAAGGGTCACCCATCATGGTGTGACCACAACAAGCATCAGAAGTTTCATCATAGCTATAAGGAGGTGCGAGTATGATGCTCTCTATATCCTCAAATTTTGGCATTAGGCTAAGGCTTAAGGCCTTTCATCCTTAGCTAGGATCTATGGCCCCAAGGCCTCATCTAGAGGTTATCAAGCAACTAGTGCAGTGTACTAAACCACACACACTAGGAATCTCGTAAGGATGGCCCACAACTCCAACCGGACAATCATTCCTAGGCATCAAAAGTCCTTCTCCATATACCTCCCCCCCCTAATGAAATACCTCAAGTCATGGACTTCCAGTAACTGTATAAAGCAAAGGAACCCGTGGTATAGGTTTATTGATTGAGTTTTTCCCCATCCCATAAGGTGTTACATGTATAAATTCTCCTTTGTGGTTATGGGATCCCGTGATATCACTAAATGAACTAGCCCTATAGGCTCATGGGTGGATTTCTTGTCAAACTCCACCTCACATCATGTGAACAAAGAATTAGTTATAATCATAACATTAGAGAACATATACTATCAACATGAATATCAAGGATATGCATGCTACTACATGCCCTTATGAGGACATAACATCATCATCACTACCAAGGAACCACATTTTACCACGTGTTATTATGAAACATAACATCATAGAGAGTATCAATGAACTACATGTTATCACATGCCATCATGAAAACATAACATCATCAACATGAATATGAAAGAACCGCGTGCTACTACATGCCATCATGAAAACATAGCATCATCACCATTAACATGAAGGAACCCCATGCCACTACATGCCATCATGAAAACATACCATCATCACCATGAATATGAAGGAATTGCATGCTACTACATGCCATCATGAAAACATAATATTATCATGAGTATCAAGGAACATGACATTATCATACACCATCATTTCCATCATAACATCATGAATAGTAAACAATTGCATGCTATCTCATGCCATCATAAGATTGTAACATCATCATGGCATTAAAATATATAATCATCATGGATTATCATCGTCATACTATTGCCATGAATAGCATAGAACAACATGACCTCATCATCAAAATAACATGATCATCCTATCATATGCATCACAAAAACATCATGAATATTATGGACCATAGTCTACCTAACCAATTTTACATCATTCTACATCAACATCATATGTTGACCATAATAGCAATATCAAGAATACGAAGGAACTATACCAATCTATCATCTGAAAGCACATCATCACAACATTATCAACATTATATGAACATGTGCCATCATAAAGAACATAAAACCACATGTCCTTAGAGCACACTATAAATAGCGAAGAATCACATGCTAACTACCACATGTTATTCATTGTTGTTTACGAGTGTACATATTACAATTGAATAATGACATTTTCATGTCCTGGGGGACAAACTAAATATGCATAGGAGATACTAACAAGTGTTAATACAACTTTGTGTACAACACTATCTCTATAAAATTGATAGGGCAATTGACTTTGGTAAAAGGAAATACAAAATGGGTACGAGAGATGGCATAAGTGCACCATCAAAAATAGAATATAGAAACCTCAGAGGGAACAAATATCCACCCTAATATTCGATATATAGTCTCAAATACTAAATTGGGTTTATAAGCACGTCAATTTATGCCCCATTAAACAAACAATGGGGTTGACATTCAAATAATAGTGCTCCCTTCTATTGTAAAGTCATAAGCCTAATCAAAATGATAATTCTCTTACTCTAATATTGTGGTTGCTCAATTCATTTCATTATTCCTCATTATCATCACTAAGCTTGGTTAGCTTTTCAAATTGTCTATCACTAAACCTTTCAGCTCCATAGAACTAGGGTTGTAATTATTAGAATTTGAGGAATCACCAAGGTGAATTACAATGTGTGGTACCATTGTAAATGTAATGTGAATGAAGTGAGGTACCACTTTATTCTTCTAAGTCTTTTTATTCCCGTGCTACTTTTCAACTCAAAAAGGACATGTCCTCACCACTAGCTTTCCTTTTGTCATATCATGCTCTTATATTACCTTATGTTTTTTGTTTTGAGATTACATCATGGCCTCATAATAAATTTAGGAAAGGAAAAAATATCTCTAAGCAAGCTAATTATGCTCATTGGTGGGGCTTGGGATTGAACCCCCACTAGTAACTTTACATTGGCATACAACTTAGCTCCATATGTACAATCCACATACAATATAAGGTGCCCTTCTTATGAGACATAGTGCTATTGACAAAAAGTTACACCATTATCCATGTATAGAATAACGATACCAAAATGGGTATTATAGTGCCTCTTGCAATTTTGCAACAAAGTAAAAAGAAACAAACTATGGCACTCACATCCTCTAAAACAAAGTACAGGTAAACAATTAGTACAACTTGTGAGCATTATAATTGCAAATTAGAAATTATATTTTACAAATAAAACAACCCAATGTAACTATAATTTATTGAGATAATCCAGATGTGTTAAAACTGGCCAAGAATCCAATGTTTCATAAATGAACAAAACATGTAGGAGGTTCATTGTCACTACATCCACTATCTTGTAGATAATGGAGAGATTGAGTTGCAACGATGTGCAACCCAGGAGCGGATTACAAACATTCTCACCAAGCCTCTTTGTTATAATTAGTTTGTTAAGTTTAGGGATAAACTTGGCAGAGTTTCACATATGACCATTAGGGGAGGTTAATATAACACTAATGATGGTCATATTATTATTGTATTTAGTTTTAGATGGATATTTAAATAAGTCACATTTATTATGTGAATCAAGTGTCAAAGGGATTGCCATTCACGAGGGAATATAGTGGCACATACCATTCCACTCGCAAAGGTTCAATTCCATTGGCCAGGTGCAAGTTTTCATTGATTTTGACAAAAGAATACATGTAGTGGAAACAATTTAGTTGAACAAATGTGCTTATGCTCAATGACTCAAGCCTCGAGGGGGCATTCAAGAATACAAGTAGACAATTTGTGTTGCCCACTTCTTTGAGCTAATTGTAATGCTTCTTTTTTTAAACTCTAAAATGAGGAAGTCAAAATAATTTTTGGTGAATCAACTTCAAGAAACTTAGTGTTTCATATGCTATTGTGGAGGTGTACAAAATAACAAACCCATTTGACTAAAATATCAATCGAGGCTTTGGATCTCTTCTTTGCAATATTATTTTCTGCATATATTGTGTGAGTGGATTTCTTCACATATACAAATTATGAAATACATTTCCTTTATCATCCTGGTCCCATGTCATGATTTACCTCTACCTTAGTTTGTGCACAAGATTGACTAATTAGTTGAGAGAATGACTAAGAAAGTGAAGTCATTAGATACCATCATAAAGGATCCGTTCAAGGAATAAACTTTATATTATAAATGCTTTTATTTTCACGTGAAATAAAATTCCACAAGTCTTTCCAAGATTTTGAGTTGATTGAGCAAGCCATGTAACTTCTTGACCCATACTTGAGGGTAAACATGAATCAAACTTGTGGCATTATGTTGTAAATGAAGAAACCAAATAGCTTATCTTTTTCATTTCTCTACAACAATAGTAATCAATCATATCATTTTTAGTGGAAGCATGTACATGGTTGTCTAGTAGACATAGAATGCATAGAATACAAGATAAACACAAAGGCCATGCTTGAAAAGATATTAATTGTTTCAGGAAAACACATGGGAATTAGGAAGAACGCAAACTAAACAACACACATAATCCATTTACTCAACTTTTTTCAATTCGGTGATTGACAAATTTTACCTATAAAATTTGTAAAAAATTGAGAACAAGCAAAACAATGGACATGCTTGGAAAGAAATTTGTTGTTTTAAAGATATAAATTTAAACAAAACATTAAAAAAATATGAGAGAACATAGATTGGACAATATGCATATTCTAGGAGATCCTCAAACTTAAAATATTATTTATAATAGTGTGGTATTAATGATTCCACAAGATAACATTAGACTCTGATCTATGCCCCATGTCTTCCTTTTTGTTCAAAAGAATCAAGTTGCATTTTGATGCTAAGAATCCCCAAGATTTTCAATCATTATACCATTCTAATCCTACTAAAAATTAAACCATATTTAGAAGTAAATCCACAATAAATAACTCTTTCGTTGACCATCAAATTCCATATAGCTTTGCAATATATACTGGCTACCTAGAAAGCAACACAATGGAGGTTACCTTTGATTACAAAGACCATGTTGAGAAGAAGTAACCTATGTTTTATCCTCAAAATCGCATTGCGGTCTCTCTATTGCTGAGAAAATACAACACTCTTCTTAGCTATTGTAAGTCTATATACCTTCTACCTGTTAAGCCCAACCATATGGTACACCAATTCAATGACTGAAAAATAAGACCATGTCCATCCACTGGACGGATCATAAGGGAATTGAACTGTGTAACAGAGGCTATAAGAAAAGCAATAATTTTTATTTTCATAGCCCTCAATGGCATCATTGGCTTAAAAAAAAAATGCCCAAAGAATCGTCAAATAGAAAATCACTCAAATCCAATAAAAATACAGATTAGAATGATCAAATTCAGACAACCCAAATCAAGATACAAGCTCGGGTTGGCATCCTAATATATCAAAATCAGAGAAGCCAAAGCAAACTGTAGGAGATGGACACGATCTTAGAATCCTGAAGTGGGCATTGGAAGCCAACACACATCTGAGGATGAACATAATTTCTGCCATTTGTCAGAGATGCATATAGCTGCTCTTGTAAACCCTTTTTTTTTCAATTCGTTGCTCCATAAGCACCACATGATTATTAGTTGCAAATAAAGTCTGTCTACTAGCTCTAGATTTTCCATAGTCAAATTTGTGGAACCAAGTTGGAGCACTCCATGGGGAACTATGGTTACAACAACAATTGTCTTGATCCCAACTATAGATTGATTATGCCATTTATTGATCCAAATGTGGGTAGTAGACTATAGGACGAGGGTGTCTTTAGAAATCAAGAACCATCTTCTAGGACTTGAAACAATCCTCAATACTTCAAGATGTTCTCCTTTGATTGACTACTTCCAGAATCATGCAATGCCTAAAATATACCCTCTGATCAATTGGAAAATGAACTTGCAAACTATATTCCCTGCATGCGGCACATGTTGTTCATAGTGCACCTGGAAATACAATGCTACTTGGATGCTTGAAATTGAGTTGGCATGGCAGATTTAGGAAAATGAAACAAGATTCAACACTAATTGTTTGTTGATCGTCATACAATCATCACTATCCCAACTATCCCATGCAAGGGAATCCTCATAATATGCAGCAATAATATGACATCAAACACCTAGGCCGCCCATGTTATTCAAGGGATGTGAAATCAAGTGCTTAGTACAACCATGAACTCAACTATATGAATATGTAAAGCGTAACTCAAGCAACTTGAACCCAAGGCATCAAATCTCCGAGATAAGCAAGTAACCAAGCAAAACACCATTAATCCATCACCCATCAATGATCAAAGGAACCAAAGAGCAAGAACCCTATGAATAAACACACATAAGCAACATGTGTACATGTACCCTAGTACCATCCAAAACTCCAACAACTTGTAAACAATATTTGTCTCCAGTGTTTAATATATTTTTCCGTCAAGAGTAGCGAGGTGCTTACAATCCAGTATGGCAGAAGTTGTTGTCACGTTTGTCACATAGCATAGTGTAACACTCCCATGTCTTCTAATAACTTACCAGTGTAGATCCATCTCAAACCCGGATCTATCAAGCACCGAGAGGGATCCAATTTCTTGAGGTGTAATTTTTTTTGTTTTATCTTAAATTTTTACACATTAAGAAAAAAATTACCCCTCAAGAAATTGGATCCCTCTCTTTAAATTTTTTAATTATTTTATTTTTATTTTTGATAAGCTATGAGCGAACATGAAATTTTTAATTACTTTTTATTTTTTATAAGTTATGAGCTAACATGGAAACGTAACGTGACAAATGTGACAAACGTGACAAACGTTACAACATCTCCCCAATACGTTTTAATGTAACATGGGTTGTAATGTAACGTGGCAAACGTGAAAAATGTGACATGTGACATCCATTACAGGATCTCCCCCATACTATTACTTTTTACATTTTATTACTTTTGAAAACGTTACATGTGACATGTGACATCCGTTACAGGATCTCCCCCATACTTGGTTGTAAGCACCTCGTTTACACTCGGTGCAATTATTACTTTTGAAAACGTTACATGTGACATGTGACATGTGACATCCGTTACAGGATATCCCCCATACTGGGTTGTAAGCACCTCGTTTACACTCGGTGCAATAAAAAGAAAAAAAGTAATTAAAAAAATTCCATGTCTGCTCATAATAAAAAAATTAAAACCAACAAAGATCCATCTTAAACATGGATTTATTAAGCACCGAGAGGGATCCAATTTCTCAAGGGGTAAATTTTTTCTTGATGTGTAAAAAATTTTAGATGAAAAAAAAGTTACAGCTCAAGTGTTAGGAACCCATGTCTTTACTTTGTTAGTATGTTGTTGTTGGACGCATATGCTTTGTAAGTTGTCCCGTAGTATTTGTTGATCAATAGTTTATGTTATTGTTGTTGGCGCATATGCTTTGTAAGTCGCCCGTAGTATTGTTGATCCATAGTTTGTAACGCCCCATGGTTTCGACCCATAGTATTGGCGCCTAGAATCAGTATATAAGTGTGTGTTGAGACCTATGAAGGCACCGTGAAGTTATTTGTATTGAGCTTGCTCATAGGAGGTTGCCCCCTCGAAGTGGCCTGTGATCAATATAACAGTGATTCTGAGTTCTGTCATTTCTGCTATTTCGCATATTCGTATTAATTAATTGTTGCAGGTGCCTCACATCTGGTATCAGAGCACTTTCTTGGGCTCGCTGGGTGAAATTTCTGCCAAATTTTTTTTCGCATCTGTTGCAGGTTCGGATTTGGGAATAATCCCTATACGCTTAACTGTGGGAAGTACTTGGGCATAAGCCCTAAAACTCATTGTGATGAGTACCACAGGAACCCCGAAGTAGTTGGCCCATTGAGAGGACCTGTCAGTGAAAAGGGCAACGACCCCTACCTGATTGACTAGTTCCCACCCGTGAGGTAAACCAAGAGCTATCGTTTGTGGCAAAGCGGTTATCAGTTTTACCTGAGCCATGGAGTGAGGGGTATTGCTCCAATACGCAAGCCGTCAGACGGCATTGGTGGCCGAGTGAAACCCCTGAACTGTTAGGAAGCCGCACATACCTGGGGTCCATATCTACTTTCAGCTGAACTATTATCGATCACTGCTGCGCCGTTTCAGATCCATTTTGCAATCCGTTCCTGATTCAGCCGTTTTCAATCCATTCGGCATTGTTCCAGATCTCTTTCGAGCAGCAGCCGCTCCAGTCTGAACTAGAAAAAAAAGTATAAAATTCAGTTTTTTCTCCATATCTCCCTTATTTTCACTCTGTTTCCCTTGAAATTTTTGGGGAACCCCTATCATCCCATTCTGCATATTTCAGTCCCGAGGACCCTATCCCCAATCCCCCTTCCCAAAGCCCGAAATCTCACATTTGTCTATTTTTAGGGTTTGCCATAACTTCCTAAGATTTCACCCAATCACCTTCAAATTTTACCACAGAGTTCCTTTCTGAATTCTGCTTCTTTGTTTCTCTCTGCCAAATTTTCCCATTCTTTCACCCCGCTTCTGAAATCCTCATTTTTGCTTCCCTGTCTACACAATAGTGTCCAAAACCTAGTCAAACCCCAATTACCCTTCTAATTTTTTCCCAACTCCAGATTTTCCTTTACTGAAGTAGTTTCTGTTTCTGTCCCAACACAATGATGGAAGCAATAGGGTTCGCTAAATTGGCAGAAGATAAGATTGCATCCCAACAATGCTCCAAACCCACTTTTGTTCCCTTCCAAAATATGGGTTCTCAACGACCACCTATACTGCAGGCTCCTCGACCAACTCCTATCAAGCGTTTGTCTGAAACAGAGATGCAAGCACGCAGAGAAAAGGGGCTTTGCTATAATTGTGATGAGAAATTCACTCGGGGACATAGATGTGTTCAGCAAAAGCTCTATCTCGTGGATGTGGAGTCTCCACCTGCCTCTGAAATTGGTGACGAAGATCCAGAAACACTGGATGCTCCGGTCGACATTCATGAACCGCCTATTGACCCTCCGTCTCAGGATGACCAGCCAGAGATATCTCTCCATGCTTTAGCGGGAATCACCACCCCCCAAACAATGCGGGTTAGGGGTTACTTCAAGAAGCTTCCTCTTACAATACTCATTGATTCGGGTAGCACTCATAATTTCATTGACCCTCGAATCGCCAAACAAGCTGATTGTTTTATACATCCTTGCTCCAAATTTGAAGTCATGATTGCCAATGGGGGCACCTTACCTTGCAAAGGGAAGTGTCGAAATGTGCGTATCTCTATGGGAGATTATACCTTGCGCTCTAACATGTTTGCCTTTCCCTTAGGCGGATGTGATGTGGTTTTGGGCGCTCAATGGCTACGCACACTTGGCCCTATCTTATGGGATTTTGCTGAACTTTGGATGCAGTTTTCCCTCAATGGACACAAACACGCATTGACAGGATTACAACCAGGCTCTCTCAACATCATCAGTTCACATCGCATGGAAAAACTCCTCAAGAAGAATTCACATGGTGTCATCGCTCAGATCCATTCCATCCAGATGCAACCATCAACGGTCTCCACTACTCCTTTGGATCTACAACAAATTCTGGATCGATATACAAGTGTGTTTGCTGAACCAGTGGGATTGCCACCTTCCAGGCCAGAATACCATCGTATTCAGCTACTTCCTGGCAGTGTTCCTCCCAACATCAAGCCCTATCGCTACCCATTTCACCAAAAAACGGAGATTGAAATGCTCGTTCGGGACTTATTGAAGCAAGGTATTATTTGCCCAAGCACTAGTTCCTTTTCTTCTCCAGTTATTCTTGTCCGCAAAAAATATGGGTCATGGCGCCTCTGCATTGACTTCCGAGCACTTAATCACCTCACCATCAAGGATAAGTTTCCAATTCCTGTTGTTGATGAGCTTCTTGATGAGCTTCATGGGGCTCACTTTTTCTCCAAATTGGATCTTCGTTCTGGGTATCGTCAAATTCGGGTTCATGCGGATGATATCCCTAAAACAGCTTTCCGCACACATGATGGCCATTATGATTTTTTGGTCATGCCCTTTGGCCTCACTAATGCTCCTTCCACATTCCAGGCCTTAATGAATAAAATATTTCGACCCTACTTGCGGAAATTCATTCTGGTATTCTTTGATGATATCCTCATCTACAGTAAAAGATGGGATGAACATCTCTAGCATTTGGATCTTGTCATGCAACTTTTCTCTGACCATCATCTCCATGCCAAGCAGTCTAAATTTGTTTTTGGACAGAAGGAAATTGAGTATCTCGGGCACATTATCTCAGCACAAGGGGTTCGCGTGGATCCTGCCAAAATCGATGCCATGAACAATTGGCCGCAGCCTCAGACACTCAAGAGACTTCGTGGTTTTTTGGGGTTGACTGGCTACTACCACAAGTTTGTCAAGGATTATGGGAAGATTGCAGATCCATTAACTGCTCTATTGAAAAAGGATTCCTTCACATGGACACCTGCTGCTCAGTGTGCATTTGACAAACTAAAACAAGCTATGCGTACTACACCTGTGCTAGCTGTCACATACCCCAATTTTATGAAAATAATGTAATTATTTTATCATAATTCTAAGACATTATGTTAAATTTAATGCTTAGTAGAAATTGATGACTCAACAGAGTCACAAGTAATGGAATGTAATTCTGAATATTTTATTATTAATAAATCAATTATGGAGACAAGAACATGGGAGAGCTATTAAAAGAGGTTACTGGTCTAACTGGTGGATGGAACTAGGTGGAAAGGCAAAAGACAAGTGGCAGCATCCTCAAACACTTCCTAAGTTGCAGGTGGCAACTTCCCTATATTTTGGGGTCATGATTCCCCAAGAAAGTGGAATCTGAGCAGGTGGCTCATTAATGACAGTTAACCCAACAAAGACCTAGGCAATCTTTTAAATAGTACTCAATGAACTGAGCTGGGGGAAAAATAGTTTTGGAGGGAGAATACATTCAGGTGAATGCTATTCAGGAGTCCCATTGAGGAAGAGGGAAGATACAGTAAGGGAGTGTTCTAATATGGGATGCTGCAGTAACTTGGTTCCAGTTTAGCTGTTTGGCTGAGTGAATTGTTTTGCTGCACCTAGTTCCAGCCAGGGAGACCAGAGCAAGCTCGGGGGTCCTGAGAAGTGTTGTCTGGGCACTCTCCAGGAATTGGTAGGGAGGAACAGCCTCCCATTGCTGTTGTTGTCCACAAATCAAGACAGGTTCTGCTAATTACTCCTCTATGTTCTTTAAGGATGAATGAATGTATGCTGCATTTATTGTTAATATGTCTGAATAGAAATTAATTAATTAGCAGGTCAAATATCCTAGAATATCAGAAGTAAGATTTGTTAAAAGTTACTATGTCTTCTATATTGTCAGTATGATTTAATCTCTGTTCTATTTATATTAAGGTATTTATAACCTCCACGAGAAAACTATTCATACTTATTGTAATGATGTATAAGTTATAATTGTAGAACTAGTTAAGTTATATTTTTTTCTTATATAAACAAATAGGGGCGGCATATCAGGTATTGGTACCCTGTATATGATAAAAATTTATTATACAATCATAGGAGACAAACAGAAAACCTAAACATAGATATTATAACAAATCACATCTAGGTCGATAAATCTTATAGGAGATGTTGTAAGCATAAATAAAATCTCTATCTCAGCGTGCAAACCCTAGTCAGGAGTTAACCATTTATTACATGAAAACCTAGTTAACTTTTCTTCATTCGTTTATTATCAAATAAAACGATTATGCAGAAACCCTACAGAATTCTGTTGCCAAGTTAAACATCACCATAATATCTTACTCTAAGCTCCCTAGCACAACAGAATCATAAAACACAACACTAGATGACATCACGACTGAGGAGTGAAATGGAAACTGTTCATTCCAATGTTTTAACAGTAAAAATTTATTTAGCAGAGAAAACATAAACCAAACAAAACATATAGAACAGATTTACAGCTCAGTGTTGAGTTCCCTTTTCATCACAAAACCCTACTTGTTATTTCAACAAGCGTTACATTACAATCCTCTCATTAAACCCTACTGACAATTTTATAAATAAAACAATAGGTTTAACAGGAACCTCTTAGGCTCGGCATCGAGCTCATTCAAGGTATTATTAACTTCCAATTGACTCACTTATTTTTGACAGAGTTTATTTACAAAACTAGACAAGTAACCAAACCAAGACACGAAGGTGTGTTCATTCAAAACCCCTTTTTATTTCAAGTTTTTGACATTTAAAAGTTAGCAGCCGAGGCAAACCTGGATACTAAATCCACAGCAAAACTAAACACCCATAACGGTAGTTTTGCTCATTGTCGAGCTTCTTTATTATTACATTATCTCTTGTTAGTTTCATGACTATCAATAGAAGGAAATCACGACGATAGCATCAACTATTAAAAACAAAACACGAAACAGCAAACCCTTATCCCGAACTCAGTATCGGGTTCTTTTAATTCATATTAATTTTTTACAATCACAAAAACCATCCACGACGGCAGAGGTCGTGTAGAACCCTATTCCTTCTGCGTGCGTTTCCTTTTAAAATAAAACACAAGGGTTGCAGACATTAAGTTTTACTTACGGCAGCAGTATATAATCATCTATAAGAGCTTAGAAATCACAAACTTATGCATTAACACCATTTAAATCATACAGGAGAAACTCATACAAGGTTTCAACAAAACTCATTTATACAGATAAATTTAATATCAAACACGCATTAATAAACCCTGAGTGCATTTGTTGAGCCCTGTATTAAAAACTACGAGACCATAATGTCACCTACAGGCCAACTCCAAGGTTTTTACAGTAATTCCTCCACAGGAGTTAACAACACAAAAATAAAAACTAGAATTACAATTTGAACCATGGCCGTAACATTCTATACGACCCGGGATCTAAGCCCTTAACTTTTCATTACAACACATAACAAACGCTATTGTAAACCCTATATCCCCTCATGCAACACAGACTCAAAAACCTACAACCAACAAGGAGGAATGCCATGGCTATCGACCAGGCTTACCCGAAGAAGACCACTGAATTGAGGGAAGCACCCTGTACACCATCGCGAGCAGACAGGTCCTGCATTCACATTTTGATACTAGTTAATAAACGCGGACATATAAGAAATCCAATCTTTAAATCTAAAAACAATGATGAAGACCTGTAACTTACCGAGCTTGGGTAGTAGTTGAAACACTGTATTCAGTATGGAAACCACAAGTATGATGAGTGTAAGAACCCCATTCTCGTTAATGAAAGCCACAAGCTAGCAGGGACTAGGGTAGCTACCAAAAAGGAAGCTCCCTCAGGACTAAGCCGAGAGTTGTTGGAACGCAGAAGCAAGGTAACTTTGACATTTAAAAAGGATTAAAAAAACCTAAGATATCAACCGACTACAGTTTCCTTTAACACAGTATGTTGACTCTCTTATAACATAACCAACAAGCTTGAAGGATTACAGATGCAGTGAGACCATGCTCCATAATGTATCGATGGGGTTCGGACAGGAGGGTTTCACAGGGCGGCCGAGCCCGAGGGCGAGGGAGAAGTGCCCGGTTAGGGTTGAGTCACACTTAAATATCCCAAACACTTGGCGTAGAAACAAACACGTCGCCCTTTAAATCTTTGCATGCTGTGGGTCGAACTTCTATAGTCCATGAAGTGATCCCAATCATTCTTACGTTCATTTAAAAATTGCAAAGTGACAAACCTCAATCATAGCATGGGTGACCTTTACAAGGTCGTGATATCATGCTTAGACTTATTAGTAATTACATAATGAAACCAATGATATCGAACTCGCATGGTGCACAAAGAAAATATATACCTGCCATACAATCATTGGAATTATACATATGACAATGGTACCCAAGACACCAATGGTTTATCCATTAGGTTGTAAATAAAATAATAAATAAGCATGAGTAATAGAATTTTTGCATGGAGTCCTTATAAGTGGAATCGATACAAGTTTCCTAGGTCATCCTTTAATAAACAAGACATAGGGTAATATCCTTGAGTCTCTAAATTTTTGTGTAGATTAAACCTTGACTCCGCAATTCATACAACATGTGCATTGATCAAAACTCAGTCAGGTGTTATTCTAGATATAGAGGAAGGGATCGAATTTATAAATGTTATCTTGGGTAGGTAGGTCATGTAAGTCAAATAGCATAGAATAGTATAACACTATTTATGTCTTAACCCTAGCCTCATGAGAATCGGCAAGGGGGTACAACAAATTTGTAAGTCTACAAAATATTAAGATGAAGACAAGTAATATGACTTACAATTCCACTATACCATTTTCACTTGAATAACTGATAGCTTGGTTTATTATTATTTCTAGAAATAGGAATAGGGGTGCAATCAAAGAAAAACCCTAGAGGAATATCATAAGAACATATGAACTGATAAGATTTTTTTATACAAAGAAAGTATTAAGAAATTATACATTGAACATTTCTAGATCCTGGTAAGTATAATCGTAAATCACACAGTAACAACAGTTAAAACAAAATGGTTGGATTTCCATTTTTCCCGTGACATTACATGATGCTAGATAGGAGATATTATTGCAACATAATAATAATATCAAAGAACAGTAGTCCATGGTGGAATTTAAGACAGTCTGATAAAGAACAATATCTATCATATGCTCATGCAAAATTGTCAACTTTCTAACAGTAAGAATGTATATTACAGGAATGAAACTTCTACCTTTTTACACTTGACAACCTGTCTCGCATGTTTAAACTTTTACTGGACATTTTGGTACAATTAAAGAAATTATAATGCTTTAAAAAGTAATTGCAGCGACCCATACTCTACCTGTATACCTGTAAATGAAAGACAATTGGATGCATTAGCTCGGAAGCTAAGTAAGCCCAATCTGCGATGACGACTCCCCCTTATGGTTGAAAACAGAAAAAAACCATCATTAACGATAAATAAGACTCACGTTAGAAATTTAAGTACAAGGACAAATTATTCAGACATAGTTGTGATCCCTTAACTAAATCAAACAGATCAAGGAATGCGTTTAGTAACATTTATTGCTATCTTAAAAATTTTAAATTTTTTGGAAATTATCGGGTTTTGACATGTGGTATCAGAGCATGGTTCATACACTCCTGAAGATGGCTCCACTAGTTTCCGCAGAACAGTGCAAATGAAAAGAAAAATTTATATATATATATATATATTATGTACTAACTTATACTTTATGTTTCATAAAGACAGAGCAGAAAATTTCTTTTTCTGAATCTAACAGGAAGGTATGGAAAAACTGGGAGAATATGCTGAGGAGGAATCTCCAAACACTGCGACAAGACAAATGTCGAGAGAACCTATGACAGAGGAGGTAATTGCTCACTCCTCGGAACTAATGCAAACCATAAAAGGTTTAAAGACAGAAATAGAAACAGTCAAGAAGGATAACGAAAGAATTATGAAAACTCAAGAGCAGCTAAATCAGCTATTGATAGAAAAATTTCAGACAGAAGGAAGGAGCAAAAGAGCTGACTCAGAAGAAGCTAGTCATCAAAGAGGGTCTAAAAGGATGAAACCAGCTAAATCTGACAGCAGTTCATCCTCTGAAGAAAGAAGGGAACAACACAGCTTTCGCATTACTAGTGATAGCAGTGAAGCTGAATTGCATAACAGAAAGAAAAAGTACAGACCTTATGAAGAAATTTCCGGCGAGTTTAAGAAAATAAAACCCCCAACATTCAACGGAGAATCTGAAACAGTAGAAGAGGCAGAATCCTGGTTATCCGGGATGAGAAAATATTTCCAGATTTATAACTATTCAAATCAGCTGAAGGCACGAATGGCCATCTACAACCTTTCTGGAAAGGCGGACATATGGTGGCAAGACCTGAAAAGGGTCAAGGGGATTAAAGAAAAATAAGTCAATTGGAGTACTTTTAAAAGGTACTTCAAAAAGAAATTTCTGTCCGAACAGTATTATGAGGAAAGGGCCAAGGAATTTTATGAACTGAAGCTAGGATCTATGACTATGAAGGACTTAAACAGTAAATTCTTGAGTCTATTAAGGTATGTGCCGTATTTTGTCGAAGAGAAACCAAAAATACAGCGGTTTCTTAGCTGCCTGCCCTGTAAAATTAGTCACAGCAGATCTAATGAACAAGTAAATCAATCACAACAGATGAATATAGAAAATATGGTGTAAAACTGTGCAAAACATGCAGCAGTGCTCAATATCCTAGAAAGGGTGAATGAATTACAATAGAATACAATATCTGTCAATGAGAAATTCGAATTGACTAAGTAGGCCATTCGAATCACTGAATGGAGTAGCTTGACTCCAACTAGGAGTCCTCATCATCAATCAGTGGTGGTCATCAATGCACAAGAACCAGTCATCCAGGTGTCAATTTGAGTCTAACTGAGTGTGTCATGTGTAACTGAAGTGTGTAGCACTGATTAAGGGAAGGAGGCTCAGTGGGGGGTGCATGGGAGACTAACTGAAGTCAGAACAAGTCATCTAGTCAATCTGGAGGTGAAACTAGCCTCAAATCAGGGAGAATCGGAGCTAACTAAATGTAACTGAAGTGGAATTGCAGTGGTAGGTGAACAAGTGCGCCCTTCTCTGGCAGTAGGTGAGAAGTGGGCGCCTTTCAGCCTAGGAGGGCTAAAACTCTGAAGGAAGTGGCTCCCGGGTGCTAGAATAAGGTGGCTAAGGTGATGGAGGCATCAAAATGGTGACTGGGATGCATGCAAAGTGCATGCAAGTGCATGCAAACCCTAGAATTTGCATGCAAACCCTAATTGCATGCAAGATCCTGAAAAAGATGATGTGGATATCCGAACACCCCCCCTCAAGCTAGACTATGATGTGCAAAAAAATAATGTGGGGCCCTGGTAACTAAGACCAAAGGTCACCCCAATACAATAATCCAAAAAAATGCTGAAAATAAACTAAGTGAGGAAAGAGGGAAAACCCAGTGAGAAGAAAGCCCCCCCCTCAAGCTAAAGCATAATAATGAATCAATCTGTCTCCACCATGATGGAACTCACCCCCAACAGTGAACAGAGGTAAGAGAACTTCTTCTTAGTGAAGCTCTTGGTGAAGATGTCTGCAATTTGCTCATCACTAGGGCAATATTGCAGAATGATGGTGCGGTCATGCACCAACTGTCGAATGTAATTGATCCGAATTTTAGGGGGCATATGGTCTAAATTCGGATGTATAAGCCATAAAAGTATTAAATAGAGAGGCCACCCTCTCTCATCCATGGTATTTAGTAGCACATAGTTTTGGCCCATGGTATAGCCTCAAAACACATTGTAATAATGCTATATAAAGGCCTAGCAAGCCTTCTCATGATAACAAGTTACTCATTTGGTTTCTCTCCTATTTTTTATTGTTCATTGTGAGATTAATTAGATTTGAGTGACTTATTGGTAATTAGTTTAAGAGGTGGGGCTCCTCTTTGAGCCTCACCTCCCATTCACTTCATATGTTTTTGTTCATGCTTATTCTTATGCAATATTAGGGTTTTCATGTGAATTTTATGACAGATTTGCATGCTTAATCTCCTCCTCTCTCGGCATTCAAGCATTCCGGTTCTCAGCTCCCAAGATCCGGATCAGTGGTATCAGAGCGGGTACGCTCTCCATCGGGACAAGATTTTGAAGCATTATGCGGGTTCAACGGAGGTTCCACAACCTCTACAACAACCCATGCTTCTCTACAAACCCTTGGCATCTTTATACTCAACAGTCTCACATTCAACAAACTTTGAACAGGTTCCATGGACTGCACAGGAGGTTTCAGAGACTCTACCATAGCTCATCGGAAAGGTATTTCTGTCAACTAAAATGGGTATTTCACGGAATTTCATTTTGTTTCCCGTTTTGTGAGATATGCTTGTTTGAAATAACATATGTTTGTGCATAATGCGGCCGGACGTACAACAACTTTAAAAAAGTACTACTAACTCCATAGAATATCTCAGAGGCTCTACCATAGCTCATTAGAAAGATCTTTCCGTTTGCTAAAATGGGTATTTCATGGAATTTCATTTCGTTTCCTGTTTTGTGAGATATGCTTGTTTGAAGTAACACATGTTTGTACACAATGCGGCCAGACGTACAAACACTTTAAACAAGTGCTACAGACTCCATATAACGTTTCAGAGGCTTTACCATAGCTCATTGGAAATCCTGTCAGCTAAAATGGGTATTTCACGGTTTTTTATTTGGCTTTCTGGTTTGAGAGATATCATCGATTGAAGCAACAGATGTCTTCCAAAATAGTGTGCGCGCGTCTCTTGAGCTTCAACAAACATTTTCTCAATCTCTGGGCCACCCCAGAGCAAGTATGTTATATGGATGGAAATTTCTCTTCGAGATCTCAAATGGGTCTTCAATGGAATTCAATTTCAGTACATGCATCAGAAGCTATGAATGGATTTGCAGCAAGACATCAACTGCACCAAAGATCATGAATTTTTGATTTTTTAAAAATCTTAATGTAATCATAGTTATGGGTCAACCACACAAAACCCATGGTTATGGGTTAACCACACAAAACCTATGGTTATGGGTCAACCACACAAAACCCATAGTTATGTATTGTAATTATGGTTGTGGGTCAATCACACAAAACCCACGGTTATGGGTTAACCACACAAACCCTTCTCTTCAGTGGAAACAAGCTTGTCATTGCCACCATGGTTATGGGTCAACCACATAAAACCCACGGTTATGGGTCAACCACACAAAACCCATGGTTTTGAGTCAACCACACAAAACTCTTCTCTTCATTGGAATCAAGCTTGTCATTGCCATCATGGTTATGGGTCACCCTTGCAAAACCCACGGTTATGGGTCAACCTCACAAAACCCACGGTTATGGGTCAACCACACAAAACCCTTCTCTTCATTGGTAGCTAGCACATTGTAATCATGGGTCTCTTTTTAGCATGAAATGATGGGGACCATCATTTTCTAAGGGGGGAGGAATGATCCGAATTTTAGGGGGCATATGGTCTAAATTCGGATGTATAAGCCATAAAAGTATTAAATAGAGAGGCCACCCTCTCTCATCCATGGTATTTAGTAGCACATAGTTTTGGCCCATGGTATAGCCTCAAAACACATTGTAATAATGCTATATAAAGGCCTAGCAAGCCTTCTCATGATAACAAGTTACTCATTTGGTTTCTCTCCTATTTTTTATTGTTCATTGTGAGATTAATTAGATTTGAGTGACTTATTGGTAATTAGTTTAAGAGGTGGGGCTCCTCTTTGAGCCTCACCTCCCATTCACTTCATATGTTTTTGTTCATGCTTATTCTTATGCAATATTAGGGTTTTCATGTGAATTTTATGACAGATTTGCATGCTTAATCTCCTCCTCTCTCGGCATTCAAGCATTCCGGTTCTCATCTCCCAAGATCCGGATCAGTAATGCATATGAATCTCAATGTGTTTAGTCCTTTGCCGCTGAACTGGATCTGTGGAGATCTTGATAGCACTTTGATTGTCACAAAATAGGACAGTCGAAGTAGTGCCACCAAAACCAAACTCGGAAAGAATACCTTGCAACCAAACTGCCTGAATGCAGGCATTGACTGCCCCTCGATACTCTGCCTCTGCTGAAGAAAGTGCAATGGCTGCTTTCTTTTTGCTGGACCAGCAAATAGCACCATGATCAATCATGAAAACATAACCGGAAGTGGAATTCCGATCAATGCTATCACCTGCCCAATCTGAATCAGTAAAACCAATGAAATCAAGCTCAGAATCTGCAGCATAATGTATGCCAAAATGTCTCGTACCTTGCACATACTGCAAGATCCGCTTGGCTACTCGCCAATGAAGCTCATGTGGCTGCTGCATATATATTGACACGGCACTCACGGCATATGATATATCAGTCCTTGAGTGTGTCAAATAAAGTAATGAACCAATCAACTGTCGATACATACTGCAATCTGCAAGCGGTGTAGAATCTCCCTCCTCAAGACTGATTCCTGAGAGGAATGGGAATGGGGCTGCCTTACATTCAGCCATATTAAACTTCAATAACAGGTCAGAAGCATATTTTTGCTGAGATATAGTGATCCCATCAAAATTTTGAGCTATCTCCAAGCCCAAAAAGTGACTCAGCAAGCCCAAATCGCTCATGTTAAAAGCTAGATTTAAGGCAGTTTTTAGCTTGTTTATTGAAGTAAGAGTGCTACCAGTAATGAGAAGATCATCAACATAAAGTACAATAACCAACAAATTACCTTTAACTCGCTGAAGATACACATTCGGATCAGATTTGCATCTTTGGAAATTCTGAGAAAGAAGGAAGGAGTCCATCTTTGCGTACCAAGCTCTTGGGGCCTGTTTTAACCCGTACAAAGATTTCTTCAATCTACAAACCAATGATGGATCTGATGTATAACCCTCTGTCTGCTGCATATATACCTCTTCAACAAGGTCTCCATGTAAAAATGCACTCTTCACATCCATGTGGTGCACTTCCCAGTGCTTGGATGCGGCAATGGCTAAAACAAGGCGGATGGAATCCATCTTTGCAACCGGTGCAAAAGTCTCAGTGTAGTCCACTCCTTGGACTTGGGAGAAACCTTTTGCCACCAAATTTGCTTTGTATTTGCTGATAGTGCCATCAGCAGCAACTTTAGTACGGTAGACCCATTTACACTTCACTAATTTTCTTCCAAGTGGAAGAGAAACTAGCTTCCATGTGTTGTTCTTTTGAAGAGAATTGTACTCTTCATCCATGGCACTTTTCCATCTCGGATCTCGGTGGGCAGAATAGTATGATGTGGGATCTAAACCAGCCATCAAATAACAAATATCAGGAAGTAATGGATCAGCAATAGATAGTGCCATACCTGCTCTTTGAAAGTGTTCTCTTGTTCGTCTCGGATCAGCAGGATTTCCAAGGTTCGAACCAGCAGATTGGAGAGTGTTTTGGGCCCACTTTGGTAACTGAGGAGTATCATAATGGTCAGATTCTGAACCTGATATGTCATGATCATCATATGCTGCTGAAATATCAGAAATATCAGAACTCATACCTTCATTATCGCTGCACGGATCTTCTTCTGGTGAAGGTGGTGAATCGACAATCTTTTCCTCGACTAGTTGCAATTCTTGAAGCGGTTCTTCAAATTGCACACTGCGCTCTATGAATATCTTTTTAGATCTGATATCCATGAGTTTATATGCTTTTGATTCTTCCCCATATCCTATCAGTATGCACTCGGTACTTTGTGGATCCAAAGCTCGTCTCTTCTCAGAAGGAATTCTAGCCCATGCAGTAGAGCCAAAAACTCTCAAATTTGACACATCCGGTTTGTGACCAAAGAATGCTTCGAAAGGAGTCATACCTTTCACGGATGAATGTGGAACTCGGTTCTGTATGTATGCAGCAACATTGATTGCTTCAGCCCAAAGATTTGCAGCCAAACCTTTTGATTCAATCATGCATGTAGCCATCTCTTTCAGTGATCGGTTTTTCCTTTCCGCTACACTGTTCTGCTGGGGTGTGTAGGGAACTGTATGTTGGATCTGAATTCTGCTTTGGGCACAAAGTTGCAGTAACTCAGACTTAATATATTCTCCACCATTATCAGATCTAAGAGCTTTGATCTTGCTCTCAGTGGCGGTCTCAACAGAAGCCTTAAAATCCTTGAATTTTCCAAGCACTTCTGACTTGTTTTTTAGAAAGAATACCCATGTAAAGCGGGAAAAATCATCAATAAATGTCAAAACATACCTTGAACCATTTAATGACATATGGGGCAGCGGACCACTGATATCAGAATGGATCAACCCCAAAATAGTAGAAGCTCTGCTAGCTTTTCCGCGGTCGAATCTGTGCTCGGGGTGCTTCCCAATGATGCAACCAGTGCATATTCCCTTCGAGGAACGGAGTTGTGGAAGACCATCTACCATGGATTTGTTTGATAACAACAGCAAATACTTATAATTAATATGTCCAAATCTTTCATGCCAAAGCCTACTAACCTCATTACCATGTGTGCGAAGAGCAGTTGGCTTTGCAAGCGGAATAAAGTGTGAAAACTCATAGCATTTTGTAGTGTGGTTTGCCTTTCCGACTGCAACAAGTCTTCCACTTTTGATATAAAAAATTTCAACTGTATTAGGGCTGAATATAACTTGCTTCGGTTCACCAATGTGTGTCATTTGATACACAGAAAGAAGATTTGAAGCCAAGGAAGGAACATAGAGAACATTCTGAAAGCTTCCATGTTCTACATGAATCGTACCTTTGCCCTTTGAAGAAATTTTTGAGTCATCTCCCAAATGGATGGGGATGGAGCTGTTTGGATCAAATGAGGAAAAAGAATCAATATTTGCAGCCATATGATTTGATGCACCCGAATCTATCAAGAGAGTAGTGGGCTTCGAAACCGTTGCCATGAGTGCTTGTCCTCTTTCTGTATCATCATTCCTATCCTTCTTCCTTGCACCGTCGGGAAGAGTTATGTTGTTCTTTTCCAAAAGGAGGGCCATTTGATCTATAGTCTTCTTCATACATGAAATTTCGGGATGAAAGCCACGATTGCAATCAGTACATTTAGATTTTTGGTTACCTTCTTTTCCCTTTTGCTTGAACTTCGAACTGGATGGTGCATCCGTTTGTTTGCCTTTGTCTTTTTGCTTGTGAGGCTCGAATTTGGGCTTCTCCTTCTTTTGCTTTCCTTTACCATTCGAGATCTTGGGTCCTTGAACATATAGGGCTGAATCTTTGGAGCTTATGGACCGCATTTGAATCAACTTGTCATGCTCTTTTGTGACGGACTCAATGAAGGCATTCAAGGTAGGCATCTTCCAATTCGGGGTAGTTAGCCGACCGGAATTGAAAGTAGAGACAAATACCGAATAATCTTTACCAAGCTTGCTTAGAATGGAGAGGATCAATTGTTTGTCCTCTTTGATAACTCCACTGTTGTTCAACTGCAAGTTCAAGTTCTTGAATTTTGTGAAGAATTCATTGATGGTCTCGAAATTCTCAGGACTAAGGGAAATCAATTCATTCTCTAATTGAAAAGCCCTAAGCTCATCCTGCTTGCCAAATAGTGTTTCAAGTTGCTCCCATATAGCTTTTGGAGTCTTCAATCCGCTGAGATGGAAGTGAAGATCTTTGGAGATGGAGAGACAAAGAAGACCATAAGCTTCATCAAGCTTGTTGTAGTGTTTGGTTCGATCTGACACATTGTTTGGCTCCAATTCAAGACCAAGAGTGACTCGGTAGTAACCTTTTGAACATAATATGATCTCCATATCATCTTTCCAATCAAAATAATTGAATGGGGTGAGGATAGGCTTTGAAGAAGAGTATTCCATTGCTAGGAGCGAGTCAAACTGATGTAGATGAGCTTGCATGCAGAGTGTAGCGAATGCAAAAGAGGAGTTTGCATGCACAGTGTAGCGAATGCAAAGGAGGAGCTTGATAACCTGCAAATCACAATCAAACCAAGAACAATAAGGTCAAACAATCCACCCTTTTAGAGTTGCATCACACCTGGAATTGGAGATCAAACAATGTTGAATGGGTCCAATGTATCAGATCCAGGAATTATGTGGAAACTCAAGCTTCTGGAGTGGTATTGCATGTATTTTTAAGCTTTGCATGCACAGGAGCGAATACCCTTGAGATATCTCATGCCAAAACTTTTTGCAATTTGAGCAATTCAGTCAAATATTCTTGTAGAAACACCTGTAGAAAAGAGATCTTGTCCCTGCAATGGCTCTGATACCATGTAAAATTAGTCACAGCAAATCTAATAAACAAGTAAATCAATCACAACAGATGAATATAGAAAGGGTGAATGAATTACAATAGAATACAATATCTGTCAATGAGCAATTCGAATTGACTAAGTAGGCCATTCGAATCACTGAATGGAGTAGCTTGACTCCAACTAGGAGTCCTCATCATCAATCGGTGGTGGTCATCAATGCATAAGAACCAGTCATCCAGGTGTCAATCTAAGTCTAACTAAGTGTGTCATGTGTAACTGAAGTGTGTAGCACTGATTAAGGGAAGGAGGCTCAGTGGGGGGCGCATGGGAGACTAACTGAAGTCAGAACAAGTCATCTAGTCAAACTGGAGGTGAAACTAGCCTCAAATCAGGGAGAATCGGAGCTAACTGAATGTAACTGAAGTGGAACTGCAGTGGTAGGTGAACAAGTGCGCCCTTCTCTGGCAGTAGGTGAGAAGTGGGCGCCTTTCAGCCTAGGAGGGCTAAAACTCTGAAAGAAGTGGCTCCCGGGTGCTAGAATAAGGTGGCTAAGGTGCTGGAGGCATCAAACTGGTGACTAGGATGCATGCAAAGTGCATGCAAGTGCATGAAAACCCTAGAATTTGCATGCAAATCCTAATTGCATGCAAGATCCTGAAAAAGATGATGTGGATATCCGAACATGCCCTATCATATCAAGGACAGAATTGAATATGATAACCCCAAAATAATGGAAGAGGCTATGCGAAAGGCTAATTTCTATTATGAACAGAATAAAAAGAAAGAAGGGATAGCCAGCTGGAAAGCTAAAAGGAACAGCAATCAGCCTGAGTACAGAAAAAGGAGTTTATACCCCAGAAAAGTTTCAAAAATAACAAGAACATAACCCTGTTTAATGGTAAAAACTTTCAGGGAAGCAAAAATGGAGTTGCTAATAATTCCAGCAACTTCAAGGGAAGCAAGGAGGTTCCCAACAATCACGGAAACTACACTAAGAATTTTGAACGAAAAGAACCTGTCAAGTGTTGGGAATGCAATGGCCCACACTATGCATCAGTTTGCCCAAATCGAAAGAAAACAAACAGCAACATTCACACCATACAAGATGAAATGACTGTTGGAGACTTTGCAGGGACTATGCCCCGGATAAATGCAGCGTTGGAGAACCGCCAAGCTGACTATCAAAATTCCATGGTGGAAGTAGGAGGTATGATTAACAAAACCCCTGTAACTATTTTAATAGATCCAGGTGCTATCCTCGGTTATATTTCACCACGTATAGTAGAAAAATGTAATTTGACTGTTGAAAGATTTGATAACTCTTGGTCAGTACAACTAGCCACTAGGGCAAAACGGAAGGTGAATTGTTATGTTAAAGAATGTACTGTAGATATGAATGATTTTCAAACTATTGTTCAATTAAATATTCTGCCACTTGGCTCGTATGACATGCTTATTGGTATGGACTGGCTAGAACAACATAAGGTAGTTTTAAACTGTTTTGACAAAACTTTTAGGTGTGTAAACAATGATGGACAGCCTGTAACTGTTAGGGGTATTCCTAGGAAAACAGTAGTCAGGCAGATTTCTGCTTTACAACTTAAAAGGGCAGTCAGAAAAGGGTGCAAAGCTTATGCTGTAACTATTACAGATGAGACAGATAAGTCTGAAGGCAGCAAGATAATAGTAGAAGATATCCCTGTAGTAAATGAATTTATTGATGTTTTCCCGGAGGAAATCCCAGGATTACCTCCCAAAAGGGAACTGGACTTTACAATTGAACTTGTACCAGGTGCGGTACCCAGTTCAAAAGCTCCGTATCGTATGAATATTTTGGAGCTTAATGAATTAAAAACTCAGTTAAAAGAGTTAATACACAAGAATTACATTCGACCCATTATGTCCCCTTGGGGAGCACCAGTAATTTTTGTTAAAAAGAAGGACGGAACTATGCGACTTTGCATAGATTACCGTCAACTGAACAAGATGACGATTAAAAACAGATATCCGTTACCTCGCATAGATGATCTGTTTGATCAGATACGTGGAGCTACGGTGTTCTCTAAGATAGACCTGAGATCGGGTTATCATCAAGTGAGGATTAAAGAAGAGGATATATTTAAGACAGCTTTCAGAACGAGATATGGACATTACGAATTTGTCGTAATGCCCTTCAGACTTACTAATGCCCCAGCTGTCTTTATGTGCTTAATGAATAACATAATGCATAAGTACTTAGATAAATTTGTTGTCGTATTCATCGATGACATTTTAGTTTATTCTAAGAATGAAGAGGAGCATAAAGAACATTTACGGATAGTCTTACAAGAACTAAGAGAGCAGCAGCTCTTTGCGAAGTTCAGTAAGTGTGACTTCTTCAAAGATGAAATCCAGTACTTAGGACATGTAGTTACCAAGGAAGGGATTTCAGTTGATTCTGAAAAGATCTGGGCAATTGAGGATTGGCCAGTACAAAAGACGTAACAGATGTTAGGTCCTTCATGGGAATTATCGGTTACTACCGGAGATTCATTGAAGGCTTTTCAAAAATAGCCAACCCAATCACTTCCTTGCAAAAGAAAGGCAAGAAGTTCGATTGGAACGTGAAGTGTGAAGAAAGCTTTAAGAAATTGAAGACTTTATTAACAACCGCGCCTATCTTAAGAATAGCAGATCCTAATAAGGATTTTGTAGTCTGCATCGACGCTTGTAATGATGGTCTAGGAGGAGTGTTGACTCAGGATGGACATGTCATTGCCTATGAGTCTAGGAAACTGAAAATTCATGAAAAGAATTATGCCACTTATGACTTAGAATTAGCTGCTGTTATTCATGCATTAAAGATGTGGCGACACCACTTAATAGGCAGAAAATTTACTCTAATGACTGATAATAAGGGTCTGAAATACCTTTTGGACCAGCCTAACTTAAATGCAAGGAAATCCAGATGGTTGGCCTTCTTAAGTGAGTACGATTTCGAAATTCAGCACATAAAAGGAAAGGAAAATAAGGTGGCTGATGCTTTGAGCAGAAATGCAAGGCTGAATTTTGTATCAGCTAGCAACACTTATACCTCCGATTTGAATGAACAGTTGGCTGAAGGGATAAAATCAGATGAAAATTATCAGCACTTACAACCTACAGCTAAAGAAGCACCTACAGAGAGTTTAATAAAGGGTTATAGCCTAAACAAAGAGGGATTTTTATTGTTTAAGGACAGGCTGTATGTTCCAAATGTACCTAAAGTTAAACTGTTAATTCTGGACGAAGTTCATAAAACCCCATACTCAGGGCATCCAGGCTACCAAAAGACTGTCACCATGTTGAGAAAATAATATTTTTGGCCTAAGATGAAATCTGAAACAGCTGAGTATATAGCTAGATGTTTGGACTGCCAACAAGTGAAAACGGAACACCAACATCCCGTTGGGTTGCTGTAACCTTTACCTATTCCCAGCTGGAAGTGGGAAATAATCAGCTTAGATTTCATTACGGGATCACCCAAAAATCAGCATCAGAATGATTCAATTATGGTGGTAGTAGATAAATTAAGTAAATCAACACACTTTATTCCTGTTAAAACCACTTACAAGGCTGCAAACATTGCTGATATTTTTCTGAAACAGATCTTTCGGTTACATGGTGTACCAAAAGTTATTATATCAGACAGGGATCCTAAATTCACAGGGAATTTTTGGAAATCCTTGTTTAAAGGATTAAATACCACACTGAATTTCAGCACTTCCTTCCATCCTCAGACGGACGGACAAACTGAAAGAGTTAATCAGGTACTGGAAGATCTGCTAAGAATGTATGTTAAAGATCAACTAGGTAAGTGGGAGGATTATTTGCATTTAGCAGAATTTGCATACAATAACAGCTATCAATCGTCAGCTAAGTTTAGTCCTTTTGAAATCTTGTATGGACGTAAATGTAACACTCCTATCTCTTGGAGTAATCCAGTAGATAGATTAGTGTTAGGTCCTGATTTGTTAAAAGAGATGGAACAGATTGTGAAACAAGTGCAGGTAAATTTGAAGATTGCCCAGGATCGGCAAAAGAGTCACGCAGATTTGAAAAGAACTCCTAAAGAGTTCCAGGTAGGTGAACATGTGTTCATCAAGGTAAGGCCAAAGAAGAGCTCCCTAAGACTGGGAAGTTGTGCAAAATTAGCGCCACGTTACTGTGGTCTGTTTGAAATTTTATCTAGAATCGGTCAAGTTGCTTATCAGCTAGCATTACCACCTAATTTGAAAGTACACAATGTTTTTCATATTTCTGTTTTGAAAAAGTATGTTCATGATGCTACTCATGTTATTGATTGGAACATTGTACAGGTAGAACCAGAAGGGAAAGTTCTGGTGGAACCGGATTGTATCCTCGGGAGGAGGGAAATTACTCTGCGGAACCGCACAATTGGACAGCTGAAGATGCAATGGAAGCACCTTAGTCCTGAAGAAGCTACCTGGGAACTGGAAAGTAAGATGCGGGAAGCATACCCAAATCTATTCCAACAGGTGGCTGAGGATGAGGAATAAGTAACATCGAGGACGATCTTACATTTTAAGGGGGTGTGTATGTCACATACCACAATTTTGTGAAAATAATGTAATTATTTTATCATAATTCTAAGACATTATGTTAAATTTAATGCTTAGTAGAAATTGATGACTTAGCAGAGTCACAAGTAATGGAATGTAATTCTGAATATTTTATTATTAATAAATAAATTATGGAGACAACAGCATGGGAGAGCTGTTAAAAGAGGTTACTGGTCTAACTGGTGGATGGAACTAGGTGGAAAGGCAAAAGACAAGTGGCAGCATCCTCAAACACTTCCTAAGTTGCAGGTGGCAACTTCGCTATATTTTGGGGTCATGATTCCCCAAGAAAGTGGAATCTGAGAAGGTGGCTCATTAATGATAGTTAACCCAACAAAGACCTAGGCAATCTTTTAAATAGTACTCAATGAACGGAACTGGGGGAAAAATAGTTTTGGAGGGAGAATACATTCAGGTGAATGCTATTCAGGAGTCCCATTGAGGAAGAGGGAAAATACAGTAAGGGAGTTTTCTGATATGGGATGCTGCAGTAACTTGGTTCCAGTTTAGCTGTTTGGCTGAGTGAATTGTTTTGCTGCACCTAGTTCCAGCCAGGGAGACCAGAGCAAGCTCAGGGGTCCTGAGAAGTGTTGTCTGGGCACTCTCCAGGAATTGGTAGGGAGGAACAGCCTCCCATTGTTGTTGTTGTTGTCCACAAATCAAGACAGGTTCTGCTAATTACTCATCTATGTTCTTTAAGGATGAATGAATGTATGCTGCATTTATTGTTAATATGTCTGAATAGAAATTAATTAATTAGCAGGTCAAATATCCTAGAATATCAAAAGTAAGATTTGTTAAAAGTTACTATGTCTTCTGTATTGTCAGTATGATTTAATATCTGTTCTATTTATATTAAGGTATTTATAACCTCCACGAGAAAACTGTTCATACTTATTGTAATGATGTATAAGTTATAATTGTAGAACTAGTTAAGTTATATTTTTTTTATATATAAACAAATAGGGGCGGCATATCAGGTATTGGTACCCTGTATATGATAAAAATTTATTATACAGTCATAGGAGACAAACAACAAACCTAAACATAGATATTATAACAAATCACATCTAGGTCGATAAATCTTATAGGAGATGTTGTAAGCATAAATGAAATCTCTATCTCAGAGTGCAAACCCCAGTCAGGAGTTAACCATTTATTACACGAAAACCTAGTTAACTTTTCTTCATTCGTTTATTATCAAATAAAACGATTATGCAGAAACCCTACAGAATTATGTTGCCAAGTTAAACATCACCATAATATCTTACTCTAAGCTCCCTAGCACAACAGAATCATAAAACACAACACTAGATGACATCACGACTGAGGAGTGAAATGGAAACTGTTCATTCCAATGTTTGAACAGTAAAAATTTATTTAGCAGAGAAAACATAAACCAAACAAAACATATAGAACAGATTTACAGCTCAGTGTCGAGTTCCCTTTTCATCACAAAACCCTACTTGTTATTTCAACAAGCGTTACATTACAATCCTCTCATTAAACCCTGCTGACAATTTTATAAATAAAACAATAGGTTTAGTAGGAACCTCTTAGGCTCGGCATCGAGATCATTCAAGGTATTATTAACTTCCAATTGACTCACTTATTTTTGACAGAGTTTATTTACAAAACTAGACAAGTAACCAAACCAAGACACGAAGGTGTGTTCATTCAAAACCCCTTTTTATTTCAAGTTTTTGACATTTAAAAGTTAGCAGCCGAGGCAAACCTGGATACTAAATCCACAGCAAAACTAAACACTCATAACGGTAGTTTTGCTCATTGTCAAGCTTCTTTATTATTACATTATCTCTTGTTAGTTTCATGACTATCAACAGAAGGAAATCACGACGATAGCATCAACTATTAAAAACAAAACACGAAACAGCAAACCCTTATCCTGAACTCAGTATCGAGTTCTTTTAATTCATATTAATTTTTCACAATCACAAAAACCATCCACGACGACAGAGGTCGTGTAGAACCCTATTCCTTCTGCGTGCGTTTCCTTTTAAAATAAAACACAAGGGTTGCAGACATTAAGTTTTACTTACGGCAGCAGTATATAATCATCTATAAGAGCTTAGAAATCACAAACTTATGCATTAACACCATTTAAATCATACAGGAGAAACTCATACAAGGTTTCAACAAAACTCGTTTATACAGATAAATTTAATATCAAACACGCATTAATAAACCCTGAGTGCATTTGTTGAGCCCTGTATTAAAAACTACGAGGCCATAATGTCACCTACAGGCCAGCTCCAAGTTTTTTACAGTAATTCCTCCACAGGAGTTAACAACACAAAAATAAAAACTAGAATTACAATTTGAACCATGGCCGTAACATTCTATACGACCCAGGATCTAAGCCCTTAACTTTTCATTACAACACATAACAAACGCTGTTGTAAACCCTATATCCCCTCATGCAACACAGACTCAAAAACCTACAACCAACAAGGAGGAATGCCATGGCTATCGACCAGGCTTACCCGGAGAAGACCACCGAATTGAGGGAAGCACCCTATACACCATCGTGAGCAGACAGGTCCTGCATTCACATTTTGATACTAGTTAATAAACGCGGACATATAAGAAATCCAATCTTTAAATATAAAAACAATGATGAAGACCTGTAACTTACCGAGCTTGGATAGTAGTTGAAACACTGTATTCAGTATGGAAACCACAAGTATGATGAGTGTAAGAACCCCATTCTCGTTAATGAAAGCCACAAGCTGGCAGGGACTAGGGTAGCTACCAAAAAGGAAGCTCCATCAGGACTAAGCCGAGAGTTGTTGGAACGCAGAAGCAAGGTAACTTTGACATTTAAAAAGGATTAAAAAAACCTAAGATATCAACCGACTACAGTTGCCTTTAACACAGTATGTTGACTCTCTTATAACATAACCAACAAGCCTGAAGGATTACAGATGCAGTGAGACCATGCTCCATAACGTATCGATGGGGTTCGTACAGGAGGGCTTCACAGGGTGGCTGAGCCCGAGGGCGAGAGAGAAGTGCCCGGTTAGGGTTGAGTCACACTTAAATATCCCAAACACTTGGCGTAGAAACAAACACGTCGCCCTTTAAATCTTTGCATGTTGTGGGTCGAACTTCTATAGTCCATGAAGTGATCCCAATCATTCTTACGTTCATTTAAAAATTGCAAAGTGACAAACCTCAATCATAGCATGGGTGACCTTTACAAGGTCGTGATATCATGCTTAGACTTATTAGTAATTACATAATGAAACCAATGATATCAAACTCGCATGGTGCACAAAGAAAATATATACCTGCCATACAATCATTGGAATTATACATATGACAATGGTACCCAAGACACCAATGGTTTATCCATTAGGTTGTAAATAAAATAATAAATAAGCATGAGTAATAGAATTTTTGCATGGAGTCCTTATAAGTGGAATCGATACAAGTTTCCTAGGTCATCCTTTAATAAACAAGACATAGGGTAATATCCTTGAGTCTCTAAATTTTTGTGTAGATTAAACCTCGACTCCGCAATTCATACAACATGTGCATTGATCAAAACTCAGTCAGGTGTTATTCTAGATATAGAGGAAGGGATCGACTTTATAAATGTTATCTTGGGTAGGTAGGTCATGTAAGTCAAATAACATAGAACAGTATAACACTATTTACGTCTTAACCCTAGCCTCATGAGAATCGGCAAGGGGGTACATCAAATTTGTAAGTCTACAAAATATTAAGATGAAGACAAGTAATATGACTTACAATTCCACTATACCATTTTCACTTGAATAACTGATAGCTTGGTTTATTATTATTTCTAGAAATAGGAATAGTGGTGCAATCAAAGCAAAAACCTAGAGGAATATCATAAGAAGATATGAACTGATAAGATTTTTTTATACAAAGAAAGTATTAAGAAATTATACATTGAACATTTCTAGATCCTGGTAAGTATAATCGTAAATCACACAGTAACAACAATTAAAACAAAATGGTTGGATTTCCATTTTTCCCATGACATTACATGATGCTAGATAGGAGATATTATTGCAACATAATAATAATATCAAAGAATAGTAGTCCATGGTGGAATTTAAGACAGTATGATAAAGAACAATATCTATCATATGCTCATGCAAAATTGTCAACTTTCTAACAGTAAGAATGTATATTATAGGAATGAAACTTCTACCTTTTTACACTTGACAACTTGTCTCGCATGTTTAAACTTTTACTGGACATTTTGGTACAATTAAAGAAATTATAATGCTTTAAAAAGTAATTGCAGCGACCCGTACTCTACCTGTATACCTGTAAATGAAAGACAATTGGATGCATTAGCTCGGAAGCTAAGTAAGCCCAATCTGCGATGACAACTCCTCCTTATGGTTGAAAACAGAAAAAAACCATTAGTAACGATAAATAAGACTCACGTTAGAAATTTAAGTACAAGGACAAATTATTCAGACATAGTTGTGATCCCTTAACTAAATCAAACAGATCAAGGAATGCATTTAGTAACATTTATTGCTATCTTAAAAATTTTAAATTTTTCGGAAATTGTCGGGTTTTGACACTAGCTATGCCCGATTTTTCCAAGCCCTTCACTATTGAGAGTGATGCTTGTGGCAATGGACTTGGTGCTGTTCTCCTTCAAGATGAACACCCCATTGCGTTCACCAGCAACGCCCTTTCAGGTAAGAATCTAGTTGCCTCTACCTATGAGAAGGAAATGATGGCTATTTTTCATGCAGTACAGAAGTGGCGCCCATACCTATTAGGGAATAATTTCTGCATCAAGACTGATCACCAGAGCCTGAAATATTTCTTGGACCAGCGTGTCTCCTCCCCGGCACAACAAAAATGGGTTAGCAAACTCATGGGTTATGACTATGAGATCACTTACAAGAAGGGTAAAGACAATATTGTGGCAGATGCTCTCTCTCGCACATTTGAGGCCCAAGGTTCTCTTTCAGCTATTTCTATGCCTGTTCCAAATTGGTTGCAATCTGTTCAACAGGGTTATGTCAATGACTCCTCCTTATCTCAAATCATCCAACGCTTGACCAACAACCCTTCTGTTGTACCACATTACTCTTGGGATGGTGCTTCGCTGCGATACAAGGGTCATCTGGTGCTTCCCCAGAGCACAGATCTTCAATAGGATTTCTTCTATGAACTCCATGCTTCTCCATCGGCAGGGCACTCTAGGTTCCTCAAAACGTATGAACGAGCACAGCGTAACTTCTTTTAGCAGGGCATGAAAAGGACAATTCAACAGATGGTGGCCTAATGTGATACCTGCTAGTGCAATAAGGGTGAAACAACACTCCTTCCGGGATTGCTTGAACCCTTTCCCATACCTACACGGATTTGGACAAATATTTCTATGGATTTCATTGAAGGGCTCCCTAAATATGGAGGGAAGACAGTGATTCTCGTTGTGGTTGATCGCCTCTCCAAATATAGTCATTTTTGTGCTCTCAGCCATCCCTGTATAGCCTCCTCCGTGGCTCAAATTTTCCTGGACCAGATCTTTCGTCTTCATGGCATCCCTTCTTCCATTGTCTCGGATCGTGATGCGACTTTCACTAGTCATTTTTGGACAGAACTATTTCGCCACACTGGCACCAAACTGAAGATGAGTTCAGGGTATCACCCACAAACAGATGGTCAGACTGAAATTGTCAATAAATGCTTGGAAACTTATCTTCATTGCTTCACCTCGGAACAACAACATCAGTGGGAAAAATGGCTCCCTCTCGCTGAATGGTGGTACAATACCTCTTACCACACTGCCTCTAAAATGACCCCATATGAAGTAGTCTATGGTCAGGCACCTCTAGCTCTTCTTCCATACACCCCCACCAGTTCGCGAAGTTGACACTGTCCTTCGAAATCGTGATCAGATTCTTCGCATTTTGTGGGACAATCTTCACATGGCACGAAATCGCATGAAGCAACAAGCTGATCAGCACCGTTCTGAGTGCACTTTTCAAGTCGGCTATATGGTTTTTCTTCGTCTCCAGCCGTACAAACAATCATCCTTGAAACTCAAAGGGCGTCATAAGATCGCTCCAAAGTTCTATGGGCCATATCGGATTCTTCAGAAGATTGGGTCCGTTGCTTATAAATTGGAACTTCCTCCTCCTTCCCGCATTCATCCAGTCTTTCATGTCTCTTGTCTGAAGAATGTTCTTGGCACCAACATCAGTGGACAAACAATTTTACCCGAACTGGATAATGAAGGATCCATCCTTTTGGAGCCAGAGGCCATCCTCAATCGGCGCATGCGTCAACTTCGCTCTCGCTCTATCACAGAGGTCTTAATTCAGTGGCACGGCATGCAACCAGAGGATGCTACATGGGAACCACTCCTTCAGATTCAACAACAATTTCCACATCTAAAGCTTTGAGTACAAATCTTTTTTTAAGGGGAAGGGGATGTTAGGAACCCATGTCTTTACTTTGTTAGTATGTTGTTGTTGGACGCATATGCTTTGTAAGTCGTCCCGTAGTATTTGTTGATCAATAGTTTATGTTGTTGTTTTTGGTGCATACGCTTTGTAAGTCGCCCGTAGTATTGTTGATCCATAGTTTGTAACGGCCCATGGTTTCGACCCATAGTATTGGCGCCTAGAATTAGTATATAAGTGTGTGTTGAGACCTATGAAGGCACCGTGAAGTTATTTGTATTGAGCTTGCTCATAGGAGGTTGCCCCCTCGAAGTGGCCTGTGATCAATATAACAGTGATTCTGAGTTCTGTCATTTCTTCTATTTCGCATATTCGTATTAATTAATTGTTGCAGGTGCCTCACATCAAGAAATTGGATCCCTCTTGGTCTTTAATAGATCCATGTTTAATATGGATATATGATGGTTTATTTATATGATATGTATGTATGGTTCTATATGTATTATCGTGTGTTTGATGTAGGTCTATTTTCTAAATCCAAAAAATCCAAAAGCTTGGTTTTATGTGACCAGGCACATGATCCAGAACAATCATGGAAGAAACCATTACAAAATTGTCTAACTTTGAATCCAGAAGTAAAGAATATTCAACAACTACCTCCTTTTCCAAAGCGTTTATCAATCTTCCCTAATCAACTTGAGAAAATAGATCACTATTGAAAATTTCAATGCAAACAACATTTTGGTAGAGGCAAGTCAGTGAATATTGGAAGCTTATGAATGTCAATAAATATGATATCCAAAATTTAATGGATATGAACTCTTTATATTGTGTATTTGTTGTTTCATTGAGCACAAAACCATTTGGATGGTGAATATAATTCCTCCAAGATTGAGGAATAATTTACCTACTATCTATGACAAAAGCTTGATTGGAACTTTTCATGATTCGTGTGAGTCATTTTCAACTTATCCATGTACATATGATTTGCTTCATGCATTCTCACTGTTCTCACACTACAAAGGAAATGGTAAAGGTTTCCAAATAGAAAACATTATATTGTAGGTGGATTGCAAATTTTAAATGGAAACTTAACTCAAACCATGTGCAAGTTTGTGTCTTTGTGAGGTAGTCAATGACCTATCAGAAAACCAACCCACTTGCATAGCATAAGGAAGAAAAAAAAACTAATGGTATTATTTTTCATAACCCTTCTCCCTCACTTCCCACCTCACTTCCCGATGACTTAGTTGGATATAAGTTCCATAGGGCCTAAGTATGGAACATGGGCTTTGATACTAGATGTAAATCCTGACCAAGAGAAAAATAAATTACTAACATTTATCTACACATAGTTGAGATATAAATTTAAACCATAAATGATTTACTCTACCACAAAATGTTATTTAACAATAGTAATGACATCCACACTACACATTCATTTTGATTTAATCACACAACTAATAATGGAATCAATGGGAATAACTAGGGGTGTAAGGCATACCTATAATGAAGCAAATTTGTTGGTATAATTTTAATTGGAACAACAACCCTTTTATCCAGCTCTAGGATTAGAAACAACACTGGGAAACGACTGGGGACAACTCTCCACCCAACCTACCTCTCAATTAAATATTGAGAGCCCCTGAACCCTCAATCAGTAAAACTATGTCATCCCAAAATACTTCACCAACATCTCCTCACCAACAATGAAAAATCCCCGCATCCTCCTCAACCCCCATTCATGCCTAGTGCATGAACTCACTAGCAAACCACATTTTCCTCCCCTAGAGGAAGAGAGCCCTACGAAAACGTCCCTTGCCCCTAATAAACATTTTCCCTTACTATTAAAACAAGGTTTAATTTGCATGGATGACACATGGCATCCATGCACTAATCCTCCCTTAGCTTAATGTAACCCCTAAATTAATATTAAGTAAGCAATTATACTTTATTTATTAGATGGGGCATTACAAAATGCTTATGGATTGTTAACTTTTGAAGATAATCATCATGATTGATATCCATTGCCGCATCAATGACCTTATAGATCAACTTCACACCCTTCAATATGCATTAATCACTGATTAGTAGGCAATTCATTTTACTCTTTACTAATACCCTTGGGATGATCATGAGAATGATGACTATAATTCTCATACTGTTTGTTGATTTTTATGTGATTATGTACATGGATGATATATTGGACTTTAGTAAAACTTGAGAGAACCAACTAAATCACTTAAACCAAATACTCTAGTAATGTATCAATTCAAAAAACAATATTGAAGTAGACAAGACTTGCTTATTAATGATGAAAGGAAGTCTGCGAAAGAGTTTTTGAACCTTGAAGTTGGAATTTAACATTATTAATAAACTATACTATACTAAACCTTGAACTTTGAAGTTAGATGATCCTACACACTATACTAAAAACTAATAATCAAATTATTTAATATAACTACAAACCTTGAAGTTAGAATTTAACATTATTAATAAACTTTTCTAATTATTAATAAATTTATACTAATTTTTTTTTTAAATTAAAATTTTTTATTAAAATGGTTTTCCTAATAAAGCAAAATTTTTAAAAAAATTGTTAAAACACTATAGCTTAAAAATTTATTATAATACTATACATTATAAATAAGTTTTTAAAAATTTCAAAATAACTAAAACTTATACTATTCTAATACACTAAGAAATGTGTTACAAAAAATTTTAAAAATTAAAAAATTAATTAGATTTTTTAACACTTTACATAATTAAATAATAATTTATTTATTTAAAAGCAATATTCCACTTATGCTAAACTTAAAGAAATTTAAAAAAAAAATTAATTATTAAATTGTTTTAATAATTATGTTAAGTCCTAAAAACTAAACCGACATGTTCCTATCAAGACTAAAAACCCTAAACCTAAAAAATTAAACAAACAATATTTATTCTTCATTCACCCATGCTAAAAAAAAGTGAGATTTTAAATTCAAAAACTCTTCTGCATGCTTCCTTTCATCATCAATTACAAAACTGTGGGGTAAGATGAACAAGACTTGTTTATCTTGGATATATAAAAAAATGTATATTTAAGTAAACAACACTGGTTTACCTTAGATATTATATGAATTAGGAGTATTCAACATTAAACATTAATCCAATGACCATTTCAAAATTGTTTGTTGCTCATTGTGAAAGACCATTTTAAGCACCTCATTGCACCAAGAGGAGCTAGGTGCTCTACAACCCAGTATGGGGGAGATGTTGTCACCTACCTAACGTAACACTACATTACCAAAAATAATAAATAAATACATGTCAGCTCATAAAATAAAAAAAATTAAGAAAATAATTTAAAAGATCCATGTCTGCCTATAAAATAAAAAATGAAAACTTAAACTCAGATCTAGCAAGCAAGAGAGGTATCAAATTTCTTGACCTTAAAATTAAAAAAAAAATTACACCTCAAGAAATTGGATCCCTCTCGCTGTGATAGATCCAAGTTTAAGATGGATCTATGCTAGTGGTAGCACAATACTCTCAAGAAAATATTTCCTACATGTTTGAGCTGATGATTGGTTGTTTATCTATGTGGGCAAGTGAACATAGGAGAAAGGGTTTGAAAAGTTCTATCTAAACAAATATTGAAACACTGGAAAAGTTGTTAGTCCGGTTGGAAATCTTTAAAAAATCTTAGAATCACATATATTAGCTATGAAAATTGGGTAATTTGTGTGTCATAGGGTTTTCAAAGGTGCTGAATCTATTTATAGGTTGAAAAACACTATTTAAACACTTCCAAATTCAAATTTTACCAAAAGAAAAATCTTTGTGAAAGTTTATGCTAATCTATTTTATTTTTTAAGTAATATATTTTATTAATTACGCATACAATAGCAAGGACAGTGAAAAGATCCCTTTATTTACTAAATAAATCGGGAACCTTATACAAAATACTGTCTATCCTCATGAAAACGGTTGGGATGCCAATTATAGAGCCGATATGTAATCGAAGCATGGTTTTGTTGGCAATTTAGTCACCATGTTTGTATTTGAATTTGCCCAACAACAAATTTTGGCCACCATGAAATCTTTTCAATTACTGTATAAATACATGTAATATGTAGTTTTTATTAGTGGAGTAATAAAAAGAAGCAGAGAAGAATATGTGCTCCCACTGCCTTTGTGTTATTTTTCTGTGTGTTGTGAGTTAGTAAACTACCCTGCACCCATAATTTGGTATCAAAGTAGGTTCATGCTCTTTCCCTCTTGTGTGTGATTGCCATTCCCTATGAGGTTGCTGGTTAGTCTAAAGACTATAATTGGAGATGGATTCGAGCAGTTTAACTCAGTCAATGGTTCTCGTATTATCAAGAAAAAACTATGATTCATGGCCAATTCAAATGAGAACATTGTTGCATTCTCAAGATTTGTGGAGTTTTGTGACTATTGGATATCTAGAGCCCATAGATGTTACACTGGAGTTAGCTATGATGAATGATGAACGTGGCTTGTTGAGGCATAATATGAACAAGGATGGTAGAGCTCAAGGTATTATTCATCAAGGTCTAGATGGCACAATATTTCCAAAGGTGTCAAATGCTTAGTTTTCAAAAGAAGCTTGGGACATTCTTGAAACCGGTTATCAAGGTGTATCCAAGGTGAAGATAGTCAAGTTGCAGAACTTGAGAGGATATTTTGAAATCCCAAAGATGAAAGAATAAGAGTATGTAGAAAATTTTATGACCCATGCATGAATGTTGTAAGCCAATTGAGACAGTATGGAGAACACCTCTCAAATCAAAGAGTGCTTGAGAAAATTCTGAAAAGTTTGCTTAGGAAGTTTGAGGTTGTAGTAGAAGCTATAGAGGAGTCCAAGGATATCAATAAGATAAGCTGCATATTCGATGAACAGATACAAAAATATTTGGCTAGATACACTAGTTGAATGTCTCGAGTAAGATGTAGGTTTGGAATAGAGGAAGATGAGGTAGAAACCCTAAACATAGAGAAAGAAAAGATGATGTGGAATATGTGAAGAAATCTCAGTAGAACCCTCAAATTTTAAGGGGGAGAAGTAGCACTAGAAGAAATTGGCAACAAGGAATTCAGAGAGTTGATATGTCCAAAGTGCGGTGTTTTAACTGTAAGAAGTTTGGACATTATGTCAACCAATGTAGAAAGAAGATGGTAGGTGCATGTAAGTAGTTCGTAGATATCACAGAAGAGAGAGGAGAAACTCATGTTTCTCACTTGTAATGTAAGGTCCAAGAATGTTCAAAATATATATGGTATTTGGATAGTGGTTGCAGCAATCATATAACTGGAAATAAGGTTGTATTTTCTAGTTCGAATACCGGTGCAGAGTTTGATGTGAAATTAGGCGATGATAAAAATGTGAGTGTTAATGGTAAAGGTCTGGTTGTTTTGTTTGCAAGAAATGGAGAAAGGATAACACTTAATGAAGTCTGCTATGTACCTAGTCTTAAGTGTAACCTCTTGTGCTTGTATGTTTTTACAGAATTGCAGTTTAAGGAATAGAGACCTATGGTAGTTTATTTCTTTTTTATTTTCCAAATTCACTATATACAGAACATCAAGAATATGAAAATATATTGGGCTAAATAGGCATTGTTTCTTAGATATCATGCATATAGATTTAATGGATGAATGCAATGCTAGAATAAATAGAATAGAGATATAAAGCATTGTTGTGAGTAAATCTCATTTCTCTAGGTAGAGGGAAAACATATTGAGTATCTAAGAATTCAATAGTTAACATACAATGTAATTGCATGCACAGATGGTTATTATGAGGACAACATATTTACATGATATAACATATCATGAATATTCCATCATATATTAACAACATAAGAACATTCATTGCATCAAATGACACATAAAATGTTGAAATGTTGTAACTTCTAAGGATATTCTATTTATACTTTATTATTCCGGAGATGTTTCATTCCTTCGTCAAGACCTTATCATATATCTGGAGATGTTTATTCCTCTATCCTGATGTTGTAACTAGGGTTATTGGACCTCCCTAGTGTGGTCGGCCCTGAGTTAGTTGTTTAGGGGTTATTAGACTCTCCTAGGAGAAGTTGGCCCAGTTAGGGTGAAAAGTCAAGTAGGAGTAGAGTATAAATAGAGGAGGTGTGTTCCTCATTTAACTCACTCATTCACTCACTTGTGAATGCACATAGGAGAGAGAGATTTTCATAGGAGGAGAAGGAGCTCTTGTTTGGGGATTACATCTTTGTATTTGTTGGTCGTCTATATTGAGGAAAGCTTTGTTGGGTTTTCTACCCCATGAGGGTTTCCCAGGATAAATCTTTGTCTATGTTGTGATTGTGTTTCTTTCAGTGATCTTGTTGTAAATTTATGCTAATCTTAACATGGTATCAGAGCTAGCCTGAATAGGACATCTTTCACAAGGTGAAAATACCTCTCCTCCTCCAGTGAAAATTAGGGTTTCTGCAAAAGTTGGAATTTTTGGAATCTAAGAGCATGGCTATATGCTCCTACTCAAAAGAGAAATTTTGAGCCCTAGAATGAATTTTTTGAGTGGATAGAACCTCGGGATAAGTCAAACCCTAGTTTGACTTTTGGACTAGAAATTGCAGAAAACTGTGAACCAGAATTCTACAGCAGGTCTGAATTTGAAGGGTCAAAAGTTGAAGTTTTCATAAAGCAAGTGTACCAATCACCTCGCCTCAGTCAAGCCCATCTCCTGGTAAGGTCAGCTTTTCATTTTAATAATTTTCAATTTTTGTGACCTCCTGGATAAGATGGCCCCAAGCACTAAGCATGAGGATAAGCTAGAGGGTATAGAGAATTTTGGGTATGGAAAAATAGAATTGGTCTCATTCTTGAAGAGAATGATCTTGCCCAATATATCAAGGATGAGGGTGCGGAACCTACGGAAGATGAAGCTAAAAAAAAATACAAGAATGACTTGATTAGGGCAAAGAGAATCATTGTTGATTATATCAAAGACCACTTGATTCGCCAAGTGGCATCCAAGAAGACCCCAAAGGAAATGTATGATGCCCTATCCAGAATGTATGAAGGAAGGAACATCAATAGGAAGATGAACCTGAGAACTCAATTGAAGAGCACTAAGATGAATCAAGGAGAATCTATTCAAGATTACTTCACAAGGGTCACTCAGTTCAAAGAACAACTAGAAGCCATTGGAGACACCCTTGATGAAGATGAACTAGTCATGAGTGCTCTCAATGGTCTCACTAGACCTTGGGATTCATTCATCCAAACCATGTGTGCCAGAAAAGAAAGCATGAAGTTTGATGTGGTATGGGAGGATTGCATTCAAGAAGAGGCTAGAGTAGCCAATAGAGAATCCTTACTCAAAGAAGATGATCAAGCATTGGCTACCCACACTAAGAAAAGAAGGAATCATCCAACTTCAATAAGGATAGCCACAAGAAGTCTCAACCTCCACAAAGATTTCAAAAGAAAAGAGGAACTAATCAAAGAAGAGATTACTCCTCATTTCAATGTTTCACTTGTCACAAATTAGGACACCTTACTAGAGATTGTCCTTCAAAAAGAAGAAGTGTTTCCACCACAAAAGACATCAAGCACATCTAATAGAAGATGATAGTGAAGAAGAAGAGGAGGAAAGACCTCAAAAGAAAAGAGCTAAAGTAGAAGAAGAAGATGCAGAAGAGTATGTTCTATTCTTTGCATTCTCTGGGTCAGTAACACCTGGAGCAGATACATGGATTATTGATAGTGGTGCTTCAAAGCACATGACAAGACAAAAGAAAAGTCTTTCAAGACTTGAAGAGAAGACCTCTCCATAGAAGGTATCTCTAGGAGATGACTATCAATATCCCAACAAGGGAATTGGTGAAGCAAGCTACAAGCTTGATTCTGGAACCCCATTGAATATGAAGGAAATCTTATATGTACCAGGATTGAAGAAGAACTTACTTTCTATCTCAGCATTAGATAAGAAAGGTTATAGGATTTCATTCATAGATGGTCAAGTACTCATGTGGTCCAAAGGAAAATAATTTGAGCATGCAATTGTTATTGGTGAAGAGGAAGGAGGACTATATAAACTCAAGGGACATTCAGAAGTAGCCCTTGTTCATGAAGCCACTAGCCCAAGTGAGCTATGGCATAGGAGACTTGCTCACATCAACTACAAAGCACTACCCCATGTGATCAAAGTAGTTATAGGACTACCAGATTTGAAGACTTATCATGAAGGCAATTGCAAAGGATGTGCAAAAGGGGAAAAATATCAAGAATCCATTTCCAAAGAGTGAAACAAAGACTAAAAGTACTTTGGAATTGATCCATTTAGATGTATGTGGTCCCATGCCCTCCACATATTTGAGTGGATATGAATACTACCTTACATTCATTGATGACTATTCAAGAAAGACTTGGATCCTAAAAGGAAAAGATGAAGTCTTTGGAAAGTTCAAGGAATTCAAAACCTTGATAGGAAATCATTCAGAAAAGAAGATCAAGACACTCAGGACAGATAATGGTGGAGAATATACTTCAAAGGATTTTGAAGTCTTTTGTAAAGAAGCTGGAATCAAGAGGGAACTAACCACTCCAATCCTCAAAAAAATGGTGTTGCAGAGAGAAAGCATATAACCATTATGGAAGCAGTGAAGACAATGATACATGATCAAGATCTACCTATGCATCTATGGGTTGAAGTAGCCAGGACAACAATCTATGTGCAGAATATACTATCTCACAGTGCCCTTGGATTTAAGACTCCAGAAGAAGTGTTCACAGGTAAGAAGCCTGAGGTAAGCCACCTCAAGATATTTGGGTGCCTAGTATATATTCACATACCAAAAGAAAAGAGAACTAAGCTGGACCCTTCTGGAAAGAAGGGAATATTTGTTAGATATTGTGAAGCATCCAAAGCATTCAGAATATACATCCCAGGATTCTATCATATGAAAATTAGTAGGGATGTGACATTTGATGAAGAAGCAGCTCTCAAAATATCTAGGAAGTGCTAGTATGAAGAAGTATATATGGAAGATGCACCTCCCAGAATTGCAGAAGCTGCACCCATTCTTGAAGATGAATCACCAAAAGATCTTGACATGTTAGAACCACAAAAACCCCCTACCTTAAACATATCAAGAAATAGAAATCCAACATGGGAAAGAGACATCATTTAGGGAGAAGAAAAGTATGGAGCTCTTGAAGGTTCCACAACAGTAAGCAAGAAACCAAAGCCATTATCCAGCTATGTGGCTTTGATGTGTGAGCTTGTGGACCAAGAACCTACTAGTTATGAAGAGGCAGTTCATAAGAAAGAGTGGACAGAGGCAATGACGGAGGAGTACCAATCAATAATGAAGAATGATGTTTGGGATATAGTTCCCAAACCAAAGGACAAAATTGTGGTATCCTCCAAATGGATATATAAGATAAAACATGTTGCGGATGGTAGTATTGAAAAGTATAAGGCAAGATTTGTAGCCAAAGGATTCTCTCAGAAAGAGGGAATTGACTACGAAGAGACATTTGCACCAGTTGCAAGGTACACTTCCATTAGAACCATCATGGCACTTGCATCCATGATGAAGTGGGAATTACGCTAGATGGATGTGAAGACAACCTTCCTAAATGGTGTGATTGAAGAAGAAGCGTACATAGAACAACCACAAGGATTTGAGGTTGAATATAGAATAACCCATGTATGCAGATTGAAAAAGGAATTATACGGGTTGAAGCAAGCTCCCAGAGCTTGGTATGGAAGAATTGACAGTTTCTTGACAAGCTTGGGCTTTACCAAAAGTAAAGATGATCCTAATCTTTACCTCAAGGTTATGGATGATGAACCTGTCATATTGTTGTTATATGTGGATGATCTATTTCTGATTGGAAATGAGAAACAGATTGTCGAGTGCAAGAAGAAGCTCTCTACAGAGTTTGAGATGAAATATCCTGGATTGATGCATTACTTCCTAGGTCTGGAAGTATGGAAAGGCCCAGAAGGAATCTTTCTCAACCAGGGAAAGTATGTTGTGGAAATCTTGAAAATATTTGATATGTTGGAATGTAAAGCCATGGCCACTCCCATGGATTCCAAATTGAAGTTGTTAGTTAATGACTCATCAGAGTTAGTGGATGTAACTCTGTACAGACATATTATTGGGTCATTGATGTATCTGACGAATACTGGGCCAGATATATGCTTTGCTGTGAACATCTTGAGTCAATATCTGGTTAAGCCCAAACTTGTTCACCTGATAGATGCAAAGCATGTGATGAGGTACCTAAAGGGTACAATAGAATTTGGTCTATATTATCTTGGAGATCATGACTTCAGATTGTATGGCTACATAGATTTTGATTGGGCAGGAAGTGTATCAGACAGGAAGAGCACATCGGGCGGATGTTATTGTCTGGGATCTTCCATGATCTTGTGGTTTAGCAAGAAGTAGTCTAGTGTGGCTCTCAGCACAGCTGAAGCAGAATATATAGCTGCTTGCTTTGCTAGTTGTGAAGCGATATGGATTTGGAAGTTGTTATCAGGATTGTTTGACTTAGAGATGGGTCCCACTGTGATCCTATGTGACAACCAAAGTTGTATCAAGATGACAGAGAATCCAATATTCCATGATAATTCAAAGCACATAAAGATCCGATATTTTTATATATGGGATATGGTGCAAAAAGAATCTATAAAGCTCGATTATGTGAACAATGATGTACAAGTTACTGATATATTGACCAAACCCCTATCTCGAGTAAAGTTTGAGTATTTTTGAGACAAGCATGGTGTAGTTCAGAAGGACCCTCCTCAAAAGGGGGAGTGATATGGTCGATGATGATATTTGGATACTAGTATCGATGTGGATACCTATATTGATGATGATATTGCCTACATCGATGGTAAGGTCGATGATGAGGATACCTATATTGATGATGTGGATACTTGTATCGATGATGTGGATACTTGTATAGATGATGAGGACACTTGCATCGATGATGAGGTTACATATTCCGACGATGAGGTCGATGATGAGGTTAACTGTTCCGACGATGAGGTCAATGTATGGTCCTTAGACTTTGTCTAGGTGGACAAGGAGGGATTGTATCATCCCTAGACTTAAGTCTCTGAATTGATCTGTAGAAATATGTCTTCGATAAGTAGTCCCTAATGGACGAGATGGATTGTATCATCCTTGTACTTCAGTCCCTGAATTGATCTGTAGACAGATGTATTCGAGAAGTGGTCCCTAGCGTATGAGAGGGATTGTATCATCCTTGGAATTCAGTCCCTGAATTGATCCGTAGACAGATGTCTTCGAGAAATGTTCCCTAGCGGATGAGAGGGTTTGTATCATCCCTGGACTACGGTCCCTGAATTGATCCGTAGACATATGTCTCTGAGAAGTGGTCCCTAGTGGACGAGAGGGATTGTATCATCCCCGGACTTTGGTCCCTGAATTGATCCGTAGACAGGTGTCTCTGAAAACTGGTCCTTAGACTTTGTCGAAGTTGATGAGTAGACTACATCGTCCATAGACATGATATGGTTTCTTAAATGGATAAGGATTGATCATCCCATAAAATGGATCATGTTTGTTGCAGGGTATGCTGATATGATGTTGTTGATATAGAGATCCAGATGATGTTGTTGATCGAGATATCCAGACGATGAGGCTGTTGATCTAGAGATCCAGATGATGTTGTTGATAGAGAGATCCAGACGATGAGGATTTTGATCGAGAGATCCAGATGATGCTGTTGATCGAGAGATCCAGATGATGTCGTTGATTAAGAGATCCAGACGATGAGGCTGTTGATCGAGAGATCCAGATGATGATATTGATTGAAAGATCTAGATGATGATGCTTAGCTGATCAAGTGTTGCAGAAGATGAAGACTCGGTACTGATGATGTTGATGATCCAGTATTGATAATGTTCCAGTTGCTGATTGAGTTATTGATGATGATTGAGGAAATATTCCAATGATTTATAGATGTATCATGTATGATGTTGATGACTCCTTGCTCCTACATATGTTTTTATAATATCCTTCTCGTTAAGGGGGAGTGTTGAAATATTGTAACTTCTAAGGATATTCTATTTGTACTTTATTATTCCGAAGATGTTTCATTACTCCGTCAAGACCTTATCATATATCCGGAGATGTTTAGTCCTTCGTCGGGATGTTGTAACTAGGGTTATTAGACCTCCCTAGTGGGGTCATCCCTGAGTTAGTTTTTTAGGGGTTATTAGACTCTCCTAGGAGAAGTCAACCCAGTTAGGGTGAAAAGTCAAGTAGGAGTAGAGTATAAATAGAGGAGGTATGTTCCTCATTTAACTCACCCATTCACTCACTTGTGAATTGTGCATAGGAGAGAGAGAGATCTGCATAGGAGGAGAAGGAGCTCTTGTTTGGGGATTACATCTTTGTATTTGTTGGTCATCTATATTGAGGAAAGCTTTGCTGGGTTTTCTACCCCATGAGGGTTTCCCAGGATAAATCTTTGTCTATCTTGTGATTGTGTTTCTTTCAGTGATCTTGTTGTGAATTTATGTTAATCTTAACATAAAATGGGATGAAGGATTTCCTCATAGAGATTTAATTTATCAATACTAGCGATTACACAACAATATTGAAGTGGTGGAGATATAGTAGAATAGTACAAAACATGGAGAGATTAGAGATTGATAGAGAAGAAAGTTTGAATTTGAATAGCCCAAAAATGATCAAAATATTTGGAATTTCCTTTGATAAGATCTATTGATAAATCAATCCCAGGAGAAGTTACACTATGCTCATAAAAAATGTTGTGTTATCTCCTCAAATAAACATAGACTAGTTGTTGTTTTCTAGGTGATAGGAAGTCTCTCAATTTTCATTTTCATAATCATTTCAGGTTCTTGTTCAAGAGTTTGGAGTGATAAAATTTGAAATAACATTGATGTTACTTTTTCTCCAAAAGAATTTTCGGGTTTCGGTAGCTTAGGCGGACATGGCAATTGTTCATTAGCTACCCAAAACCCGGCTTCTGGAAGCTTATAGTTCAAAGGAAAAAATTGTTCAAAGCTACCAAAAGCAAAGGCATTCTCAACACTATTTCGGCAGCTTACCGTTCAAAAGCAAAATTGTCCACAGCTACCGAAAGTAGAGGCATTTTCAACACTTTTTCGGCAGCTTTACGTGGTCAAAGGTGATATCATCGACGACCTAAATTAAGTCATTTTAGAAGCTACCTCTGTAACAAAGAAAAAGAGGATCTTCACTAAGTTCTCAGTTATCCACAGAGCACTCAGATAACAGAAGAGAGGAGATAACAACTGTTCATTGACTTCTTGTGTTGAATTCAACAAATTCCAAATATGGCATTGATCCAATTTGCTTGTGATATTATGGCCTGTTTCATGTTCATGATTTCAATCTTTTCACTTGCTGAATGCAGAGCATTCTGCCACTGTATTAGTTTTCAAATTGCTAAAGCCTTCCTTTTCGGCAGCTATTTCAGTTTGCTCAACTGTCCTACTTTCGGTGGCTCACAGGTTAGAATTTTGGCTCACAAGCCACCGAAAGCATAGAGACAGGCAGAATTATGGTATTTTCTGTTAGGATATTCCTATACTCCATCCTAGTCCTTCTAACATTTCTGTCATTTTCAGTCCTACATGCAAAATTAGGGTTTGCAGCACGAGCACCTAGCCCTCGGCAAACTAGCCCCAGGAGCTTCTCTCGGATCAGTCTTATCTCTCCTAGAGCTTAGTGCGCCCTCTTTTCAGTTATTGCATGAGAAGGGTGCCTTTCTTCATCTGCCAGTCCAGTTTAGTTCAATTATCTTCAGTTCTTCCTTGATTTAAGGATTAACTGACTCCTAACTGACCTTATCACTCTTTTGGACCTCCAGTGTGACTAGATAGACTATTTTGACTCCAGTTAGCTCCATGAGCGCCCCCCACTGAGTCTCCTTCACTATATCAGTGCTTCCATGTGCTAGTTACACCAACCACACTCAGTTAGACTCAGCTTGACTCCCGGTTGATCACTACTTGTGCATTGATGACTTCACTGATGATGAGATAGACTCCTAGTTTGGCATTGATGACTCTCCACTGATTATGGATCTGTGCATGAAGGATAATTCGAATTACACCTAGTGAATTCGAATCCTCATACTCAGCATTGTATATTTACCCGGTTACTATTCTGATTAATGTAATGTGTGTAATTATTCTGCCTTTATTGGATCAATGTTCTATTGCTTCTCTCTTCTTCCTTAATTCCTTAATTCTTTCACTGTGAGGTTTACATCATCTCTTTGGATCTTATGTGGGCAATTTCACATTTTCACCCAGATCAAATGTTTTCGCTGCCAAATCATTTGAGGAAGTTTTTAAATGAATGATAAAATTAAAAGGGATAGAGATCACTCTTTCTTTTAAGTTTTGGGGTTGTTGCAAAGGAGATAAAGGTTGAAGAGCCTTTCTATTTTTAGCCAAGATGATGTCCAGCTGTCCAAGGAATATTTTTAGTGCCTTGTCATCACCTGGAAGATTGTTGCAGCTGTCAAAAACTTGAAGACTGTCAAGGTGGAGGCGGGAAGATTTACTGCAAAGTTGGTGTTTTTACTGTGAAAAGTCATCATTTTAAAATGATGATTCTAGGTGACTGGAGAATCATTTTTCAAAACGCTCAAAGGTTTTGGTTCCTAACATGTCAAAGAACAATAAAATCTCTCCGTTTTCCTACAGGTGTCACTGATTCGGAGATCTGAATCCATCTCTGAGCCCCATTTTTCAGCAGTTTGGCCAAATTAAAAAAGATTTTTCCCTAGTTATTGAAAATGGTTTTGAGTTTATATATTTAGTAAATTCAATCCTGGAAAGATGATGTAACTGATATAAAGCCTGGGACTTATGTAGAACAAGGATTTGATTTTGTATATATCACACTGATTGTAATTTCAGACTTCTTATAGCATATCTTAATATAAGCTTATTTTGCCTATTATGTTCAGATTTACCTCTCGTCTGTTCTATACTTGTATTTGATGATTTATTTCATGTCTTGAGTTGATCCAGTGTCTGAAAACTATGATCTTTTCATTTCGCTGATGAACTGAGCTTTACAAGTATTTATTCGATTATAATATTGGCCATTCATATGTCTGTCTTATGTATGTTTCTGCTGAGATTATAAGTTATGTCCGTCCATACACTTTATTTAAAACCTCTGAACAACGTGGGCTAAAAGTCTTGTCCATTGAATATGTTTATACATGCTTTGATTGAGTAACCTTGTGTTAGTCGTTCCATTTTTTATCCAGCTTTTCACCCATCATTGAGAAAATATTAACTTACCAGGCATCTCTGAGATACAACCTAGGAGAGTTTCCTAGAGTGATAACATGTTGATCCTTTATTTTTTGTAGTTATACTCCTTTACAATATTGATGGTGAACTTTGTTCCAACTATTGCTTCTTGTTCTTTAGGGAATGAATCCTTTACTGCCTCTTTTTTGTTTTTGGCCCAACTTCCAAGTGGTGAGGTGATATGGAATACTATTATGTGTTGAAATTTGGTTGTCCTTGATGTCAACTAATGTCAAAGAGGATTCAATATTCATGTGCCAGTTTGAAGAAGTATATGGAATTCAGTCTAAAGAAGTATATCCAGAAGTACATCAAGCATATCCAATTTGAATAAATACATAAGGAATACATTCAGTACATATGGTACGTGATTAAGTCCAAAGTCCACCTATTCATGCTACCTCAAGGCTAAGTCAAAAGAGTTGGTTGGAAAAGGTTTAGATGTGCGCAAGATGCTTGAGAACAAGAAGCGGTCAATCAGTTCAAAGTTCCAGAAGTGTGCAAGATACACCAATCAGAAGAAGACTACAAGTTGTTGAAGTGCACAAGAGTTCAAGAAGAACGTAGCGGTTGAAGAAGTCAAGTGTGCATGTACCACAAGCAATGCTACATCAAGGGCGCATGACTACACGATAAGGGTGCAAGTCCCACTCGCCAAAGGACCAAGTATGCACAAGACCCACAAGAGATGACACCCGGCGGCAGAACATGACAAGTGGTGGAAGCATGAACCATGGAGAAAAGAAGAAGGGACGCTATACCAACTTATGGACATCACCATCTATGCAGGTCTAGTATAAATAAGAAGCCAAGTTAGAATATTGATGTAAGCTCGGGAAGTAAGCTTGAATAACAATGAGATGAGGACTAGAAGATACAAATTTGTCAAGGTTATAATTCTTGGGGCATCATAGGATCTTGGTACCATATCATATGATCTAGCAGAGAGCCGAGTGTGCAAAAGCAGAGGAATGGAATTGCTAAAGTGCATAGTATGATGCAATTCTATCTATGTCAGTTGCACAAAGAAAGAAATGCAGAACTACAGACGATGCACAGTTGCATGAGACCAGAATGACAACTTCACAGATAGCACACAAATAGTCACGGATGATCTAAGACAGATGCATGAAGATTGAGTTGAAGTATATCTTAAGGTGTGTGAAGTGAAGAATTTCATCTGATGCGCAAAGATAGAGTTGAAACACAGTAAAGGATGCACAATATGATGAGGATGATCTGAGACAAGTGCATTAAACACAAAGGCCGAATCATGCATAGAGAGTCACAATTTATCTAAATGCTTTTGCACCAAGACATAATGGACATATCACAGAAGGTGCACAGATTTATCTAATATTGATGCGCAAATTCAGAATAGTAGCTCAACAGAAGATGCACAGTATCAGTTGAAGTTGTAGATGCGCAGTAACATAATGGCATATTGAACTAGAGCGCAAACTGTAGAACATGATGAAGCAACACACAATTTGTGAAATGCGAAATTAGTTGTAATGTCATGAATTGTTGATTCAAGTGAAGTATGAAATACAGTGACAACAATACTATAGCATATGGACGGTGCATACAATAGAATGAACAATAGTATATCTAAAGATTGCGTAGATTAGAAGAACAGTAAAGCAATATCTTCTTCGTTTATATCAGGGTGGTAGGACGGGGCAAGGAGCAGGGGGTCGGTGCCTCCTTCCAACTGAAGCTGGTAAATCAGGGATTTGGTGTGTAATAAATCAAGACATGGACTACTTTTGTGTTGAGCATAAGCTTTGGATCACATGGACTACTTTATGTTATGTTGAACATAAGCTTTGGATCACATGGACTACTTTATTTTGTGTTGAGCGTAAGCTTTGGATCACATATTTTGTGTTGAGCATAAGCTCCAAATCACATATTTTGTGTTGAGCATAAGATTTGGATCACATGGACTACTTTATCTTGTGTTGAGCATAAGCTCTGAAGCACATGGATTATTTTATTTTGGTGTTGATCATAAGCTCTGGATCACCTGGACTTTGATCAGTGTCTCTAGGTGTTGCTTTGGGGACACCTAGACTAGTGTTGAGCATAAGCTCTGGGAGTTCAATAGAACTATTCTACATAAGTGTTGAGCATAAGCTCTGGGAGAGAACTGGAACTATTGATAGAGTGAGTGTTGAGCAACAAAATCTCTAGAAGCATGAGGCTCACTATGATTGTTGATGTTGATCTAGAGGCTCTGGATTATCAGTAATCGGTTTTACTATTGTTAAACTAAAATATGAATTACCTTCTTTTATTCTTTCTAAACTGGTTGGGACTGCCACTCAAAGAGGGATCGAGCATGCAAGATATTAGAATGACCAAATAGTTGCTAAACTAAAGATCAACTAGATGTTAGGATAAATAAATCCTATATTATTAAATTAAACTATGAGAGTTTAAATATATATATTATGATTATTTAAATTAAAAATAAAAGAAACTGTGAGAGTTTAAAAATAGATCAATTTATTAATAAAATATAAAATAAGATGTGAGAGTTTTAAAATAAAACAAATGGTTAAATAAAGATAAAAAGACAATCTTTAGTCTCTCTAGTCATTGAATGGAGTGATCTAAAACCAAAAAGCTAGGATCCTTCTTCTCATTAAAATCTTATAAATAGGAGGACATTGCAGGGGGCAATGGTCTGAAGATCATCGAAGGATCCAATTCATAAATATTTGAGTACTAGAGAATCCAGATTGAGTTTTTGGATTAGTAAGAAAGATAACAATTTTCCCTAGGACTTTTAGTCGCTTGGCATGCTCGGTTTTGCTCGGGGGTGATCTGTTCAACAAACCAGGAACGGTTCGAGATCTACAGTTGGGAGGAACGTGGCAATTCCCAATTCAATCAGAAAGCGAAAAAAAAGGACTGATAAGTATTTTAGATTGTTCTTATTAATTCAAAGTTTATCTTTATGGATCTGATTCAATTATTCTTAAATTCTAAATCTGTTAATGTAAGCTTCTTATATTTCGTGATCATTGTATGTTGATTCTATTTGTTAAAAATCTGATTTAGAACTAATATATAGGTATATTTCTCTACAGGATTAGTTGTTGATGAAATTTATATTTCCAAGTTCAAAATACAGTCCTACTTCATATGCTACAATAGTTATTTTGAATAGGGTCATTGACATAATTATTTAGTCATGACTCATGGGTCTTAACATCTTAATTCCCTTTTCATCGTTATTTTTATTTCAAAAGTTGTTTAAAATTATTATCCTATCATAGGATGATTTTCCTAGGAAAAAAACTTCCATCGTCCCTAAATAGGGGGTGATCTGTTGAACAAACCAGGAACGGTTCGAGATCTACAGTTGGGAGGAACGTGGCAATTCCCAATTCAATCAGAAAGCGAAAAAAAAGGACTGATAAGTATTTTAGATTGTTCTTATTAATTCAAAGTTTATCTTTATGGATCTGATTCAATTATTCTTAAATTCTAAATCTGTTAATGTAAGCTTCTTATATTTCGTGATCATTGTATGTTGATTCTATTTGTTAAAAATCTGATTTAGAACTAATATATAGGTATATTTCTCTACAGGATTAGTTGTTGATGAAATTTATATTTCCAAGTTCAAAATACAGTCCTACTTCATATGCTACAATAATTATTTTGAATAGGGTCATTGACATAATTATTTAGTCATGACTCATGGGTCTTAACATCTTAATTCCCTTTTCATCGTTATTTTTATTTCAAAAGTTGTTTAAAATTATTATCCTATCATAGGATTATTTTCCTAGGAAAAAAACTTCCATCGTCCCTAAATAGGGAGAGGATCCTAGATACGGATCCCGGGACCAAGTCCCTAAACCCTAGTTAGGTTATTTAATATATATTTATAAACGATATATATTAAATAAACCAGGTATAAAACATAATACAAATTACGATTATAAACCAAATCCATTATGAAAAACCATAGCACATCATATGCTTCTATCACCCATCAAGACCTCAAGTAAATGTCAAAACTTCTAAAGAAATCAAACTCTTTACATAGAGCATTTTCATGAAGTAAGTGAAACCAACACAATCAAAGACCCATGATTTTTGTGACTATCTATAAAAACAAAGTTGACCTCTGTAACATTAAATTACATATGCAATATTGACCATGAATCAAGGATCGTAAACATCAACCAAAGGTCGATCCTCTCAGTATGAGAACTAGGCTCAACAACTTATGAAATTCGTGGTCCAACCTCCAGGTCACTTTTAAACACACTCAAGGACTGGAGTTTACATAGTCTTAACATTAAAACCGTTAACAAGGATCAGATCCCTCTAAAAAAGAACCAACACATAGGTTGGAGCGAACTATTCGCTGCCTAGCGTGACCTCCCTCTCTTTCTCTATCAAATAAATGAGAATACAGAAAAGACATGAAAAGGGATTGAATCCCGTAAACTACTTCTCAGACTTCCAAAACATGCAACAAATTTATTTACACGCACTTCATACACATACATAGAAACAAATCCACATCATGGCATATTTTACACAGTCCATAAAATATCTATTAATGCGAAATTTAAACAAGAAAACAAAATTTAAAACCATGACTAGAAACAAGGTGAAGATAAGAAATGTTTTCCTCTGCCATACAAATACAAACAATATCTTTACAAAATGCCTTGACAATATTATACCTTCATTCAAACCACATACACTAGTTTGAACCAATAGTCATATTTTTATACATCAACATTGTTACAAACCCAAATGGGGAGAAAAATTTACATGGAAAACAGGGAACAGGGTAAACCCTGTGAAATAAAACCATGACCCTCAACTCCTTGTCTCTCCACTAAAAGCGCAATTAGGACTGTGGTAAAAACACCAAGCCATCAACAATTCACAAGTCATATACTAATACATATTCAAGATTGTTTCTCCAATGGAGGAATTCGAATCCCATGGAGATCCATGAGCTTATTCGGGAGAGTTGTAACGACTTCCAAGTGCAAGCATGGCAGGGACCCCCAAGTTAAATGCTACCTACACACAGACCTCAGAACCGAAAATGAAAGCTAAAGGTTAGTATGGTCACATAAAAATAAATATAGAGCTAGATTAAAAACAACGAAACCCAACTTGAAAGCAAATTAAATACCTGTGCATAAGCACGACCTTCACAGACCACAACGACGCCACAAGATTGAATTCGATAGGTGAGCTCTATGCAACATTTCCAAAATGACATGGAGGGGAAGCCCTTGGCTTCCCTCCCCCATAGAGAAAATCGAATACACAAATGGAAACCTCCTGAAGAAACATCAATCGAAGCAACCCTATTTAGGACAGATCTTAAATGACAAGCTAGCGTGGAGACTCGCCACTCGCTCCACAACTGTCCATCACATGGACCGTCTTAAATGACCAAATACCTCCACTTTAAAACACTCTATCGCATGGATCAAATTTGAAGAAGGAAATATTTCACCCAAGATTCTTGAAGTTGGATCCACCTCTTCCAAAGAAGAAAGCAAAGCTCCTCATGTACCTGCACATAACAACAAAGAAGTTAGAAGAACAAGTATGCATCAAGAAGCACCTCCAAGCAAACCAAGAAGAGAAACAAATCCAAGTTGGAAGCAAAGTCCAAGGTATGAGAACAATTTCAATCGTTATTGTTTTTCTTGCTCTAATTTTGGTCATAAAGCTATGGAATGTAGATCCTATGGAAGAAGAAGTGTTGGAATCCCTAATGACAAAGTTAAGCATTGGACATGTAATCGTATTGGCCATATTGCTGCTAACTATCACACAATGAGGTTCTACTCATGTAGTCTCTTTGGTCACAAAGCCCAAGCGTGCCCAAGTCAAAGGAGTCAACCTAACACATCAACAAGAAGATCCAGTGATTCGTGGAAAGGAAAGAGTGCAAAAAGAATTGAAGATCCAAGGGTAATTAATCAAGATCACAAACACTCCAAGGTTTGGGTAAGGAAGAACATTTTAGTAGAGTTAAATCAAGTTGATGATCAATGCAAAATTGAAGGTGACTGCCATATGGCAGGCCAAATTTGAGGTCTTTTAAAGATCTTGGACAGACCTTGAGTTCATGATATTGGAGGTCAAACTCAAAGGAAAATGGTGGTTTCTCCAAGCATACAAACAGGTCCAAGGATCATGTGTTAGAACATAAGGCAAACATGAAAAAGAGGCATACTGTTAGGGGGAGCATAAGTATAATTTTTCTTGAAGACAAGAAGCTACAGGTTGACATTATTATTATTCTAAGGTGATCCGATGGAAAGATGCATTAGAATATGTCATGTTGATACTCTCCCATGTTTAAAGTACAGATTCAATGATATAACAGATCTTGTTTGATCAGGTTGCATACCTTGTATACAAGATGATGACTTGTATGTGTTGAAAGATGAGCAACATGATTGCGAACTCCACCTGAAATGATCTTGACTGGACCAGCAATCACGGCTTGACATATAGGATAGACATTTGAGACAACATTCATGAACAATCTGGAAATGGCTAGATGCTAGTACACTTGCTCTAATGTGGTTCAACAGTAAAAGGAGAGTGAAAGTAAATGTGAAGTATTTATAAATTTATGAAGACAACACTTCATAACAACTATCCTTAAAGTCAGTAATCCAAAGGCTAATTTGAAAAGGTCGGAAGTTAAGAAATACCAGATACAACAGAGATATGACCACTTCATGACATTTCAGCCTTGTGTAACAAGTAACTGCAAATTGACAAAGTTCAAAAATAGCAACACAATGCATACACATTTTTGGTTAGTAGTAGTAGTGGGTTGGTATGTTAATCTTGCTTGAATGGAAGCATGAAGTGAATGATATCTACAACAAAATGAGACAGGTCCTAGGATCTTATGCATGGTCTTGTCACAAGTCATAGTACTGCTTATGATAGCAAGGGATAGCAAATTCTTGAAGTTAAACCCTGTGAGAAGAACCCGAAAATTACACAGTGTTGGTGCTTAGCTTGTTTGAAGAAGGTCAGATCAGAAAATGAAGGGATGAATGGAGACTGGATGAGGATGGACCTGGAGCATCGCTTTGCTAAACTTAAATAAGCACCATGATGACAAGAACGTGGGGTGTCATGCTGTCAACAATTTACCTTACAGAGAAAACTTTTGGAGCATTTCTAGAACACTTAAAGACTATTGAAAGACTACTCAAGCAAATCTTTATGTTGGAAATCCACATGACTGAAAATCTTGTTGAAAATTATTATGGAATATATTTGTAAAGATGATCAAACAAAAGCATCCAAACCAGCAATAAACTTTTGATAAAGATGGCAAATAGAAGTCTACATGAAAGGGGGAGTGTGTTTATGGAAAACTAGAAGATGAGCAGACTTACATGAGCAGTAGGATGACAAGCTAGTGGCTTAAAGTGTGATGATCTAATGCATGCTTACCTTTTATGAATTTAATCATTCATATAAGTGTACTAAGGATTGGAAAAATAAAACCTGTTATTGGTAGCTAATTGATAGGGGGAGCAATGATGAAATTGAGATGGAAAAATTCAAGGAATTTATTTTTGGGGAGTATGTACATTTCTCAAAACTTGAAGATTGCAAGTAATGATCTCATGAAAGCATTCAAAGAATTTTATTTTGTTGGGCATTGTGAAGCCTTTAATGGCTAATCAAACCTTTGCCATTAATGTCAAAGGGGGAGAATAAAAAGTTGGGTGGTTTCCATCAATGAAAGAGGGGGAGATTGATGAATATAGTTGTCGTTGATGACAAAGAAGCATGATTGATGACTTGGCATGAAGTTGATGGCATTGAAAGGTGTATTTTGTGAGAGGAACCAAATAACCCATTCTATGGTCATTTGGAGATGGTCCTAATACCCTTGAAAAGGACTTGAACATGATGATATCAAACAATGAATTGAAGTATTTATGGCATGGTAGTGATAAGACCCTAGGACATGACATGCAAAGGACAGTTGATGACATGCATGATGCATGATAACACATGACAACCAAGCACAAGGATGACATGGTAGATGAAGTGGAAATGGATAACGACATGGAACACAAGCATGAACAATAATTTGGACAAACAAGCATTGATGATTGGCACGTGACTTGGAGAAGACAAGACAAAAGACAAGGTGATGGGATTTGGCACACCTAATGAGCCAAATGACCCATACTGTGGTCATTTGGAATTGGGTCTAATACCCTAGATAAGGATGATGTGGATAGTGCACATGGCTTGGATGACATGGTGACATGGCAATAGACAAGAAAGCATTGGATGGATTGAAGGGTGATGACAAAGAAGTATGGCCAAGTGGACATGAATATCGAGCATGGATGGAGAATACATATGCCAAGCACGCATAATCTTGCGAGCATGAAAATGGCAAGTAGATATGCATGAGGGAAGCCCTTGCGGGCACATCTTTGAAGATCCATCTAACCCTTGTGGGCATAACGAAGGAGACATTGCGGGCATGAAACTAAAGGACATTGCAGGAAGATGGGAGTGAAGACCACCATGATGTGGGATCAAAGACCAAATAATATATGTTTTGCTAATGACAGTGTGAAAGCCATATGGGCATAAATACCATGTCGTGGCATGTAAAATGAACCCACAATGAGATGGAAAAAATACATATGTATAGATCTATTTTGAATATAAAATGATAAAATAAAAATAACTAAGACAAGTTGGCCTCCAAACGTAATGAGTAATTTGTGGAAATAAAAATAGACATATTTAAATTGATAAAATAAAAATTGATAAGTCAGCCTGCTTAGATCATGGAGAAGAAGATGTATAAATGAAAGATCAAATCGTTGATGTTGGAGGTGAATTGGGTATGGAAAAATTCGGGAGACATAAGGAGCTCTGAGGAAATTCGTGGAGGTGGACAGGATTGTAATTTTTGGACTGTAATGACTATAATTTTCAGACTGTAAATTTCGGACAACAATTGAGGACTATAATTTTTTACTGTCTCTGTGGAAGAATTTAGATGGTTTAGGTGTGCTGATTTCGATGGACAGTAGCATGAGGACAGTGCCTAGGTAGCAGGAGATTAGGAGTAGTAATAAAATCTTTTTTTGTTTATCTTTTATGTCTGCAATTTTCGATGAGATAATGTGGATAACAACATGAATGCATTGTTAATGGATTTGCTTATATGACTTCCTGGGGCTGCAAAAATATGTGCTCATGAACAGAATGTTCATGGAAGAATTGAAGAGTATGCTGGACATAGTGATGATGTGTGTGCTGGCAGTAGAAGTATGATTGATGCATTTTGATGTCTTCCAAATATTATGTTGAGCAGTCAGATATGTATGGACACAATGAGGTCTTTTTATGCAAGCAGTTTTAATGTGGACAAAATAATGATGTGGTCAAGTTGCTTGACATGCTGGTATGGTACATAACTCGAATGATGAATTCCTGGATATAATGATTGAAGCGGAAACAATGTTTTTGATGACAGAGTTGAAAACAAGACAAGATTGTGTAGACAAGTGTAATATAATTGTTATGATTATTGTGTAGCAAAAATTTGTATGTTCTTGCAAGCAGGGTCTTGTGATAAACTTGTAAGTACAAGCAGGGTCTTGTATCCATTTTCTTGGCTGGGTCTAAGAAATACTAGGCAGGGTCCTAGATAAATAGTTGGTGCTCTTTTGTTTCAGTTGGTGATGAATTTCCTCACGGTTGTAGCCGTTGAACCGGATACAAAAAAGATTACAAAAACTATATCGTGTGTCTCTTGCAATGTGTTGAGGTCAATGTGTTTTTACTTGATGAATGATATGTGATTGGTTTATTGCTAATATATAATTCATTGATAAACATGATGCTGAAGTGAATGTGAAATAATGATATAGGATTGGTGGAAAAAGTTGAAATTTTAATTTAGCCTTAGCTCACTGATTCATCCCCCCCCTCTCAGTGAGCATTGTGTCTAACACCCCACTGGATGTGTTCTTCCATTGCAATCATAATCATGGAGTCCCTCTCCATTATCAATGGTAACCATTTATGTTGTATTTCCCATCGCAATCCGCTAACTAGGACTTCTAATTCAGCTGCATTGTTTGTTGTTTCTCCCATGTCTCCCCAGAAGACACTGAGCACTCTTCCTTCATAATTTCTGATTACTCCATCAAATCCAACCGGTCCAAGGTTCCCCTTCCACACACCATCAAAGTTAAGCTTAAAGGTACACGTTGGTGGGTATTTCCAAAATTTGGGGCTTTGGTTTTGAGCATTCCGCACACACAATCTACTAATACTCACTGGTATGTTGAAAATACCCAATTCATTTAATATTTTCATCTCTGCAATGTCTGCTTTCATTGCTTCTGGTGTCCAATGGTTAAGTTTGAGTGTTTCCTTCAGGTGTATTTCAACTATTATCAAGACTTCCTCTATGTTCCGCTCATTTCCTTCGAACGTTCGCCGCTTTCTCTCTTTCCACACCGCCCAGACCACAAACCCCAGGAACAATTCCCAAATTTTGTTAAGGAGCTCATTATTGAAGGGTTGGGACAACCAAGTGTCCAGGGTGAGGTTTGGATGACCCCTGACCCTTCCATTCTTTATGAACCTTTCCTCCCCCTTGTCCTAGAGTGAGGAAGCCAGTAGGAATTCATCCAACAAATAGTTGATGATTTCAGTGTCTTTGTAACATAAACAACAACGAGATGGCCCAGTCATACCCCTTTTCAAAAGGTTTTCCCAGGTTAAGATGTGTCAGTTGATGACAAGCCAACTAAAGGTTGTTATTTTTAGCGAAAGGTTCCCATACCACACCTTTGACCATTTCTCCTCCCACAACAGCCTATGGAATTCCTCTAATAGACTCATTGCCTCTACGATGTTGAAGTTCCTGGTTTTGGTATATCCCCAACGGACTTTGTCTGGCCTGTCCACCTTTGGGATCTGACGAGTACAAAGTTCCTCATAGAAATTTTCCAATTTCTCCTCCAGAACGCAGGATTGCCACCAGTGTTTCGGCTTCCATTTTATGAATTGTTGTTCTCCTGTCGTAGGCTCCCAGAAGTCTTGAACCCACTCCAGAGGACTACTCTAAAGATATAGCTTTAAGTCCTGTATATCCTATCTGTATGCCATTCTGGGTGATTGTTTCCAAGAGTCCCTGAGGAAAGAAGCGAAGGTTCCATCCCATATTTCCCAGAAACTGTGCCTCTAGACTAATCCCCTATTCAATTGTGAAGCTTTCCATATATGTGATCCCGATATATCTTCCCCGAACCTGATAAATTTCTGCTTGGGCCAATGAGGTGCATACTCACGGTACCATAATAAATCCCAAGGTTCCTCTGTGTGCGTGGTCTATCACCACCATATTTTCCCCCCCATTACCTTATTGACACACATCAGGTCGCGCAGTCCTAGGCCTCATGCCGCCTTTGGAGTGCACCAGGTGCCCCATTTAACCAGGGCCCATTTTTTATGCTCTTGGGTTCCTCACCAAAGAAAATTCCTCTGTATGGTGCGGATTTGCTTAAGAACAACTTTTGGAGTGGCCAACACCGAGAAGAGGTAGATGGGCATTGCTTGAAGCACCAATTTGACCAGAATAAGACAACTTGGAAAATTAATGGCTCTATAAGTCCAAAGTTCCAGCTTTCTCTTAAGCTTGTCTAGTAGATCCTTCCAAGAGATTTGGCAGATCGTAGAGTCAGCCAAGGGGGCGCCCAAGTATTTGGAAGGGAATCGTCCTTCTGTGAATTCCAAGATACGAAGGATGTTCTTGCGAGTGATTTTTGGAGTGTTGAAAAAATAAACTTGGGATTTATATTTGTTGATTTCCATTCCCCTAGCTTTTAGAAAACTATCAAGGACTCTTTTGATGCCTTTGGCTTCCTGGACAGAAGAGGGGTCCATCAACATAGTGTCATCGACAAATTTTTGATGGGTTTGAGGATCCATTCCTGCACTGAGAGTAAGACCTCGAATGTAGTTTCTTCGTTGAATGGCTTTGAGCATTCTAACAAGCCCTTCAACAATGATGATGAACAAGAATGGAGATAAAGGGTCCCCTTGGCGAATCCTACATGAGGTAGAGAAGGGTTGCGAAGGCGTTCCATTTACCAGTATCAAGAAAAAGGCCAAGGAGACTAGGATCATCACCCATTCTATACATTTCTCATTAAATCCAAAGGTCCTTAACATTTCTGCTAGGAAGCTCTTATTGAGTTTGTCATAGTCTTTGGATAAATCAAGTTTAAGTAGCATACCTGGAAGCTTGTCAATCTTCAGGGAGTGGATAGTTTCATGAACCAGGATTATCCCGTTTAGAATTTTTTGTCCTTCGACAAAGCCTGCTTGCTCAGGTGAGATCAACATAGGTAGGAGTGGACGCAACCAATTTGCAATGACCTTTGTTATAATTTTGTAGATGACATTACAGAGGGAAATAAGTCTGAATTTTCATGCCCGTTTCCTTCGGAATGAGTGCTAGGAAAGTGGCATTGAGGGCCTTCAGAATGCTTCCAATGCGTCTTGAATATTCTACTAACTCCAACACTTCCTCTTTCAACCAATCCCAGCATGTGTGGAAGAAGTTAGTGGTGAACCCATCTGGTCATGTGGCTTTATCCACTACCATATGCTTGACGACCTCATCCAATTATTCCATGTTTATTGGTTTCATTAGCATGGTTTTATGGTCAGCCGTAATCACCGTCAGGATGTGCTGAAGAACTTTATCCCTTGTTGATGTAGGAGCATCAGGGCCTAGACGAAACAGTTGAATACGATCGATAGGAGAAGTCGACCAAGGGGATTACCAACGACCACTGGTGCAAATGAAGGCTGGCTGTCGAGGCCAAGTAGTCGAGCAGAAGCTGTTAAAGTGCGATCAACAGGAGGAGAAAGTCAAGAGTCAACAAGTCTGAAGTCGACAGATGAAAGAAAGAAAATGTGAAAGAGGTCGGGAGTCGACAAGTTGTCAAACAACAACAATAACGGATTGCAGCGAAAGCCAAGCGTGGAGGACAAGGCGGACTGGAAGCCATGGAAGTTAAGTGAAGTCAACAAGCAAGGTCGAAAGGGTGATGAAGCGCAGTATGGTCAAGACATGGGGCCGACAACTGTAGCAGAGTCAGATAAGTGCAGAAGTCAATATGAAGTACTTTGCAGCCATTGGAGGTTGTTGAGGAAGTTATGAGCAGTTGTGAAGTTGGTTGGGATCATGACAGATGTCACCATAGGAAGAGGTTGTCCAGCATGACCAGAGGGAGCTGACAACTGTAGGTCTGCAGGATCTGTAGGATTCAGCAGATAGAGGAAGAGTGTCTCGGGGAAGGGAGTGACCTCAAGAAGAGCAGCAACAAAGAAGGGTAGAAGAGTAGTGCAAAGACACAGAGGAAGGGATCGTTCGTGCATAGCTCATCGAGCGCTTTCATTCAGCATAGGCCATGAGAGGGAGGAAGTTCGCACACAGTTGAGAAACACACTTAGAGACAGAGTTCCAATTATGTATATTGTAATAGGCTAAGGCCGACTAGTTTCATAGATTGCTATGTATTTCACATTGTAATTTGATTCAGTTAATAGAATCCAACTTTTGACATTTAGTTCACATCCAGTCTATGTGAGCACCTGTGTGTTGTTGTGTGTTTTGTTAAGCAAGAGGGTCCAACCGACCTGCCTTGTGCCAATTGGTATCAGAGCTGGATAGAATCCAATGTTGAGCAGTTGAATCCGGAGAGCTATAAGATCCTGCGAGTGCGTAAACAACTCTAGCTGCGGTTGGGCATAGTTGATCATAGTTGTGAGGTCCCGTTGCGATTTGACGAGTGAATATTTCAGATGAGATTTAAAATGGATCAAAGAGGCGTTAATGTCCGAGGTGTAGGATGAAGAGCGCATGGTGCATCAGTCACAGTTGATCGTGAAATGTTCGATGAGTGCATGAGAACAATGTGAAGCTTGCCGAGTGAATTCACAATGATCCACGAGAGCGAAAGACATGGATGCATTCCTAATGCGCTTGACAACAGCAACGAGGAAGTGGAAGCACGGGAAGCTGTCGAAGAAGAACTAGAAGATAAAATGATCAAGCTACTATCAGAGATGAGAGGTAGAAAACAGATGGATGTGCCTACCTACTCAGGAAGTTTGGACCTAGAAGACTTGATAGACTGGTTCAGAGAGATGGATAAATACTTTGACATAGAGCAGATAGAGGATCTAAATGGGTTAAGACTGCATGTCTGAGGTTGAAGGGTCATGCCTCATTGTCGTGGGAGAATGTACAAGCTAACAGAGTTAAGAAAGGCAAGGAGAAAATCAATTTTTGGGATAGGACGGTTTCCAAGATGAAGGGAAATTTCTTGCCTGGTGACTATGTGATTTCCTTGTTTAGGAAGTTGAAAAACATTCGACAGAAAGAGATGACCGTGAAAGAGTATACAAAAGAGTTCTATAGACTATCGATTTGGTCGAGTCAAACCAACGAAAGTGAAGAAGTTGTCGCGAGATATGTAAATGGCTTGAAGTATGCCATACAAGACAAGTTGATTATGTCGAGGTTTAGAGCGGTCGGTGAAGCCTACCAGTTAGCTCTGAAGACAGAAGAGAAACCGTCGAGGAAAGCCACATCGACTAGAGGGAGGATGATTGGTCGGGGCACGAAGACTATTTTCGTGAAAGGCCAAAGTAGCAGAACTAGGAGAGAATCCGTCGAAGACAACTGACATGTGGAAGGGACAACGACTAGAGAGAAAGCGCAGGGAAATCGATGGGATGGTCGAGAGACTAGCGGTCGATGTGCGTATGGTCGAACTGGTTTGACAGAAAAGAAAGGAGCTGAAAGAGTAGCTGTAGTCTGTTACAAGTGTCATAGTGTGGGACAAAAATCCAATGAATGCCCAAAGAAACTACACGTGACAGATGATTCGAAACCCAGAGGTCAACTAGATGACCAGGGTGATGAGAGAATGGATTCGACATCCGACATTGGTGAGGATGGTCGAAGAAGAGGTCGAACTATGATGACTAGAAGAAATTTGGTTCAGGACGACCAACGCGACGAGAAGGATCCGGCACAGCGAAAGGTTATCTTTCAAACTAGAGTGTTGATCTGCGACAGGTATTGCAAGACCATAGTCGATGGTGGCAGTACGAAGAATCTTGTGTCGATAGAGGTCGTCGACAAGTTGGGTTTGAGATGTCGAGAACACCCAAAACCATACAAGATATCCTCGTTACAGAAGGGTCACCATGTGAAGGTAACCAGACAGTGCCTGATTAAATTCAAGGTGGGGAAGCTTGAAGACAACGTAATATGTGACATAATTCCAATGGACGTATGTCATATGTTGTTAGGGAGGCCATGGAAATATGATGAGAAGATGATCTATGATGGTCGATCCAACATAGTCATAATGTGGAAAAATGGCACGCGGAGGATGTTGAAGCCGAAGTAGGAGGACCAATTTGGCTACAAGTAGGGCGAGAAAAACTATTGGGAGAAGTGAGTGCTGATGTGCTAAGCCAAGGAATTCCTCGCAGAGGAGGAGAAACAGTCAGGATGATTCGCCATCATTCTGAAGGGACCATGTGTCGACAATGGAGAAGATTCCGGTCAAAGTTGAAGAGATGCTTGACGCATTTCGGAACATAGTAGTTGATGAGGTGTCGACGGGATTGCCATCGATGAGAAGCATATCCCATCAGATCGACTTGATTCCAGGATCGCGTTTTCCAAACAAGGCACCACATAGAATGAATCTGGCAGAGGTTCAGGAACTCAATCGACAGGTCCATGATTTGTTGGACAGAGGATTGATCAGAGATATTCTGAGCCCGTGTGCAGTACCAACAGTGTTAGCACCAAAGAAGGGTGGAGAATGGAGTATGTGTACAGACTCTAGAGACATCAACAAGATCACAATCAAGTACAGGTTTCCATTGCTGAGAATGGAAAACTTGATGGATTGCTTGATTGGAGAAAGATACTTCACCAAGATCGACTTGAAGAGTGGTTATCACCATATTAGGGTAAGAGAGGGAAATGAATGGAAAACAACCTTCAAGACAAAGGAAGGATTGTATGAGTCATTATTCATGCCATTTGGATTGACTAATGCACCAAGTACATTTATGTGTTTGATGAATGAAGTACTGAAACCATTATTGGGAAATTTCATCGTAGTGTACTTAGACAACATTCTAATATTTAGTTGGACCAAGGTCGAACACTTGGAGCACATTCGACAAGTATTGTGGAAGCTGCAGGAAGAGAAGCTGACGGTGAACCTGCAAAAGTGTTTCTTCATGAAGGAAGAACTGGTGTACTTGGGATTTGTAATCTCAGGTAAAGGGTTAGTGATGGACCCAAAGAAGGTGAAGGAGATATTGGATTGGTCAGAACCGACAAGCAAGACAGGAGTGCAAAGTTTCCATGGACTTGCTAGTTTCTACTGGAAGTTAACCAGAGGATTCAGTCGGATATGTGCACCGTTGACCAAGTGCATGAGGAAAGGGAAGTTCAAGTGGACAGAAGTTATCTAGAGAGCTTTCGACAAGTTGAAGCAGAAGGTGACCAAGAGCCAAGTGTTAGCACTCCCATATTTCAACAAATTTTTCCAAGTCGATTACGACACGAGTGCAATGGAAATTGGAGTAGTGTTGAGCCAGGAGGGCCAACCAATTGCATTCTTCAACAAGAAGTTGGATGAAGCAAAGTAGAAATATTCGGTCTATGACCAAGAGTTCTATGATATTGTCCAAGTGTTGAAGAAGTGGAGGCATTATTTGTTTCCCAAGGAATTTATGTTATACACATATCACCATGCACTGAGCTACTTGAATACTCAGTCGAAGTTGAATCAGCGGCACATGAAATGGGTCAAATTCCTGCAGGGATATACCTTCATGTTGCGACATAAGTCAGGCAAGTCAAACAAGGTTGCCAGCGCGCTGAGTTGAAGAGTTGCATTGCTGAACATGAAAACAGTTCAGGAAACAAGAATAGAGTCGGTGAAGACAGATTATGAGATCGACGAGGACTTTGCGAAATCATGGAAGGCGAGTAGTGAACCATGGAGTGTCGACAGGACTCCATACTTGGACTCTTTCATCCAAGAAGGATACCTATTCATGGGACAACAATTGTGTATTCCCAGAGGATTTGTATAAGAGAACCTAATCCGAGAACTGCACAGTTGCGGATTAGCAGGTCATTTTGGCATTGACAAGACCAAGGCATTGGTCGAAGAAAAGTATTATTGACCAGGAATGACAACGAATGTCGTAAAGTGGGTACGGTAGTGTCCAGTTTTCCAGTTGGCGAAAGGAAGAAGTCAAAATACGGGGTTGTATGCACCATTACCAGTTTCGAATACTCCATGGGAGCACCTGAGCATGGATTTTTTGTTAGCATTGTTGATGATGCAGAAAGGGAACAACTCAATATTTGTTGTAGTCGACATATTTTTGAAGATGGCGCACTTTATTTCGTGTTGGAAGACAAATGACGCCACAAGAATTGTTGTACTATTCTTCAAGGAGATAGTCAGATTGCATGGGTTTCCGAAGAGTATAACATTGGACAAAGATACCAAGTTTATGGGGCATATCTGGAGAACCCTGTGGAATAAACTGGACAGGAGGTTGCATTTTAGCTCGGCCTATCATCCACAGAGATGGATGGACCAAGGTGGTAAACAAAAGTTTAGGAAACCTTCTGAGATGTTTGATGACCAACAGACCCAAGCAGTGGGAGAACTTGTTGGCACAACCAGAATTCGCGTATAACAACTTTGTGAATCAGTCGACAGGTATGATCCCATTCCAAATTGTTCAAGAACGAAGCCCACATGGAGTGGTGGATTTGGTCGATATACTGACAGAAATTAGAAAGAGCGCAGATGCAAAAACATTCGCAGATCATATGAAGGAACATCATGCATATGTGTGAAAGCGCATTGAAAAGAGAATCATGGCATATAAGTTGAGAGATAACATAAAGAAGAGGCTACATTCATTCTGTGGAGGAGACTTAGTCTATGCACACTTGCGGAAGGAGATATTTCCGATAGGAATGTATAACAAGCTGAAACTGAAGAAGATTGGACCATGTAAAATTCTGAAGAAGATTTCGAACAATTCTTATGTATTAGAGCTGGCGAAGGACTTGAACATATCTTCCATGTTCAATGTCTCAGATCTGTACAAGTTTGAAGAAGGTTCAACCAGAAGCAGCGTAAAAGTGTCGAACATCGACTGGACGGTGCATATTCCAGGTCAATAGGACAAGGAGGAAATCCCTGAAGTGTTAGAGGAACGCAAAGTCGAGCAGACGTGAAGTTCATGAAAGAAATAATATATGGTTCGTTGGAAGGATAATGAGTTGCAGGAGGCGAAATGTATTTCAGGAGAAGAATACAGGAGACTGACGGAGCAATTTATTTCTTTTTCACCTGGGGAGTCTGATGCAGGAGCATTGGGGCCTAGGCGAAACAATCAAAGATGATCGATAGGAGAAGTCGACCAGGGGGATTGCTGACGACCACTGTTGCAAAGGAAGACTGGCTATCGAAGCCAAGTAATTGAGCAGAAGGTGTCGAAGCCAAGTAGTCGATCAGAAGCTGTCGAAGTGTGGTCGACAGGAGGAGAAAGTCGAGAGTCGACAAGTTTGAAGTCGGTCGACGAAAGAAATTAGATGCAAAAGTGGTCGGGATTCAACAAGTTGTCGAACAATGACACCAACGGATTGCGGCGAAAGCCAACTGTGGAGGATGGGGCAGAATTCCAGCTATGGAATTTAAGTGAAGTCAACAACCAAGGTAGAAAGGGTGACGAAGCGCAGTATGGTCGAGATACAGGGTCGATAACTGTAGTAGAGTCAGATAAGTGAAGAAGTCAATATGAAGTACTTAGCAGCCATTGGAGGTTGTTGAGGAAGTTATGAGTAGTTATGAAGGTGGTTGGGATCATGACACATGTCACCACAGGCAGAGGTTGTGCAACATGACCAGAGGACATTGACAACTGGAGGTCTGCAGGATCTGGAGGATTTCGTGGACAGAGGAAGAGTTTCTTGGGGAACGGAGTAATCTCGGGAAGAGCAGCAGCAAAGCAGGGTAGAAGAGCAGTGAGAAGAAATAGAGGAAGGGATCGTTCGTCCATAGCTCATTGAGCACTTTCATTCAACAGAGGCTATGATAGGGAGGAAGATCACACACAGTCGAGAAACACACTTAGAGACAAAGTTCCAATTCTGTATATTGTAACAGGATAAGTCCAACTAGTTTCATAGATTTCTCTATGTTTCACATTGTAATTTGATTCAGTTAATAGAATCCAGCTTCTGGGATTCAGTTCACATCCAGTCTGTGTGAGCACCTGTGTGTTAATGTTGTTTGTTTTGTTAAGCAAGAGGGTCCGACCGACCTTCCTTGCACCACTTACGACTCGACGGTTGATGTTAGGTTCCTCCAAGAGTTCTGCAAAGAAGTCGTTCAGGGTATGCTCCATATCCATTTTCATTTATGCGTAGCTGTTGTCTATTTTCTTCAGACGAAACACCCTATTCCCTTGTCGATGTTGAATGGTAGCTTTGTGGAAGAAATTTGTATTACGCTCACCTTATTTCAACCATTGATTCCTATATTTTTGTTTCCATAGAATCTCTTCCTATTGTTCCTTGAGGTTGAGTTCTTTTAAAAGGTTTTGTTCTTGCTCCACAAGCTCCGTAGAGTAACCCTAGGAAATTGTTGCATGCTACACCTCTTTCCTATTTTGGTCTAACTATTTTTTCCCTTGGAAGATGTTCCCAAATATTTCTGAGTTCCAATGCTTGATTTTTCCTTTTACGTACTTAATTTTTTGTTGAAATTGGTACATCAATGTTCCCTGGATAGGATCTAAGGCTTGCCACCACTGACAAAGTTGTTCCGGGAAGTCCGGATGCAGGAGTCAGAATTTATCAAACCTAAAAGGTCTTCAGAGGTTTTCCCCTATCCTTTTCCATTCCAAGATGAATGGCCAGTGGTCAGATCCAGTAGAGGGGAGTACCACGGCAACCAAATCCCCCCCACCCATCATGATCGATTCTGAAACTAAAAACCGGTCTAACCGAGAAGCTATACTTCTATCCCCAGCTCTTTTGTTGTTCCAAGTGAAGGTACTGTTGGAAGTTCTAACATCAATCAATTCCATGGACTCTATTACTTCATTAAACTTTTCACTGATGGGGTTTAAGCGATGGATTCCTCCTCTCTTCTCCTCAAGGTTTCAAATCAAGTTGAAGTCTCCTCTCATGACCCATGGACGCGAACCGGCCACCTCCTATTGAAGGCCTATAAACATTGGACAAGAAGCCTTGATTTTTCGTTCCTATCACATGGAAAGAAGCCGATAGGATAAAATTGGAGGCCACACAGCTGGATAGACCTACCTCCTTGGGGTTCCAAAGAATTCCAAGCCCCCCATCCGCTCCTGTAGCGTCAATTGCTATGAACTCACATTGTTTCCAGTTTTTCTTTCCAAATAATTGGAGGTCCACTTTAGAACATTTGGTTTCTTGAAGGAAAAATATGGATGACCTTTCAATCTCTATCTTCTGTCTCAGGAGACAGGTATTCAGAGGGCTATTGCAACCTCTAATATTCCAAGATATAATCCTCATATTATAACTGTTTGGGAGAGGAGGAAGCTAGTGCCGCGACAATGGTGGGATATTGGCCTGAGGCTACCAGCTTCGCCCCAACCATTTGGATTCTTTGTATGTTACTGCGCCTTCCTCATTTCTCCCCTTGGCCTTTCGTTTTCCCTTCATTTTATTTATGGGATTCTGGAGCTATGCCCAGGTACTTGATGACTTTAGTCTTAATAATATCTTTCTTTAATAGAGAAACTTGTTGTGGGGGAATGGAATCTGGAACATTGTCTGTACATGCTGCCTCCAGACCTTCCAGGTCAAGTTCTCCCAATTCCATCTCCTCACCTTCCTCCCCATGCATGGCTACATCCTCCACCTTTGTTGCTTTCTCTGCATCCTAGATGGGGTTATCCAATGTGGGGGTGAGCTCTTTGTCCGGAGTTTCTTTGGGTTTTCCTTCCTCCAACACCGAATTCTCCTCTACTGGCTACAAGAATTCAAACCGATTGTGCATCTGATCTTTCTTGTGAAGCTCTGGACCAGCTCCTCGCTTGGCTGGATGCTTTTTTTTCGTGACTTTGGTGAAACCTTCGAACTCTTTTCTTATCAAATTAGAGGTATCTCCGGGCTGTTTGTTTAGAAGAAAATCACGAAAAAGATGTCCATGCTCATGACATCACCGACAACAAAATGGGATCTGCTCATAGTCAATCACCTGGAACCAATACTCATCCTCCCAAATGAGTTCAATCCCTTTTGGAACATCTTGAGAGATGTCCATATAAAGACAAACACGGACATACCAGGTTTACCTCATCTTCTTTTTTTGCTCGGATACCTTAACAAACACTCCCTTTGTGTTTCCTATGTCAGTAAGGGTTTCCTCCTTCCAGTATTATGAAGGTAATGAATACAGGCGAAGCCAAACAGGGGCGATCGTCAGATGTTCTTTATCAAGGTTGAAGTGTTCTTTCCAGGGATGTAAGCACAACCCTGCATAATTAAAGAAATACGGCCCATTATCAAAGATGTGAGTACGATCTGACTCATTGAAGAACATTATCGTGAAGAACCCTTTGGCCCCAAGTTGAGGGTCATAATGGCCCAGTGGTTTCAAAGTTGTATTAATCCACCAAACTAGAGCCTTTTCCGCTGGCCAAATTCCAACAAATCTACCAATAACCGTGTGGTATTTCATATACTGAATGTCAGCCCTAACTCTTTCCGAGCTGATCTGAAGCTTTCGCACCTTCATAGCTTTCAAAATGCACTGCCCTAGTTTTATGGTTTCTCCCACTACCTAGGACGATTTGTTGACTCCGCTCATCCATTCTCCTCCCGTTGCGGAAGGGAGGTCAACTTCTATCCCCTTGGCTACTTCTTTCCTTGTGTCCTTAGTCAGGGGAGGGACCGAATCCTCCTCACCCGTGGCTTCGATCATTCTCACTTCACTCTCCATATTCTGAGGAGGCTCTTCAAACAACCGCCCTCCAACTAGAACCTGACAAAACCTGTCCTATCCTGTAAACCCTAGTTCTCCATAGTTCCTCCCACCTTCATCGCCGCCTTCTCCTCGGTGGATCTTTCCCTTAGCTACACAATATTAAGAAGCCACACATATCATATTTTCAAGCCAATCAAAATCTCCATATCACTTTCCTAGAGTTGCATCAGTTGTCTCATAACCATGGAATCAATGTGAAATTCATTGTCAATGAGTGTTTTGAGAAAGAATGCTTCCATTGTCTAAATTTTTAAGCCTCTATTGAAATATTTTTTGATAGTGTGCCTAAATATTCCAAAAAGGGACATTACATTATTTTAGATCAATAAAATAGGTTCCTGAGTACCATTTGGACCATCCTATGGTCGATGATGGACACCAAGATGACCAAGTTGATTTCCTCCCATCCCCAAACCAATGGGAAGACAGAGGAGGCCAACATGATTATTGTGCATATATTGAGAATGTACAACTCAAAACATCCCCGAACTTGGGATGAGACCCTTCCTTATGTTCAACATACCAACAACAGAGCCCTTCATAGCTCTATTAGCCATAGCCCTTTTTAGGTATGCTTGGGGTTCCATTCATTAGCCCCAATTGATGTAGCACTACCCATTGCAAATACACAGGAAGATTCCTACCTTGCTCAAAATGAGTCTGATCAAGCATCCAAATTTGTTTAGTGGATCCACCACATCCAACAACAAGTTCATTATATCTTGCAAAAATCCAATGCCAAGTATAAGTAGCGACATGACCAGCATTGGGTTCCACATAAATTCCAGGTTTGCGATAAGGTCTAGTTACATTTACAAAAAGATTGCCTCGAAAGGCCACATAGGAAGCTCCGCCCACTTCAATATGGACCTTATGCCATCACTAAGGATGTGGGTGAGAATGGCTTTGTGTTAAGTCACTTACCCCTTTCCTCGGTGTGTGCCATTTCTTTAATGTGGAACTACTTTGACTATATTTTCCACCTCTCTTAGACACCTCAGAGGTAGCTTAGAATTTGGCCCCCACAAAACTAAATCTCGACTACATTGAGAAGGCTACAGTCAACTGAATCATGGAAACTGAGATGAAGGGAACTCTCCAATAGAACATCCAACTATATTGAGTCGTCAAAGCAATGCAACTTCTTCATTAGAGAATTAAGTGGCTTACTAGGAATCAGATTCAACAAAATTTTCCTCATCTGATGGAGGAACTTGACACAAGAGGACCATTTCTCCCTAAGAGGGAGGAATGATCTATATGGACACTGTTGGCCACCCAGCCGTTCCACTGAGTTAAAATGGTTCTCTATCTTCTTGCAATTTTTTACGGTTTTTCAGGTCCCCGAACTTCTAGGGTCATTTTGAGGCCCTAAATGATGTTTTTTGGCCAATCAGGGGGTTAGGGGTTTCCATAGAATGCTTTGGCACCAATTAAAAGTTGTGATTCTTAGTTAGTTCTGTCCAACGAGTTATCAAGCACCCTAAACAGAGTTCATTTGCAAAAGTTGCATCCTCGAGAAATTGACATATCAACTAGCCAACTTAGGGCCCACAAATCCTTTTGATGCTTCATCTCCTAGGTCAGGAATTTGGATGTTAGGGTTTTTTACTCTTTATGATTATGATAAAAAGTCCCTTTTATGGTCCCATTGTAATAAACTTTTGCGAATCAACATAGCTAACACATCTCTTTTTAGATATAAGCTATCGCCATCTAAGTTAGTTTGTATTGCTTTGTAGTTTGCAGTGTTTTTTATTTCAATCATTAATAGAATTTAGGTTTTACTATACTATTGTGATTTCTGCAAAATATTTGTTTATTTTTTCCATTTTAGATTTTTTCCTTTATTTTGTTCTCAAAATAATCTAGATCACCATTGTTTTCCAAGATATGTCGTCTCCAAGTCTAAAAATAAAAGGGGCTTACACATTGAAGATGAGAATGAATTATGATTAAAGAGTTTGAATCCGAAGGTTTCTTAGAGAAGAGAATTAATGAGAGAGTTCTGCATTGTGGGAACATGTGAAATACAAACCAACCCAATTCCATAGCCAAAACCATATATATAGAGCTAGAGTTTGAAACTGAAGATTTCTTAGAGAAGAGAATCAATGAGAGAGTTCTGCATTGTGGGAACAAGTGAGATAGAAACCAAGCTAGTTCCATAGCCAAAACCAAATAGAGAGCCAAAGTTGTACCCAAGAGCTAGATTTGAGAGCTATGTTTTAGATAAGCAGACCGAAGACACATTGATCCAAAGATTGGTTTCCTTGGAGCTTATGGATACCAAAAAGCCTCTCAATGTGGATGTGTGGTCCAAAATGGATCTAAACAAGATGAACAATTTGTAAATCTTAATACACAAAGGAATTTTGACAATTAATGAAGGTTATATAAAAATAAAAGGACAATGCATATTTTCAAAAATAAAAAATAAAAGAGAGAACCAGGAATGGGAAATGAAAGGACGGGTTTTTTGGGATTCCCATTACATCCCCATATTTGCCTATATCTTCTTGTAATTGCACTCACAACAGGGATTTTGTTGGTTGAGAGGTGGGGATCCACAAGAGCACTAGCTATGTAGAATGTTGAATGGTCCATGATTCATGAGCTTGCAACCTTCATTATAACCTGAGATCATTTAAGTAAAGACTAAAAAACCATTCGAAGTTGGTTTTCCCATTTGGGTTTTTAAGATAAAATCTTTTTGTCTTATAAATTGTTTTATTTGTTGTGTGATGATTTCAACTCTATGATTGAAGCTTTGCAATAATATTAATCTTTGCTATATTAACTAGCATCTATAGTCAATACATATTTTAAAATTAATTTGTTGGAATTGTGTTTGTGTTGTGAGTTTGCATGTAGCAACTAGTGGATTGGGATTTAGTTATCATTACTTGAAATTCCTTCCTTCCATTAATTGGTTAATTACAACGACTAGCATATTTATAATATCCATTTAAATTCCTTAAAAGAGATCGCCATCTATGAGGACAAAGTTGTTATTCTCCAATCTTATCTACGACCAAATTGTCATTTTCATTCTATTGGATTTAGCAATTAATTAGTTCTAAATCTATTGGGCAATTAAGAAACTATAAGCCTTCTTTGTAGTGTTTCCTTCATATTCAGTGAATGAATTGGAACCACCCATGTTTCCAATTGGCCCTCATAAATAATATATTGGAAGAATTGCTTTGTAAATTGGGTTGCATGCTCTACTTGAATTGTCCCAATCATTCTGATGATCACAGTTACTCCCAAATCTATGTGAGTTAAAACCTACAACCAATGACCAATGTGTTGAGCTAATTTGGAGTTTTACATGCTATTCATGGAAGCATTGAAACTTTCTTGACATAGTAAAGCCGAGGTTCGAGGAGAAATAAACCATTAAATTGCTAGCTTATATTCTTGAATGCATAGCATATTTCGGTAATGTTGGCATTGGGAAAAGCATATCCATCCTCTAGTAATAGTGAATCCATGTACTTATAAAGTATTGATTGGGTTATCTATGTTGGAATGATTATGTCAATATTGGAGCGATCCATTTTATGGTTGTTAGTTTGACTTTGGATGGAAATAATGTGTTCTTCCCTTGGTGAAAATTCATGAGTGACAGAACATCTAATTGCTAGGCTGATTTTCTCTCTCATCATTTATCTTTTCTCATCACAGCTAGCAACTTGGTCATAAATAAATTAGCAATATGGAGACCTCAAAAGAGTTTTGGTTGGAGTTGTTTCCCCATTGATTGATTTAGGCAATGCAGGATACATAAAAGGGTTGTCCATAAGGAGCAAGAAAACTGATCTCAATTGGATATCCTATAGAGGAGTATTTGGTTTTGAATAAATTAAATTTTAATTAGGAAACATGTTGGTTGATTGGCAAATTGCATATGGCAAAGTGAAATTCTATTTTGGCATTGACAAAGTACAATTATTTCCCATTGGTGGTATTTAACTTAGCATTACAAAGCCAACTAACAAAGCCATCCTTTCATAACTTAAGAGGAGGAACATGTAGGTAAGAAAAGTTTTCTTTCAATTGATTTGGTAGTAATAGATAAGAATTGTAATCAATCCAAAGTAGAAATTGTAGAATATGGCCCTCCATTTCTACAAAAGATCAATTTCTATGTCCTACATTTATGGATCATACAATGAGTAATTTGGGATATAAAACCTCCTTACTTGAAAGAGAGGATTCATAAGCAAAGTGGAAGTGGCATTAATTGTGAAAAATCATAGCACCCTTAAAAAATAGAGCTCTATTGTGGCTCATCCTCTCCAATTGAGTTCTTACTTAGGGAAAAATTCAAAGGAAATCTTGGTAGGGTCTAAGATATTGCATCCTTTGCAATGGGCAAGGGGATAATGTAACTCATGTATTTTGTGCATGCCACTTTATAAAGTATGCTTTCCGGTTGGAAGTTGGAGGAAAAGGGGGCTGGGAAGACGCACATCAATAGAAGAAGCCCTTCAAATCTTAATTGACGATCATGAGGTAAGAATAGATCATCATTCAACACCTGTGTTTTTCTTATGGGCCATCTACTTGTCTAAGAATGCCATGCTTTTTAGAATAAATTCCTTTTACTAGCAATGTTATTTTAGAAATTAAAGGAGCTTACTCAAGTTTGGGACATACCATTAAATTTAAGAAATAGAGAATTATTGGAGAGGTGGAGATACATAGAACAAAACCTTATGGTTTCTTTAAACCCCCCGTCCATTGACTCACAACAATATAATCAACGTCAAAGTGGAGGAGGAGGTATTCTACAACTATTAAACTCACACAATATTCATTTTGCATGTGGTTTATGGAGGTAGACTAACAATTTTGTAGAGGTAAAAGTTGCTTGCATGCTATTGTCACTTGCTTTGGATGTTGGAGTAATAGATATATAGGTCATGGCGGACTCAAAACTCACTATCTCTTGGCTAAATGACATTATGGTATGGAGGAACCTATATATACCTGTAAATCTACGTTGGACAAGGACTGCAAAAGCAAGATTTGAGACATTCACTTATAAACATGTGTATAGTGAGCTCAATCAAATAGTATACAACTAATTAAAACATGGTTGCATTAGAAGAATAAGGCACATAAAGCACTCTTATGGTGACAAAACTCCAAAAATGAGGCTAATGGGATTAATGATTGCTTTGTTCACATACCTTCGGCTAAATATTCCTTTAGTTTTTATTGCTACAAAAACGGGCTAATAAAATTTGAATGATGATAATTTCTTTGGTTCAAATACCTTTTTTTCAAGAAGAAATAATTGTACTTTTGTTATTATTAAAATAAAAAAGTACTCCTCCCTACATAGTCATATGAACAAATCAAATATGATTCATCATCCACACCATATAACAAAAAACCAGGTTATCCAATACCTACAATTAGATACCCAAATCCCAATACAAACTGTTCCTTCAAGAGAGCAAAAAAAAACAAAAGCATGTATGATATCAATTCCTCCATCATACACAAACAGTGAATACTAATTGTCAAAAAAAGGAGTAGATCCTTGAAACTCCAACTTTCTTCAATCCATTCTTCCCAATAGAGAAAACCCTCCTACATAGTGAGAGCTTCGTTGGACAATGCACCAGCCACATCATTGAGTTCCCTGTAGATGTGATCAATGGTCCTATCATAAAAGGAGGACAAAAGAGACTCTATCCTTTGACACCAGTGTTGGAAAGAGAGGACATTTAGCATGAGTAAAGAAATTATGTTTATTGATGATCAGATATACCCCAGCTGCACACTTGCCTTCCACAATGGCTCCATCAAAATAACCCGTAGTTGTATAGGAGTCTTCCATGCCAATTATATGATGCTCACATCTTCGGGAATTGGTTCAAATACCTATATGAAATATTGATGACTTTGTTGGTGCAAAATACTTATTACTATGAGTTTAAAATCATTACCTAGCTCACTGGACATACACATTGTACTATAATATTCATGCTTTTTTGGGTATAATATTGATGCTTTTTTGGTTCAAAATACTTATTGGTATGAGTTAAAAATCCTTTTTTTTCAATCAGAAAAATTACTATACTTTACTGACAAGTATATGAGTGAAAACTGAGAACAAACTGCACATGGATATGCATACAGACCATCCCACCGGACAAGAGAAGAGATAACGGAGCACCAACAAACAGAAACCAACAACAGCTGCCCCCAGCAACAAAGCGAAAAAAGTAATGCCCATCCATATGGGCCCATACCAAAAAAATACAGTAGAGTTTGGTTCCCCAACCAATTACGAAAAGAAATAACATAAAAACATCAGCAAAAATATTAGGAAATAAAAGATCAGAATAAGAGGAAGCTGCCGGCTTCCCGCAAAATAATGCCATCCCAAAGCTCAAAAAATAGAGTACCCTCCAACGAATGAAGGGCACGCTTTGAGAGTGCGTCCGTAGGGCCATTCTCAAAACGAGGGATATGTGAGACCTCGATGTCCTGAAACAGAAGATGAAGAGACCTGGTCTTGTTAAGCCATGGAGAAAGTGCAATAGAATTGATGCTCCCCAAATGGTTAATCCAATTGATAACCAGTTGTGAATCTCCCACAATCTGCCTAAGTTCAAATCGCGCACATTAGCAAAATAAAGGATCATCCATAATGCACAAATCTCACTCTTGGTATTTGTCCCTGAACCAAAATTCATCCAGATATTGTAGAAAATCCCCTGGTTTAAAGTAATGACCCCGCCCACCCCACAAAGAATACCCAACTCCTGCGAGGTCCCATAAAAAAAACCAACAAAGGACAACAAAAGTGAAGTGGAGATGCTGGAAACAGTAATATTCATATCAGGCTTATTAGCCACCCCAACACCTGCATCAAACAAAGCTTTCACCACATTCAAAGCCACCCAGCCCGGTTGAATGAATTTATCTTCGGTTTAAAATCCTTCTTAGCTCATTGGACATACACATTGTACTCACTAGGCAAATAGATTTTTTGATTTTAAAATGGTTATTGATTGCGATATTAAGAATAACCTACGCCTAAATATATATGTGCTTTTCCAACATAATCTAGTTAAATAAATAATCCCAAATTGGTGGAAGAGCTCTTTCCATGTGTTGTGTGGATTAGACTTTGGTGTGACCTTAAGTCTACTTTTACTTTGTTTGGTGCGTGAGTTGGATTTGGTCGCCGATAAATAAGGAAATACCGTCAAAGCATTGCCAGGTGGTGGCCAGGCTGTCAGACACCCACAATTCGCTAGCACGCATCATACATAGAATAGCTTAGCTGGGAAAACTTTGTTTTAGCTGGACGGGTGAATTATCCGTTGGTGGTGGGGGCAGCAGACTGATATTTCTATGTGCGTCTTTCCCGCATCTCCTAAAGTGCTTCTTCGTTGAGAGTTCGAATCTCAGAGAAGAAAGATTGTCACTTAACGTTTCGGGTGTTCTTGTCTTTCTGGTTTTCACATTTGTTCGGCCAGGTTTATTCTTAGGGTTTTGATTTTTCAGTATCTGCTACCAGGAGCAGCTTTCTTGTGAGTGCTAGTATCAATGGCGGGCGCAGGCAAGTACGCATCTGCAGCACTCTTGGTCGTTGCGATGATAATGATGGGAGCAGCAGAAGCAGCAGAGATGAAGGCAGCTGCGCCTAGTCCAACAATGGAGGCAGGTGCTGCTTCAATGCCCTTCCTTCCCTCTCCATTCACCGCTCTCATCGCCTCCTTCATCCCCTTCTTCTTGGCCTGCCGACTTTACTGAGGTCTCTTCTTCTGAGCAGGAAGAAGCGGTTTTTTTTTCTTTTGTATATCTACGATCTATCGCATTCTTTTATATGATTTATGTTTATGACATTGTCGGTATGGATTTTGTGGAGGTTATTCTTTTCTGGACGAGAGAGACGGAGTATTTTGTATCGGGTACATGGATTTCATACTTCACCCGTTCAGTCATTTAGGAATAAAGGGGCTCTTCACGGCCCTTGTTATTGTATATTCTTTGAATTAATAGAATTCTTCTAAACAATCTTGGATTTCGCATTCTACAATAGCGCGGACGTTACACAGAGTTAGGGTTTGTCTGTTTTAGGGTTATTAATGAATTTCTTTGAGCAAAATGTGTGGTAACCTTTGAAATATTTTTGAAGTAAGTGATCGCCATTTCTTGTATTCTGTTGCTTATTGTCATTACTTTGCATCTGGATGGTTGCAGACAATCTTATCTCTTTTAATTGTAGTGTGGTTACAGGTGTATAGTTTAAAAGGTATACATAGCTGAACCCATTGATAGATCTTTTGATTCCTTCTCCACTGAAAGATTGCAAACCTTTTCCAACACAATGATGGGTTTTGATTTGATTTTGTGAGCGATTGCACATTAATTTCGTACTCTACTTGGGAGAGTTATGAATTAAAATTCATAACATTTGAGTTGAATTGATGATAATTATCCAGCGACTATGAAGGTTGTAATTTTGTCTGGTGAACGTTTTTTTTTCAATGGAAGATTTGACAAATTTTTCAATTGAATATTTGACAAGCGAGCAAATGCCTCTTTAAGTTGTGATTTAAGATGTTCACAAGCCCAAGCCCAAGCGGAAGCCGTTGAGGACAGGTTATCTAAGAAGGCCCTCTCCTTCCCCGAGGGCCTTTACTGAGGAGACTCTCCTCCGATCGGATCCTATTGTCTCTACTTTCCAGCTGTTCTGAATCTGTTTTGATGGCTATTCTGGTAGTTTAATATATATACTTTCTGTTTGTGGGATGGATTCATGAACAACTACAGTGTGTTTTGTTCTTACAACTCGGTTCTTTCATAGATCTATGTAATCTTGTATCAGTTGTTGCTATTTTTTGTACATAGAACAGTTGGGAGATGGATGCAATTATTTTATACTTTGATTCATATAAATAGTAAATATGTGTTTTTCTTTTTGAAAAAAAATACAAGCGATTGTCTTCTTAAAAATATAATTTTATTTATTTAATAAATTATTTTTAATTTGATTTTTTTTTTCTTTTTAAAAAAAATGTATTATTGTTGGTTAAGTTTTTCAAATCTACCTTTCACACAGAAATATGCCAATATATGCTATTCAAGAGAATCAAGTATTTGTTATTCAACAAAATCAAGGTATAGTCAAATTACATAATCCACTCAATCATTACATAGGGCACTCAACAAGAGCATCATGTCATTTACAAGAACTCACTTTTCTGAATTAAAAATGTTAGAAATGTTTATTTATAAACATTACTTTTTTGAAGGCTTATTAAAGGGAGTTCACTTTTCTGAAGCGATGGCATACGAATTTTGACCTGAACATGAGAGGATGCTTCGAAGACACCTTTGGATGCTAATGCCCGACTTCCCCATTGAATTATGGACTGAAAATGTCTTTGTGGGTTTGGCAAATTGATTGGGGTGCTTCATACAAATTGAGAAAAAGATGCTATACAGAGTTGAGAAGAGAGTTGTTGTTGTTATGGTGGAATTTGACATTACAAAAGGTTTGCCAGATGTTGTGGATATTCTGTGGGGCAATAGGGTCATTTCTCAAAAACTTGATTACTTGCATGTCCCTTTCCGCTATCATTATTGCCGGAATATGGGACATTTGAAGTCGAACTGCCCGAAACGTCTTCGCGGGGAGGACTATAACATTTCTTTGACTACGGAGGATGATGAATTTCCTCTCACAATGCATAAAGATGAAGCATGTGGTCCTGTAACCAATAAGGAAAAGGGTTCATTTCTTGATGATTGCGTGGATGACACCAAAGGTATGGATAATATTTCTTCTCCTATTCCTTATGAGGGTGTTACTAGGGATGAATTAAATTTTTATTTGAGTGCCGAAAAAACCCTTGATTTAAGACGACAATCTCGTTTGGAAAACATGAATTCACCATTGGATAAAATGACTAAATCCTTTGGGTTGACCACTACTTGTGAGGAATTGTCCTCTAGTTTAGATGAGTCAAAATTGTTAAAGATTAAGGATAGCTCTTAGGGTTTGGGGACCTGTCTCCGTAATGAGGTTTCTTTGATTGAGGTCAATCCTTCTATGGAACAATCTCATTGTGTTGATTCGATTCAGAATCAAAGTTCAATCTTGCCTTTTGAGAAATCCCCCTTACAGGTCTTTTCTAGCAAACACTCTTAATATTTTGATGTACTCCCGGTCTTGTCTATTTGCCATCAAAATGTTACAATTAGGAAGAAGAAAAACAGTAGGGTTTCTCGTAAAAATATTTTATCACCTCTAGACTTGAGTGACTCTGCAAATACCTTTATTCCTCTATCTACCAAACTTAAAGAAGCTTGTGAAAAATCTCCTATTGAATCTAATACCTTTTCTTCTAGGGCCCTTAGAGTAGCCTTGCTCAATAATGAAGATGTTTAACATGTCCATTATGACCTTCAATGTTAGAGGATTCAAGGGAGCTGGGAAAGTTAGGGCTCTCTCTAGGCTCTTTAGAAATACTAGCATTGATGTCATACTTCTTCAGGAATCTATGTGTTCGGATGATTTGGCAATTGAGAATTTTTGAAATTTACCAAGGTGGGAGGTTTGTGATCTCGACTCTAATGGTCTTTCGGGCGGTATCGTTTCTTGCTAGATCCCTACAATAGTTGATTTTAAACCTTACAGAATGGTTGGAGGGATTTTGCTGGAAGGTTGTTTTTTAGAGGGGGGTGTAAAACTTTCTTTATTGAATTGCTATGGCCCCTATAAGAATAGGGAAGACAACTGGTCATCCTTAGAGAAGTGTGGTATTCTTGTGATCCTTAATTTAATTTTGGTCGGGGATTTAAATTTTACACTCTCGACTTCTGAGATATGGGGTTGTAAAGCTAGATTAGACCCACTAGCGGTTTTTTTCAAAAATCTTCTTCAAAGATCAAATCTTATTGACATTATGCCAGTCAAACTGGAGCCAACCTGTTGTAATGGCAGGTGTGGGGAGGAATCTATTAGCAAGATAATAGACCTGTTTCTTATGAAAGAAACCTTGGTTGACTCTTTACAAAAATATAGAACTTGGGGGATCAAATCTACTATTTTTTATCACTTTCCCACTTACCTACAAATTGATGGGGCAAAATATCTGAGACATTATCCCTTCAAATTTATTAACTGTGTGGCTTGAAGATCCTGATTTCTACTCGATGGTTAAGGGATGCCGGTTTTCGACAAATGTCCTTGATTGTTCTTGTCCTATGGAATGATTAGGCAAAAAGCTAAGATGTCTTAAGGACGCCGTTGTAAAATGGGAGAAGGTTAAACTGAGTGAACAAGACAAGGAGTTTAATCTTGTTGAGGGGTTAATGGTGAAAAATTATGCAAACAATCCTACTTGTAATTTCCTGGAAGAAGAAAGAGTGGAATTAATGGAATTGGACAAGAAAAAATATCTGCTAAAACAAGAGGAGATGGTTTGGTGACAAAAGAGTAGAGGTGTTTGGGTGCCATTGGGTGATAACAATACCTGATTTTTCCATAATTATGCCACATATAGAAGGAATGTGAATGCTATATGGGATCTGGAATCTGCGGATGGCAACATATTGTATTATGATTGTGATCTAAAAAAGGTTGCTATGGAACACTTTTTCAAGCAGTTTAAGGATTCAGGACAAAATAATATTGAAGCTCAATTAAAAGTCATAAAACACTTTCCCTCTTTTTTCGCTAAAGAAGAAGGGGAAAACATTGGGGCACCAATCACTTTGGATGAGATTGAAGGGTCCTGAATTTATTTTCAAAGGATAAGAGTCTGAGACTAGATGGATGGACTGTGGAACTTTTTATGGATTTTTTTTAACTTTATGGGGGGTGAGCTGTTACAGATGGTTGAACAGTTGAGGGTTGAGGGTTATGTCTCAAGATCACTAAACCATACTTACATTTCCCTCATTCCAAAGAATAATAAACCTGTCAGCTACAATGACTATTGGCCCATTGCTTTATGCAACCTTGTCTACAAGATTATAACGAAGATCATTGCCAATAGATTAAGGCCAAAGCTGGCTGAAATGATGACTAAGGAACAATTTGGTTTCCTTGCAAATAGGTAGATTTTGGATGCAGTGGGTGTTACGCAGGAAGTCTTGTATTCTATCAAAATTAAAGACCTTGAAGTTGTAATTCTAAATATGGATTTAATTAAATCATACGATAGAGTAAACTGAGTTTATTTGAGGTTATTACTTTTATAGATTGGTTTTCCATTGGTGGTGACAAATTGGATAATGGCATGTGTTACCAATGCAAATTTTGCAATGATTGTTAATGGCTCTCCTAGAACATCCTTTAATAGCTCTTGGGGTCTTAGACAAGGTTGTCCCATGTCACCCTTATTTTTTCTGTTGGTTATTGAGAGATTAAGTAATCTGATTCATGCTGCTAGAACAGATGGAAAGTTGAAAGGAATCAACATTTCTAAATCTGTTTTTATTTCTCATATAATTTTTGTTGACAATGTGGTTTTATTTGGGAGAGGCATAGTTGATGAATGGTTACATTTTGCTGAGATAATAGAAAAAAATTGTGTTTCTTCAGGAATGCAGATTAGCATTTCAAATTCTGCCTTCTTATATCATAAGGTGGACAATCAAGTCTTGGATCAAATTATTGCTTTTATGCCTTATCAAACTTCACTTTTAGAAGATGGTTTTAAATATTTGGGTTATTTTTTGAAACCCAACTGCTACAAAATTAGGGACTAGATGTGGTTGGTCCAGAAGTTTGAAAAAATGATTGGAAATTGGACATTTAGACTTATGTCTCTTGGTGGGAGGTTAACACTCCTAAAATATGTTATGGTAGGCATACCGATGTATTGGTTCTCTCTTGCATTGATGCCAATTTTTTTTATAAAAATCCTTTGTAGATTGATGTTCAATTTCCTTTGGTATGGCTCCGTTGATGGAAAGAAACTACATTTGGTTAGGTGGGAGAGAATCTCTCAGCCAAAACAAAAGGGTGGATGGAACATCAAGAATTTAGAATGGTTTTTTACTGCATTGAGTATGAAAAGCATGTGGAGGGGTGTTTTTGGAAATGGCTTGTTGAGTAAGGTTATACATGACAAATATATCAAAACTGATATCCATCAATGGATTAGGAACCCATGGAAATATGCTCGAAACCCTTCAAACTTTTGGGATGGATTTTTAAAATCCTTTAAATGGATCAGTAGTAAACTAGCATGGAAAGTGGCCGCGGGAACAAATATATACATTTGTATTGATCCGATAGTGGGTTTAGAAGATAATTATTCTCTTCTAGAAGGATTTTTGGTTTATCTATCAGAGATTGGATATAATACACTTACTCGTGTTAAGAATCCTAGTTGGTATGCAATGATTTTAATTATTGGTATTCGACTACTGATCTGGGTATGGAGAATGAATGAGCTAAGGAATGGGATTTTTATAGATCCAGGCTAATCTTGCAGGTATTAGACTCACTACTAGTGAGGATGAAATTGTATGGACAAGCAACAAAGCAAATGGTTAGGTTACTACTAAGGAGGCATACAATTTTTTTGATGCAATTGATAATTTCCAAGTGCCAAAATGGTGGTATGAAAAACTGTGGAAATGGAAAATTCCACAAAAAATTAAATGCTTCTTTGGCTAGTTTTAGAAAATGTTATTCTTATGCAGGATAAATTATTGCATAGCAGTGGTCGGGTCCAAATAGATGTGCTCTGTGTGGACTTGATGCTAAATCGATCAATCATATATTCATATATTGTCCTTTTTATGTTCAATTATGGATCATGGTGTGTAATGCTTTGGATATCCCAATGTCTTGGGGTAGGGAAACTTTTGATTTAAACCTGTTGTCTTGGTACAATATTGTTCACAATCACAGGGTTCTTCCTGCATATATTGTCTCGGAAATTTGGAAACAAAGGAATGCGTCTATTTTTTATGATAAAAGCCTAAATGTTACTGTAGGAATGATCAAAATTGTAAATCTTTACAGAGATATTTATGCTGCAAATGGTAGTTAAAAGTCCTATATTGTTGGTTGATCTGCCTCTCTATATTGGTACACATGGCTTCTTTGACGGGGCTAGAGATAATGGCATTTGTGCTACATGTGCAATTCTAAAAATAAACAGTGAACATTATTTTAAAATTATGCTCAAATTTGGTCCAGGTACAAACATCAAGGCGAAGCTTCTTGCCTTGTGGTGTTTGATCATATTCACTACTTTGATGGGTATAGATTCTCTAAAAATCTATTGTGACTCATTGATCATTGTGAAATGGCCCTAGAATATTTTTAAGCTACAATCTCTTGATCTTCTTCATTGGGGAAAGTGTACCAGACATCAGCTATAAAGCTTTCATGAATGGGAGATTTCTCATATTTTCAAGGAACAAAATTGCTATGCATATTTCTCATCTAAAGAGGCTTTGAAGATGATGGAAGGTATTCTCATATAGGAATAATATATTCAAGACATTATGGAAATGGAGGGGTCTATACCCTTTTTTATGTGAGCTACAACTCTTATGTGATGATTGTCTTTTGTGGACTTTGCTTCCTTTTTCTTTGAGATTTTGTCCTTTGTTGGGTCTTGGATATTGGGAAGGTTTTGATCTATCTCAAAACAAGTATGGTTATACTACAGTCACATCTGTTGGACTATTTTTTGTTGGATATATGTACTTTTTTATTCTCTTGAATAGCAAAAGTATTGCTTTTTTCTGCTTGAAAAAAAATCAAAACTGTTAGAAATGTTTATTTATAAACATCAACATTCTTCATTTCCAAAAATTCTCATAGCAATTAAAGCATGCCTTTTCTATATTTTAAATGTTGTTATTTTTTTAATATGTTAAAGCATTCCTTTTCAATATTTTAAATGTTGTTATTTTTTAATATGTTAATGTGTAATTTGGAAATTTGGAAGGCTATTTAATCATTGCGTAGGCGCATTTCTATAGCTTAGATGGGGAAGTGTTCATATGTCCCATAAAATAAAATAAAAACTAAAAAAAATAATGCATGCATCAATGTGTTGTGGAATAGTGGTGAGAGGAAAGTGTGCATCTATTCCATAAAAATAAATAATAAATAATAAATATTAGTCAATTCTCGCTAGCTCATTCGTTTAAGGTGTGGGTCTCGTCAGCAGGGCAACCCGAGTTCAATTCCCCTTAGGGGTGAGCTAGTTGGGAGGAGACACCCAAAAATCCAGCCATAATAAGGGTTGGTGTGGCCCAGGCCGGGTGCCATCCCCGGGTAAATTTGACGGCTAAGATGCCCTTGGGTTGCGTTTCTTAACCAATGGTTAATTTCTGCCGACCCCGAGTGACGGGAAATCGAACAAAAAAAAGATTAAAAAAAATGCATGCATCACATGTTGTAGCATAGTGGTGAAAGGGAAGTGTTAGTGTGTGCCATACAAAATAAATAAATAAATAAAAGAAATAATAAAAAATAAGAATGCATGCATCATTGTGTTGTAGCATAGTGGTTAAAGGGAACTGTGTTATATCTTAGTGGTGAAAGGTTTGCATATTTGATCCCTCTCGGTGCTTTGTAGAACCAGAGTTAAATGAGTCTATTCTAGTTTAAGAGTTGTCCATTTCCAAAAATTCTCACAAAATTGAAGTATTCATTTTCAATATTTTAAATGTTGTTATTTTATGCATATGTTAATGTGTTTTGCAATTTTCATTCAGAAGACTATTTAATCATTTATATGTTTTTTTTGGAATCTCTACATACATTTAATTTAATGATTTATGGGGAAATTTGCAAAATCACTACAAAAGTGTGAATAGTTTCAAATATACTCAAGTTTGAAAGTTATGTAAGGAACAAATATATAAAATGCGCCATCTCAACCCCTCTTAGATTTTTAAAGCAATTAATGCTAACTCTTTAAACAATTAGTTGTTGCTAAATCAACCTTCTCTAATGCATTTTTTTACTTCTACAAATGTCTATTGCATTTTTTTACTCCTGCGAATGTCTATCTCACTTCTCCACATGTTTATCTTCAACATTAGTCTATTTTAGAAGCTTTGCATATCATTTTGGTTTGATTGTAGTAAGGTTTGCCAATATTTTGCAAAGTTTTGTCCCCTTCATAAGGTTCTATTACAATGATGCATGGGACAATATTTGTTTCACTTCTATCAAACTAGATACACAAGGTAGCTAGCCCAGTGGGCTAGTTCGAGTGGTTTGAGTGTTGTGACTTGCAAATAGGAGGTTACAAGGTCAAGTCCTCAGGCTAGCTATCTATGTGAATGTTGAGGACCTCACTCGATGTCCACTTTGAGTTAGATTTCCAAAACTTCTTCGAGGGTTTCCTATGAGGTGTATTCCAATGAAGTAAAACAAAAATACACAAGGCAACCCAACAAAATACGCAAAGTTTGACAGGAAAAACATACTTCATATATACATATGAATAAAGTTACAAATAGATACCAACAAGTTATCCAATGTTGGTACAAAATAGTCCCTCAAGCTTATCACAAGCTAGGACTCTCCAATGCTCTACAAACCTTAGCTAGGGAAGACACAACAAGCTAAGAATAATTCCCAACATATTGTAGTTGTTGCAATAAAGATCCATTACTAGTAAGCATACATGCTAACAAGTCCTCTTTGGCCCTTGTAATTACATCACACAAGTGTGCAAGATACTCTTCCATTATCTTCTCCACATCTAACACTCCAAGTAGTTATAGGGTTTCCTATGCCACAAAACCTAGGTTTCTTCTCTCACAAGAACGACAAGAACAAGTGCTTCCTTTGCTCTCCTTAGGTATCTCCCAAACCATAGTTATACATGGATTCATTGGGTAAAACCTCACCCTAACACTTTTCTTACATCAACACAAGAATCCCATCACACTAAACAAGAGTGCAAGTACACTGAATAACAACCCATGAATGTCTCATGGATAACCATCATAGGGATTTCTCAAACTTTCCATGAAGTTGCAAAAGTGTTTGGCTGTAACCTAAAGTTACTGAAACCACAGATTCTTGTAACTCACAGCTACCAAAATCACATAATCATATAACTAGTGACTACTGAAACCAAAGAGTCTGACAACTATTGGATTTGCGTACAACGACTATCAGAATTCCTGTAGGGTTATCCAGGAGTGCTTTTTGTGGTCTGACTTGTTCCTCCTCTCTAGAACAATGATGAACATGTGGAGTTTGTTGGAAATAGATCAATATGATGATTCTCCTATTTTGGTTCAACGTGAAATCGACGATCAAGATATTTAGTTGACATCCGAGTGTACAAATGAGATATGAGTGCACAGTTATGATCTCGTGCCCATTTTATCACATAAAGAATCTAATCGAATCTCATTGATGGCACAACTCCCATACCTATGTTTAGCATTTGGTTGTACAAGATCCATGAATTCAATATCTGTGGTTTTCAAATCCTATTCTCTCATTTGTAAAAATACTCAATAAAAGCAGTTGTACCATGCTCTGTGGGGGGACACACTAAAGATTGTATTATGTAATACTTTATATGCTCTATAACTTTGAACCATTGCTTAATGAAAAGGATTGGTTGTTGAAGCTCTAAGTTAGTCATGTGAAATTTCCACAATGCTACTCAACCATGAGGACCCCCTAATATGGATAGCTGCTGCAGAGTTAGATTAGAAGTTTGTTCATTTATTTTCACGTGTCTAAATTAATTAGATCCTTGTTTGTGTTTTCCTTAATGCGTTTAGTTCATTTCTAACTATAAGTCACAGGATGGATTTTTCAAGTTAATCACTTTCTTGAATGTCATTCATTTATGCTTTGCTTTATTTTCCTTTTTTTTATTTCTTTTTCATTTACTTTGTTTCTTGAATCTTGAATTAAGATTGATTAAGTAGTGGGATCCCTTCTGAGTGGTTATTATCAGAATTGCTCACAAGTTGTGATCACAGGAACTCTAGTAAGAATGAGAGAGTCATAAGATTTGGGATAATAACTTGAATGACTTTGAAGTTGATTTAATTTAATAGTCTTCCTTAATATGATTAGAATGTTTTATCCTTATCAAAGTTGCAGAAAGTGAAATAGAACATTGAGCAAAGTTACCAGTAAGTGGAATACGATAATTTCATGTAGCTAACTGATTCTAATATCAACTGGTCTAGTTAGTTACGTGTTGAATATTGACTCAATTTATGTTTTTGTGCTTGTGAACCTACATAAGCTTGTTGAAGTCAATTGAGGAGCTAAATGAAAGTGTTGCATGAATATTCTCCATAAGAATAAAAGACTATAGCCTAAATACAGTGCATAGCCTTACTTGTTTTAGTTTGACTTCTGACAATTGGTCCACCAAGCAATTAGCGTTTTTAAATTCAATAGTATTTTGGTTGCATATTCCTGCATACATTTTGTTGACATCATATAATTTTACAAACACTCGAGATTGATAATTTATGTTACCAATTTGAGCAATCAAATTAACTAACATTTTGGCACCGCTACCAGGGAAATTCTAATGGATTATGCATTGGTAATTTGATTTTCCACTATTTGATTTTGTCTTTTTTATTTCTACATATGATTTTTGGTTGTGCTAACTTTCTAGATGTAGTGAGATAGTGACAGTAAGACGAGAGGTGAGAACCTGTGCTTTCACTATTTCGAGTGTGCTATCTTGCTAAATTTGAAGAATGTTGGTACATTTTGCTTTCTTTTTGTTTGATCCATGGAAAGAAAGAAGATAAGTTATGTCAACAAATGATTTGGTGACGACATGACCTTAGTAGCATGAGAGCATTTGAGTACATGATTGTTCTTGATTTTTATGAGTTTTTGAGTTGAAGTTTGTTTTGTGTGTGTTTTAGCAAGATTTCATTTATTTGAAGTTTTTGTTTTAGATCCCATAAGAACCCCCATACACTAATCCATGTGCCATACAAGGATTATCAACTAGCAATAGGGATTTAAGAATGCTCAAGGGTTGTTGAGTAAAGAAGGATGTTACCTTGGGAACTTTCTCAAATTCTAGTAGCAAATGAAGATAGATCTGCATCTCAAGAAGTGATAGAAGAGCAAAAGTCCCATGAGCAACACCTACAACAAATCCTTTTATTCGATCATCCTTTCCAAACTGTATAAGAGATCAAAGAGACATGGGCAATATTCGATGGAGAACATGCATTGGAACCTGAGATTGAAGAATTTCTTGCAAGTTTGTGTTTGTATCCTTTGTGCAAGAGCCAAATATTCGAAGATATATAGGGTATGACAAAGGACATGCAAGTTAGTACTAATGAAGAAGAAAACCAAAAGACAAGTGATTACATTGAAGAATGGTTCCAAATAGTCATCAGGACAAAGCACCACTTCATTCTACAACATCTCTTGGCACCAAATAAAGCATATAAGATGGCTCCTCAAATTTTGGTATCTATTGAAGCTTATCTTTCAAATTTCAATATGAGTACATTTGTAATTTTGTTACGCACATGGCTTCATTGAAAGTACTCCTACATGTGAGAAGGGTTTTTCCTTTTCCAAGTAGGATAGTACAATGTAATGAATGACTAAATGAAAATAGTAAAGAGAAAAATAAGTCTAACTATGAAAACTAGGGTCTTGGCACACTTAGACATGAGCTTTGCTTGAAAACCAGGTCCCTGGCAAGTAAAGTTCTTAATAATTTATGTATCATGTTGTTAGTCCTTTAAATCATTATTATTCAAAATTATTTTGTACTCGTGTTAGTTGATGTGGGAGACATTATGGCCCTCCGACTAACAAGTCTTTACCCATCGTCCTCGACACATTATCTAGATTCAAGACTGGATATTTTTTTATAGTGCCTTGAGGCTTGCATGCATCAATGGTATGATCTCTCACTAATGATAGTGGGAATACATCAATGTCCCATGATCATCATATCTTGCAGGTGGCTCGACTTCATATCCTTTATTCGAACCTAGAATGATGTAATAAGGCACCTTAACCCTCATTGGAATCAATGGTGAGTTGTATCATATTAGTTAACAACATACATCAATGGCTAGTAATCCAATGATTTCTTCCCATGCTCTTGAAGATGGTCATTTGCATGGAAATAATTGTACTCCATGTTTGGACTGCTTGAAGACTTTATGATTTCATCTTACATACAACAACTGTATATTTCTTTGGTTTTTGCAAATAAAAAGGGGATGTAATTCCTGTTGCAATATATTTCCTTCTTGTGGTTATTATTCAACATTATTTCTCATTTGATGTGTCTAATAAGAAGCAAAGTAGAGTTTCATATTCAAATCAGCTATAGACCTTTAGTTCAACAACCTAGTTCAGCAATAAGTAGTCATTTCCAGAGATCATCATCAGATTTCCCACAACCTGGATCTCCTTCATTCAATATTCAATAATTAGTACCTGCACATCAACTTCATAATATGCCCCTTGCATTACATTAAAGATGGACAAGCTGGAAAAAAGGAATCCTCTTATTCCAACAGTCCATTAGAGATTTCAGTAGACCAATTTACTACAAGTCCTTTGATTATGGTAGTCCATTATACTTCTCAACAGATCAATTTACTATCAGATCCTCCGGTTCCATCATAGATTTTAATAGGTCAGTTTACTATTGTAACTCTTAATTCCAGTAATCCATCAGCATTACTTTTAGCCCGATTATTACTAGATTCGCTAGTTTCATGTTTTGCCTAGTGTACAGACTGAGTTCCGGTAGAAACCTAGTTATTACTATATCCTATTATACTATCGGAACTTAAGGTAGACTTTATACCAGAACCGTAGACCGAATCTACTACCATATCCACAGGCTCTACTTCCAGAAGTGTAGGTATGTATTCTACTACCGATCTAGCAGTTTGTCATAATGCATATCTAAGGCGATCATTACCAGATTTAGTAAAATAGGTTGTATCATCTGTAAGGTAATTATGGTTGGGGAAATTTCTATTTATAGATGTTCGTTAATCATGAAGATTAATTATGCGCTTAATATCATTTGTTTCAGTTCTTTTCATACGTCTGATTGACCTCTAAAAAGACCGGTCACCTTATCCAATTATTACCTTTTGATTCGATGGGACACCGCATACGATCTATATCGTTTTATGATTTGAATCACGTTATGATTACAATCAATAACTCGATCTCCCCATTCGACCATTTCTCTCTTTAAAATAACCTTGACAATGTGGGCATTCATTTTCTAATGCATATTGTCCATAGTATATGATATGATTATTAGGACATGCATCAATAGTTTGATATTTATTCCAAATTCTTTCATAATCACATATATCTTTCAATATGTTGATAAAATATTTGACATTGGTAATAGAAATTCACTTAACAATCTACAAAATTCAAAAGAATAAGTCAATGTAAACAATATTAATCATCAATATCGCATCCATACTTTACAAATTAGATAACAATAGCAATATAGGAACAAAGCCAACCCTTTATGTACATGTGAACATGCAGACATCAATAATTAACAAATTACATACCTTAGTATCTGTGTGAGACAGGTGTTTGATAAACCATTCAAAACCTTCAAGTTCACTAATAACAATATAGCAGATAGAAGATTTGTTTTTGAGCCTTCATAAAGAGGTTGACGTGACTTCTCAAGTAGAGGATCAACATCATGACTATCATCCTGGTTGTCCTCATCCATTGGAGCAAAAGTGGGTGAAAACGTGAAGGTGGGTAACACTTTCGTGAGAAACGAGTGGGAAATCGTCTTAGCGGAAGTTATTCGGCCGAATAATTTACATTATTCGGCCGAATAATTTAAATTATTCGGCCGAATAATGCAAAGGTTATTCGGCCGAATAACCATGAACAGTTCTCCGTCCAGCCTAACGGAGATCCTTGAAATGTGTGCAAACAGTTGCCAGACGGAAAATTTTTTTTGGCAATAGTTTATTCGGCCGAATAATTATTCGGCCGAACAATTAATCGGCCGAACAATTACTCGGCCGAACAATTATTCGGCCGATTAATTGTTCGGCCGATTAATTGTTCGGCCGAATAATTATTCGGCCGATTAATTGTTCGGCCGAACTATTTTTCTGCATAAAAGCACAGCATCGGCTGCCATTTGGCATTCTTTGCTGTAAATTTGCTGGACCCCGCAGCGGGCCCGCATCGCCTTTGTCGCCACCTTGCCGCTATCCGACGACCCGCCTGCTGACGCTCCGCGAACTGCTGCTACAGTTCGCCACCATCCTGTTTCCCCACGACTAGCTGTTGCTGCCTGTCTTGTTGATGCCCGTCGGCTATACGGTTGATAGCTCGTCGCCTACGTTCGCCACCCTGCTGTGTGCCGACGACTCGCTGATGCCCTGCGATCTGTTGCTGCTCGTCGGCTTTACGGTAGATAGTTTTTCGGTTTGTTGGCCGGTTCATGCTCTTTCTTGTTGGGTGTAGCTCGTCGTCAGTTACGCTTTGGGTGGCAGGTTGCCCGTTTGTTTTGCTGCGTGGAGGCGGTTGCGGTTTTGTTTGCAGGCTTCAAATTTGTCATTTAGGTGCGTTTTTTTCATAGTTGTGTTGTTTTGATTCTGGCTGTGTATGTGATATGTTTAGTTGATGACATTTTTTTCTTCTTGGTGAAGGAATAAGTTTCGTGGAGCGTTGGTGGAACGAATAATAGCGGTGTCGTTTGGATACAGGTATGTCGCATATTCTGCCCATTAGTTTGTGGCATTAGAAAAAAATTAAAAAAAATCTGTTATGGCTGTTAAAATTAGAAGTTTTAACTTTTTTATAATCAATGTTGATTTTAGAGATTATTTTATGTGCATGAACAGGGTCCATCTACTCTGCACATGAACTCTGTTCATGAGCAGAGTCCATGTAGTCTGCACATGAACTCTGTTCATGAGCAGAGTCCATGTACTCTGCACATGAACTCTGGTCATGAGCAGAGTCCATGGACTCTGCACATGAACTCTGTTCATGAGCAGAGTCCATGGACTCTGCTCATGACTCTGTTCATGAGCAGAGTTTATGGACTCTAAGAGGTTAATGAACTGTTCATGAAGCGTACCACAAGAGTATTAAACCTTTGTAGTAATTTAAGCCTGCTTGTATTCGAAGGCAAACAAGTATATTCAGGTTATGCTCGTAAATAATATCCATAAGTTTATGTTAGGCATAGTCGTGCATGCCGTGCTAGGTATTAAACCTTAATAAGGTAGTATTAATAGTTTATTACAGGATAAGCTGTATTACGACCATGTTATATTTAATTAGCCTGATTCTAATCCTCGTTATTATGCCTCGTTATTATGCTTGTAATTTAATTATTAATACCGAAGCACGTCTATATTACCTGGAAAGCTAATCTGGTTAAAAGTAATGCTCTTTACTGTGCCTGGTTTAATCCGAGTAAGCTTATTTCTGGTTAATAAGAGCCTATAATATTTTAATTAATGTGGCAGGAAATTGTAATTGACTAATCACTTCACCATTAACACTGTATAATGAACACAGTCCATGGACACTGTATATTTACCCTAAGCATAGCTAGGTCCACTATTTTACAAATTAATAGAGTTGTTTTGCTTAAATGTTTTATGTATTTAACGTTCAATTTGGTGTATAAATAGAAACATGTTTTATTTGCCGAGAGATAATATAATGGGGTAGAGCAGAGTTCATGAACTCTGCTCATGAACTCTGTTCATGAGCAGAGTTCATGAATTCTGCTCATGAACAGAATTCTGCTCATGAACAGAATTCTGCTCATGAATAGAACTTTGCTCATGAACAGAACTCTGCTCATGTTATGGTCTTTTTTATATATAAAAATGGTAAGATATTTTTTATATCAAACAACATAACGTGTATTTGTCTTATTCTTATGGAATGCAACGCCATGGCTTCTTTATATAAATGGATATTTAAACCCTAAACTTGAATGAGTATCATATTAAGTTTCCCTTAAAAGTTCTATGTTCTTAGGTATTTTTTTTATAAAAATGAAGGAATGTTTGTTTATTGAGATATAGAACAAAAACATAAGTGATCAGTGAAAAATTTGGAAGATTATTGTGTACTATTACAATTAAATGATTATAAGATGATTATTGATGTTATGTTTATGGTGCAATAGTGTTCTTAGAGCTAGAAGAGGAACTTACGAAAGAAAATAATTATAATATTTTAGGTGGCTCTAAATTTTGTATGCAGATTTTTAAGAGATGCTTTTAAGTTTGTAGAATGAACATGTACAATTTCAATGTGTGGAAGTTGTTTTATCATAAATATAAATTAGAAATGTCTTAATAAGTGGATATATATGTTATACTAATTTAGCCAGCTCTACATTTTGTATGCAGGTCCTTAATAGATATGTTTTTAAGTTTGTAGAGTTAACATGTACAACTTTAGTGTGTGTAAATTGTATTATTATAAATATGAGCTAGAATTCTCTTAATAAGAATATATATATATGTTTAGTGAGATGTTTGTTCATTGACATATGTATTTCAACCATATTTGTTGGATTAAAAGTTATTAAGGTTATTATACTACTTCAATTAATCATGTTATGACTTATATTTGATAATGAAATGATTATTAGATATATCTTTATGCTGCAATATTAGTGATGGTAAGGAATTTTAGGTAATTAATTAGAGTTAGGAGGGGGACTTACATTTTGTATTTTTTTATCAAATATTGGCTTGATGTTTGTAGAATAGTCATGTACAATTACAATATGTTAATGTTTGTGTAAATTTAGAAGTTATATCAAATGGAAAGAGAGTCTTCGAGGGAAAAGCGTAGGAGGTCATCACAATCCTCAGGAATTGGTGTTCCAGTTGGTAGTCGAAGGTTGTCGAATTCACCGAGAGGTTCGAGTTTATTGCATGGGTCCCAGTCATTTGATCATCAACAAGTTCGAAGGGGTACACATGATTCTCCTTCATCTTCTGTGGGAGAGCGTCGATCTCAACCTTCTGTTGGTATGAACATTAATGTTTAATAAAGTATAAATTGTATTTTTTTGTGTTTTGAAGTTATGGACAAGGTTAATTCTTGACTATGGCTATATTTGAAGCAGAGCGACATTCAGAAGATGTGCGTAATTCGATGGAGCGAGGGGGAAATCAAGATAGGATTGTAGATGATGAAATAGGTGTGGGTGGAGAGCAATGTCCTGAAGATCCTCCTAGAGCTAGGACAACATATGTTCCACTAGATGAGGGGTGTACACCCATATCAACTTATCCATCTGATTTACCTGATGAGCTTCCATGGCAAGGTGTTGTGCAACAAACTATTCTTGAAAGTTGTAGATCCCATTATGACAGGTTGAACAATGATTTTTGTTCTTTGGATCTCCCTCTAGAGAGCCGACAAAGTCTAGAGATTGTTTTGGCGTCTTTGCAGAAATTCATTGATGCATATGAGGAACTTGGACCAACTACAAATAGTTTTGTTCATTTGATGCGGATGTGAAGGGACCAAGTTATGGGTCCAGATAAGTGGGAGGTTGTGAAGGAGAGAGTCACTAGAGAACAAGCCAATTCAATGTTCAATTTCAAAGAAGGCCTTAAGCGAAAAATGTTGAAAGTGCAATATTTCAAGCATCCTCAAATTGCACATTTAATATATGATCGATTTCTTGCAGCTTATGGTCGATTGCCTTGGAACGATGAGGTTCCTAATTATTTTGCTAGATTTTTTTATGCAGAGTTTTTTTTAGGTATGAAGCCTAACTATACTGACGTTCCCTCTGACTTTTATGGAGCCGAAAAGGGTAGAATATATAATCGAAAAGGTGCTCTCAGAGACCCTACCACTATACAACCTCCACCTGAGATACCTCGTCCACCAAGGGTTGTGGCTTTAAGATCAGAGATGGAGACAACATCTCAACTAGGGACAGTTGGAAGGGAATCGGTAGGTGATGGTTTAGCTTCAGCTCTTGCTGGAGTAGAAGTCGGTTTGGTGCGAGAGAGGGCTCGTGTTATTCTTCGTCAGAGTTTTGTCTACAAGACGAATGACGAGGTAGATGCATTGAGCATTGATGATCTCAGGGCTTATGCTAAGTCTTGTCGAGATATAGCTTCAGATGTGTTATCCAATGACACATCGAGCATGGGAGAGGTTTGTTGATTATGCTATGACAATCTATTTGATTTTTTTTAATCATTTTGAATTGAATTTTTTGCTACATGGGAATAAATATATTAAGCAAATGTATTTTGTCTGCAGTTTACGTCAATGTTAAATGCAAATAATTTTCGAGTCTCCAGTAGTCAAAATCGAGAGCATCCTAGTCAAAATGAAGAGCGCTTAGGAGAGGTATTTTAATTATAATATTTAAGATTGAACATGATATTTTTTTTGTTTGCTTGAATTTTAATAAATATCAATGTATCTTATTGTTAATTTGACTTATTTATGCAGGTTTCATTAGATTCCAACTTTTTAGATGATTTACCATCTCTTGTGAGCTAATGATTTTAATTTTTTTGTTTTGGTTTTAAGTTAATTGCTTAATTTATTATTTGTATCTACTATGTTTTATTTATTAACAAAATTTAAATTTTAGGGAAGAGACCATTTAGAAATTGGGGGCGAAGATGTGGGGTCTCTAATGAATGCAGATATTGCCACTGAGGTAATTTTGTTGAATTAGAAATGATCTTTGATATATAAGTTTAATGTTTTATATTTTTTTGATTTATTTGAAAATTGTTTTTGTACATGTTGCAGCTTGGCTCTTTGAGGTCCTTTGGAGCTAAAGGAAAGTCTCTAGGGGAAAAAAGTGGTGGACATGCATCCAAAGAATTTGATGTGTGATTTTTTTAATAATTGAATTGTTTTGTAGATGAGTTTAATATCTTAATATTTTGAATTTAGTTTAAAATTGTTTAAATAATTTATGATCTAAATTTATAATTTGTTTTTTTGTGTATTGTAGGTGGAGTTGAGTCCCAGGGAAGGTCCTAGTGGAAAATAGTGGAAAGATATTGGTCTAGATGGATAGTGGTTCAGACTTTATTGTTTTTGTTGATATATATATTTTGTAGTTGTTTTGAACATGGAGGGTATTTATTTTTTGATTATATATACATGTACATTGAATTCACATGTTCATCAACTCTTTTTGGATTATATACATGAGTACATGTCTATTATTTCTCATTTGGTAAATGTTTAGAATATGTTTTGCATGAATGTTTAAAGTGTTTTGATAATATTTATAATATGTTTCGCATGAATGTTTAAAATGTTTTTATAGGTGTAATCCAAGGTTAGGAAATGTTGAATGATGAGAATGAATGGTATGAAGTTAGAAAATGTTGAATGATGAAAATGAATGTTGAATGTTAGGAATGTTTAAAATGTTATTCCAAGTTGGGAAATGTTCAATGTTGAGAATGAATGTTATGTTAAGAATCAATGTTGAGAAAAAATGAATGGGAGGTGTTAGAGAAAAAAGAATGTTGGGAAAGAATGAATGGGAGGTGTTATGGAAAAAGGAATGTTTTTATAGGTGTAATCCAAGGTTAGGAAATGTTGAATGATGAGAATGAATGTTATGACTTGCTAGAAAATGTTGAATGATGAGAATGAATGTTGAATGTTAGGAATGTTATGACTTGTTAGAAAATGTTGAATGATGAGAATGAGTGTTATGACTTGTTAGAAAATGTTGAATGATGAGAATGAATGTTGAATGTTAGGAATGTTTAAAATGTTATTCTAAGTTGGGAAATGTTCAATGTTGAGAATGAATGTTATGGTAAGAATCAATGTTGAGAATATATGTTAAAATTTTTGATAGAAACATGGATGAATTAGGAAGTTTAAAAGCAAATATATGTTAAGATCAAATTTTGATATAATGGATTTTTAATTAATTTAATTTTTATTTTCAATTTTCAGGTATATTTGATGCGGCTGAAATCATGGCAAATGGGGGTAACGGTTTTTTTTGTTTTTTAATCATAAGCGAAGGTTCCAGGATTGTGAAGTTTGTGCTAGATTAGAGCAATGATTTTAAACAACAATTTGACGGATTTTCGTTCATTTGTTGTAAATAATCATTTCTTTAATTTAGCATAAGCTTCACAATCCTGGAATCCTTGCTTGTGATTAAAAATCAAATGATCGTTATCTCCATTTGCCATGATTTCAGTTATGTGAATTTGCACAAGCGATATTTTAAATTAAAGATATGGGACGGAGAACTTGGTGACAATTTTAAGACATCTATTTAAGATCATATTTATGGTGAAGTATGTATTAAAAAAACATGTTCGATGGAATTAAAATAATACAAAATTTAATAGGTCTTTTTGTGATTTTTCGTTAGTATCAATCAACCAAAAGTAAAAATTCGGGGCGGAGTGGGGATAGCCACATCCGTTATCTCATCCCTTAGTGGTCTAATAGACATATGGGGACCCGAATAAAGTACTTTTGAATTTTCAAATTATATTTGAATTCATTTTTAAGCATGTGAAAGTACAACCATTTAAGTTTTTATGTTAGTTGTCATTCAAGAAAATATTCATAAAATCTCAATGAAAAAATAAAATCTCAATGAAAAAATATACTGTGCACAACAATTTTGATAATTGGACAAAAAATATATTGCACACAACAATTGACATGGACAAAAATATAGATCAATTTATTTTTGATATGTAGTTAAAAACATCGCAATGGAATACCATCTTCAACTATCCGTTCATGGTCACATATGGATAGTTTCCATTTTTTTGTTTTTAATTGTTTTTTTGATGGAACTTGTATCAATTTTATTCGAGATGCACATACTAAATGACTATATTGACAACATATAACATCGGGCTCATAATCTTGAAAGTAGACATAATTTTTAGTCATGTGTGTCTGTTGAAAAAAGTAGCCTTTTAAAATGATGGATCCTCTTTCGTATGTAAATCCGTTGTCGTTGTAGTCCTCCAATAACTTCATTTTTCCTTCAGTGCATCGCATCAAATAATATTTGACATTTTCGTTGTTGTCTACAGGTGCAATCACAGCGAAAACATCTCCTGTGCAAGTTATGATTGGTGTTAGTGTATTTAAATGAATTAAATTGACTACTTATGGCGATGGATTAGAATGAACAATTGATTAAAAAGTCAAAAACAAGTTTATTACCTTCTCTTACGAGATCTGAAATTCTATCGCCATCAGACGATATTGCTATTTCTTCTGATTCTAATTCTTCAACACTTGCTAGAGGCATTTTTCCTTTTGGATTAATCTCTGTGTGTCTCCAAGCTTTTACGTAGTTGTTTGTTATGTTTTCACAAACTTCTGTAGACTCGACATTTTCAATGCAAATATGACAAAAGCATGATTGCTTTCTACTGTCAAATGCAAACACGTTGTGAAATGATTTTGTTTGAATAGAGTGAAGATCTCTAGTTCCATGTATGGTGCTAGCGTCATATGGTATTGATCTATTTATATCTTGGATCCCAACAAGCCAAAAAAACCTACACAATAAATAGTGTACATGTGTACTTAAATGTTAGTATATACATTTTTTTAAATTTTAAGAAATAATATAAATTAAAAAAATAGTGGACATACCTGCGCACGTCTTTTGATTGTTGATTATAATCATGGCTTAGATTTAATTGACACCATTGGACAACCTCTGCAGCTGAATGAAATCGTGCTGAAGAATAGTTCATTTGCCATCTTCGAAGTGCTCTTTTCACGCATGCTCCTGCACCATCATGCTCACCTTTTCCATGCCCAGTTTCAAAGAAATTCCAGCGATGTTTAATGTTAAGCGCTTTATGAAGTCGACATAACCAAAAAAATGATCGGGAAGATTTAAATTGACCCGCACATCCATCAGACCATATCCAATGCTCTTTGAATTTGACTTCGCGTTTTTTCAGTGATTCATAGAAAATATTTTCTATACAATGTTGGACAAAATGTGTGTCGTGTGTACGATCATCGCTGATATAGAAGTGATATTCTTTAATCACATCTCGATTGTCACATGTGCTTTCAATGCCATCGACATCCTGTTGAGAATGTCTATATACGACATGGACAAATATCGAAACTTGGTCAGAGTGATAGTATTCACTCTGTATTTCTTTTTGTGCAGCAAATGTATAGTTTTCAGCAAAATCAACCACCGACAAAATTGTTCCGGGTGGAAAAATTTCACGAGACTGTTTGAATTGAAGATCTTGCCATTGTGCTCTATGTGAATGCTGGGTGTATTTATAAATTTCGCTTTCAAATTTTTTGAGAAAATCTGTGACGCATATCTTGTCTTCTAGCAAATCAATTCTTTTGGAATGTGAATCACTAGAATTTGTACTATAGTTGATGTATTCGTATCTCTTCCAATCAACATTTACATTTGACAACGATTGATCATTGTCGATAGGGTATTTATTGTGGAATAACACCAAATTTCCACAATGATGACAATGTTTTCCATTGACACATTTCTTTGAATAAAATACTTCATCGTGATTTCTCTCACATAAAATTTGAGATATGAATTCACGTATCGTTGGCGGAGGTGGTGAATTTGTCCAAAACATTTTACCAAATTCAAGAAACGTATCATAATATAACTGAAATTGCACATGATAACGGCAACAACATGTATCACGTATAGTTATAGGTCGAACATACCATGGTTTTTGTTGCACAAATGTAGTGATTGATATATTAATTCCACGATGATCTTCCTTGAATTTATTGAACAATTGTACTTGTGTCATGTCCATTATATGTTTTGGTTGGCTTTCATATACATTTCGTGATATTCTTTTGCGTATCACATCTCTTGCATTTGGTGAAACTCGAGCATGTTCCAACCAATATTCTCGTACAATATCTTTAACCCCTGCTCCTAATCTATCTTTGTAAGGTTGTCTACAAATAATTGCCCAACAAGCAAGTTCATTATTTTCATCTATTTGCATTCTGAATTTGCTATGTTTGTATAATGTTTTTCTTGATGTTCCAACTGCTTTTGCTAGTTCTGTTGTCAAACGCTTTTATTTAGTACTAGCTGAAAGAATTGCTGTATGAATTGCTTTACGTGCAGCACTGATATCTTTCTTCCTGGATTTTCCAAATTTTTTTATTGCATCGCCTATATTTTCCATCACATTTTGTTTCAATTTAGACTCTTTTGTTACTTTGTGAATACCCAATAACGATGTAGCACCTTCTAATTTCTTGGACACTAATAAACATCTCAAAATTTGTGCTTGTCCTGCTATTGAGTAATCTTTGAGAACTTCATCATAAAATTTTGTAGCATGATATCGTGCAACATGTATTGGTAGTTTTTCTCCATATTTGTCGCAATCAATGTCTTCTAACATTTCATCATCAATAGTAAAAGTACCTATACATCAAGTTAAATTTAATTTAACATATATCAAAAAATAAAATTCATTATAAAAAAATGAATTTGGAAAATATATGATATATACATACCAGGTTCAATTTCTGGATTTTGAACTTGATCTTCAATATTGATTTCATCGACATTAGCATGTAAATCACTATTTACATCTTCTACAATGTTCTTTTCAACTTCAATTTGTTCTTCTTGTACTCTATTTTCAATTTCCATTTCTTCAACATTGTCATGTAAATCTGTATTTATATCTTCAATAGTTCTCTCTTCCGTTTCAGCAACCCTTTGTTTTTTGGCAATATATCTGAGTTTTTGTTTCTCTCTATTATCATCATCATCACGTTTACGATCAGCTTTTCTTTTACGATTTCTCTTATTGCCCATGGTTGTTTAATCTATAGACGATAAATTTAAGAATCATGTTACTTTATAGTAAAAACAAATAAATTAAGATTTAAAAACATTTACGGAATTTATAAAAACATGAACTGAAATTTACTTTACCTTTTAAAAATTTTGTAAGAGTCTTTTGAAGAAGATTTCTTTGGAATTAACTTTCCTTTGAAAAAATTCTCTGAACAAAAATCTTCTTTGGAAAATAATAAAAACACCTTGTGCCAAGGAAGAAAATAAAACACCTTGTAAATAAATCTTTGTTGTAAAATTCATTCCAAGAATACTTTTTTGAAAAAATATCTACGAAAAAAACCACTAGAAAAAAATACTTTCAATAAAAACTTATTTATAAATATATCTGGGAAAAAATCATTGTAAAAAAACAACTCTTTGAAAAAAACCCAATTTCAAAGAAATAAGAAGTACAAAATTACCTTGTAAAAAATCATTTGCAAAATAAGATAACTATTTGAAAAAACTCATTTCAAATAAATAAGAAGTGCAAAACTACTTTGGAAAAAAATCATTTGCAAAATACCTTAGCAAAACAACTATTTGAAAAAACCTCTTTCAATTAAATAAAAAGTGCAAAGCTACTTTGAAAAAAAAACATCCTTGCAAAGAACCTCCTTGCAAACATGTCTAAGAAAAGAAATATTTTGAAAAAACTCCTTGCAAATATCCCTTAAAAAAAACACTTTCAATGTGTTTTGGAAAAAAGAAGAAGAAACATACTTTGTAAAAATCTCTTTTTCAAAAAAATGTTTTCTTTGCAAATATACAACAAGAAAATAAATATTTGGAAAAAACTTCTTGCAAATATGCCTTAGAAATTTTTTTTCTTCAATGTGCCTTTGGAAAAAAGAAGAAACATACCTTGTAAAAACCTCCTTTTGCAAAAAATGTCTTTTTTGTAAAAATGCAATAAAAAAGAGATATGTTGGAAAAACTCCTTCAATGTGCCTTTTGTAAAAAAGAAGAAGACATAGTTTGTAAAAACCTCCTTTTGCAAAAAATGTCTTCTTTGCAAAAATGCAATAAGAAAAGAGATAGTTTGGAAAAACTCCTTGCAAATATGCCTTGGAAAAAAAAACTCCTTCAATGTGCCTTTTGTAAAGAAGAAGAAGAAACATAGCTTGTAAAAACCTCATTTTGCAAAAAATGTCTTCTTTGTAAAAATGCAACAAGAAAAGAGATAGTTTGGAAAAACTCCTTGCAAATATGCCTTAGAAAAAAAAACTCCTTCAATGTGCCTTTTGTAAAGAAGAAGAAGAAACATACCTTGTAAAAACCTCCTTTTGCAAAAATTATATCCTCCTTCCGAAATTGGTTTGACAAAAAAATGCGAAGTTCAAACATGCGAAAATAATGAATTAACTTTACGTTTATTTATATGAGTATAAATTTTTATTTTTATTTTTTTTCCGGCCGACGTAATTTTTTTTCCGTTTAGTTATTCGGCCGAATAACCTTCGTTATAAGTTACGGCGCCGTTACGGAAAAAAGTTATTCGGCCGAATAATTATTCGGCCGAATAATCTCTAAAACATGACCGATTCAGATCTCTGCAAAATTTTTAGGTTTCTCCATTTTCGGAAGGAGAAAACCACCTCTTACACAACAAAACGAATGTCGGACTTCATACCAGTAGATTCATCATTGAATCTACTTTACGAGGGTATAAATTTTGTTGTATATAGATAAGAACTGATATTTTTTAAGTTTTATATTTGTAACATGTGTCGAGTTATGATTCAGCTCTTTAAAAAAACAGCGAAAAGAAAAATCCATAACTTTGTAAATACAACACCAAAAAAATCGAAGAAAATGTGGGTCGATTCATTGACGTGTCTACTTCAAAAGGGTGGTCGTAGATTTTTTGATTTTATAGCGGGTTGAGAGAAAAGTGGTGCAACAAAAAGGTTGTTGAAAATCGACTGAGTTTCCCCATAGATCGACTTTAAAAAAATATAATAATTAGTATAGAGGTCCATTGGATGCAAACTTATAGTCACGCGTTAGTACATTGTGTGTAGATTGTCGTAGCATTTTCAGTTTTTGCAAAACACAAGTCTAACAACGATTTTAGTGGTGCAACAAATCATAACTCTTTTGTAGTCTTTTCATTTTATAAGAACACACTGTCAAACATTTGCGAAATCGACATATCAAATCTTAATAAAAAAAATTGAAAAAATTATGAGTAGAAAGCTAACATAATTCTACAAAAGTTTTTTTTTTACGGCAAAGTGAAATTTTAAATAAAAATATCACTTTTGTTCGCCCGAAGTTGGAAGACATGAAAAAAACAGAATTATTTTCTCACGAGACCCCCCAAAATAGACACCCATCTTCATTTTTTCACCCTATGTATCTCATCTTCCTGAATTATTTGTGTCTTGGATCAATCTATGTATCTCATCTTCCTGAATTGTATCACTAACGTTATCTCCATCCATATCATCATTAAGAACTTGATCAACTTCAATATTCTAATCTAGATGTTCGTCACCCTGTAAATGAGTATTTCTGCTAGTACTTGGAAAATAAGTCTTGGAGGGTGAAATTTTGGGGGCATTGTCTATATATTTATGAACAACGTAGTAAAATTAGTGTGTATAGAACATATAATAAAACGATAAGACATTTTATTGAAATTCATGACAGGATGACTATTACAGAGAATACATTAAAAATTGAATAACCTCTTACCAAGGGATGATATTCATAACCCCCTTCGGCGTGCCCCTTCTCCCTACAATTTATTTCAGTTGTTGTTATTAAAAGTCTTATTCTTTGCAAGCCCCTGCAATCAGAGCAAGGGCAATAACATTTTCCATCTCCCCTCGCCTCTAATGCCACTCTAAACTGAGCAAGCTTTCTTGCATTTTCATTCATAGTGACAAATCCTTGTAGTGACAAGTAATTGTCTTACCTACACCATACAAAACAATAACTTGTAAAATACATTAGATATAAGTATATTTCTAAATACAATATATTATATACCAAATTCTATAAAGAAAAACATGAAGACTGAAGTTTTCATTGATGCCAACAAGTGTTTTGCAATGGCCTTTGATTTACTCACAAGGAGACCTTGATAGTTTGGGCATTGGAACACTAGGTGGCCCAAATGGTCCAAATGAAAGTTGTCCTTGATGCATGCTTACCTTTTATGAATTTACCAAATGATTGTTGAATATGACTCTAGTTTTGGATATGGTTGATAAAGAATGTATTTAGGAAACACTTGTTGTTGGTATCTGTTGTATGGATTATATTATTTTTTTTTTACAAGAACATAATGGTATTGTATTAGAACCGGTATTTTAGCAACCGAAAGCTATTACATAGAAGATCTAGCATCAATACACCTCTTTTTAGCAGAAAAGCGATCTCATTTCAGCGAACCAGTGCGGCTTCGTGTCATTACTTCTTTTCGGGGTTGAACAATTTTTTTCCTTTTTGATACAGTCTGCCACTCGTTGCTCTGACTTTGATCAAGATTTACTGGTTGATCTGGTGCTTCTTCGGCTTCGGCAATGTCTGCCCAACTTGAGCCTCGCTGGGAGGGATTTGGCGAGCTAGGCGGAACTGCTTCTGCTGGATCTTCCTCCTTAGCTGGTTCTTTGGGGGCGGTTCCTGCTTCCCCTTCTGCAACTGGTGCTGGGATCATCCCTTCAGCTTGCTTCTTTGGGGTTGCTTCTGTCCACCAAGTGGGCTTTTGGCTTCGAGACTGCCTTCTTTTTCCGAGTTGCTTCTCACAGTTACGGGCGATATGCCCTGTTTCAAAACAAACCCTGCATCTGAAACAGAGGTTCTCATAGTCGATCTTCTGGGATCTAGAGTAGTCCTTGCCAGTTAGGTTGATTTCTGCTGGGAATCCCTTGTTGAAGTCCATATCTACACAGATCCGAGCAAAAGTTGATTGAGAAGGAGAAGTATCGGGACTTTTGCATAGAAATTTTCCGAGTCCATTTCCAATAGCTTCAAGAGATTGGTCCCCCCAGAAATGCAAGGGAAGGGACGGGAGTCTCACCCAGATCGGAGCAGAAGAAATAGAGGCCTTGGCTGGATCGAAGTCGGGAGTCCAAGGCTGCAAGGACAGTCCTGCTCTGCCCCAAAACCACGGCCCGGAGCTGGAGACCTTGTCTCTATCTTCAGAGGAGTCAAAAACCGCCGCGAAGAAGCCCCTAGCAAAGGGGCAAGCAAAAACCTCACCCTTAAGCAACGGAGACCACTCGGAGGAGATCCAGGAACGCAGGTCTGCAAGGCTCGGCCAGAAGCCGTTGAACCTGCAAACCAATGCAAATTTGCTGAACTGGGAGGCAAGCGTCCGGGCTTCCTCAGGCATGCAAATAGTGATAGCAGGTCCTTCAGGGATCGAAGAGGGCCGAGCAGATAGATCTCCCCGTCGAGAGGTCACGTCCTTGAATGAAGGGCCGCCAGGGATGATGCTCGAGTCTGCAAGAGGAAGCCCGGATTTCAGCGAAGGGACGGAGGTCTTTCCTGCTGCGGAGGCGCCAGGGAGAGGTCCAGCCGTGGGAGCCAACTCAGGAAACTCACGCGCTGAGAAGGGAGAGCTCCCAGGAGGAACGGAGCTGCGGACAGGCGCAGAAGCTGCAGGGGCGGCCGCCATGGCAGACTTGGCGCAGGAAGAAGCCAGACCTGGAGTAAAACAGGAGGGGCGATGAGAAGGAGGCCGGAAGGCCAGCGGGGAGAGGCGGCAGTAGCAGGCCGAGGCCCTACGATCGGCTTCGAAACCCTAGCGCCGTATGGATTATATTATTAGACAAACATACAAGAGAAAACAAAAAACAAGGGCGGCAGAACCATGTGACACAGTTGAAGCTCACAGTTCAAGTGTTGAAGAATATTCCAAGGCAATCACAAGCATAACTGGAAGTTCTTGGATACTACTGAGGTGGTTTTCAACTCTGATTTCGGGTTTAATAGAACTATAGAAAAAAGAAGAGGTTTAATTAGTAATTAATATATAATCATCGTATGCAAATCCTATAAAAACATGTAAGTATAACTAATTAATCACACAAAATATATGTAGCAATGCTATATTTAAAAAAAAAAAAAAAAATTCGTTCAAGCATGCCTGTGAAAAAAAATCCTAAATTTTTTTTCTTAACATATAGACAAAAAAATATAAAAATACTAACCTTGAAAGTTCAAAATCAGATCAATGTAGAATATCCTAGCTCAAACAATCACCACGAAATTTGTCTCAAGTTGAAAATCTGGGCTCAATCAATCACCAGGAACCTTGTTGCAACTATACTAGCAAATGTGTCGAAAATTGTCTTAAAGTATGTCTTTATAGATCGACGATAGTCTCTATATCGACGAAAATGCATGAGTTGACCCGTGCGTAAAAATCCAATAGCCATACTTGGAAACTGACATTGGTTTGGCGGGTGTGCAAAGATAGCAATAGGTCGTCGATATAGAGATGAAAGTTCGTCAAAACGTAAAAAACGTCGATATTGCCACGGTTTTTTCCGCCATGATAAAAAAAAATGAAAAGACATCTTAAATTTCAGTGTATGTTTCCACGAATGTTCGAAACGTGAAAATATTTCATAGAAAAATCTGCCCAGATATACTAGTGAAACAAAGGAATGCGTCTATTTTTTATGATAAAAGCCTAAAAGTTACTGCAGGAATGATCAAAATTGTAAATCTTTACAGAGATATTTATGCTACAAATGGTAGTTAAAAGTCCTAGATTGTTGGTTGATCTGCCTCTCTATATCGGTACACATGGATTCTTTGATGGGCTGGGAATAATGGCATTTGTGCTGCAGGTGCATATCTAAAAATAAACAGTGAAAATTATTTTAAAATTATGCTCAACTGTGGTCCAGGTACAAACATGAAGGCATAACATCTTTCCCTGTGGTGTTTTATCATATTCATTGCTTTGATGGGTATATATTCTCTAAAAATCTATTATGACTCATTGATCATTGTAAAATGGCCCTAGAATATTTTTAAGCTACAATCTCTTGATCTTCTTCATTGGGGAAAGCGTACCATACATCAACTATAAAGATTTCATGAATGGGATATTTCTCATATTTTCAAGGAACAAAATGGCTATGCAGATTCTCATCTAAAGAGGCTTTGAAGATGATGGAAGGTATTCTCATATGGGAATAATATATTCAAGACATTCTAGAAATGGAGGGGTCTATACCCTTTTTAATGTGAGTTGCAAATCCTATGCGGTGATTTATTTTTGTGGACTTTGCTTCCTTTCGCTTTGAGCTTTTGTCCTTTGTTGGGTCTTGGATATTGGGAAGGTTTTGATCTATCTCAAAACAAGTATGGTTATACTACAGTCACATTTGTTGGACTAATTTTTGTTGGATATATGTACTTTTTTATTGTCTTGAATAACAAAAGTACTTTTTTTGTATGCTTGAAAAAAAATTAAAAATGTTAGAAATGTTTATTTATAAACATCAACATTGCTCACTTCCAAAAATTCTCATAGCAATTAAAGCATGCCTTTTTAATATTTTAAATGTCTTTTCAATATTTTAAATATCGTTATTTTTTTAATATGTAAATGTGTAATTTGGAATTTTTTTTGGGAAGGCTATTTAATCATTGCGTAGGTGCATTTCTATAGCTTAGATGGCGAAGTGTTCATATGTCCCATAAAAAAAAAAAACTAAAAAAAAAAGAATGCATACATCAATGTGTTGTAGAATAGTGTCGAGAGGGAAGTGTGCATCTATTCCATAAAAATAAATAATAAATAATAAAGATTAGTCAAATCTCGATAGCTCATTTGTTTAAGGTGTGGATCTCGTCAACAGGGAAACCCGAGTTCAATTCCCCTTAGGGGTGAGCTAGTTGGGAGGAGACACCAAAAAATGCAGCCATCATAAGGGTTGGTGTGGCCTAGGACGTGTGTCGTCCCCGAGTGACTTTGACAGCTAAGATGACCCTGGGTTGCGGTTCTTAACCAATAGTTCATTGCTACTGACCCCAAGTGATGGGAAATCGAACAAAACAAATATTAAAACAAATGCATACATCACGTATTGTAGCATAGTGGTGAAAGGGAAGTGTTAGTGTGTCCCATAAAAAAAAAAGAATGCATGCATCATTGTGTTGTAGCATAGTGGTAAAAGGGAACTGTGTTAAAGCTCAGTGGTGAAAGGTTTGCAGATTTGATCCCTCTCGGTGCTTTGTAGAACCAGAGTTAAATGAGTGTATACTAGTTTAAGAGTTGTTCATTTCCAAAAATTCTCACAAAATTGAAGCATTCATTTTCAATATTTTAAATGTTGTTATTTTATGAATATGTCAATGTGTGTTTGCAATTTTCATTGGGAAGACTATTTAATCATTTATGAGTTTTTTTTGGAATCTCTACATACGTTTAATTTAATGATTTATGGGGAAATTTGAAAAATCACTACAAAAGTGTGAATAGTTTCAAATATACTCAAGTTTGAAAGTTATGTAAGGAACAAATATATAAAGTGGGCCATCTCAACCCCTCCTAGATTTTTAAAGCAATTAATTCTAACTCTTTAAACAATAATTAATGCTAACTCTTTAAACAATTAGTTGTTGCTAAAGCTCCCTTCTCTAATGCATTTTTTTACTTCTACAAATGTCTATTGCATTTTTTTACTCCTACGAATGTCTATCTCACTTCTCCACATGTTTATCTTCAACAATAGTCTATTTTAGAAGCTTTGCATATAATTTTGGTTTGATCGTAGTAAGGTTTTCCAATATTTTGCAAAGTTTTGTCCCCTTCATAAGGTTCTATTATAGTGATGCATGGGACAATATATGTTTCACTTCTATCAAACTAGATATACAAGGTAGCTATCCCAGTGGGCTAGTTCGAGTGGTTTGAGTGTTGTGACTTGCGAATAGTAGGTCACAAGATCAAGTCCTCAAGCTAGCCATCTATGTGAATGTTGAGGGCCTCACTCGATTTCCACTTCGAGTTAGATTTCCAAAAGTGCTTCGAGTGTTTGCTGTGATGTGTATTCCAATTAAGTAAATTAAAAATACACAAGGAAACCCAACAAAATACGCAAAGTTTGAAAGGAAAAACATACTTCATATATACATATGAATAAAATTTCAAATAGATACCAACAAGTTATCCAATGTTGATACAAAATAGTCCCTCAATATTATCACAAGCTAGGACTCTCCAATTCTCTACAAACCTTAGCTAGGGAAGACACAACAAGCTAAGAATAATTCCCAACATATTGTAGGTGTTTCATTAAAGATCAATTACTAGTAAGCATACATGCTAACAAGTCCTCTTCAGCCCTTGTAATTACATCACACAAATGTGCAAGATACTCTTCCATTATCTTCTCCACATCTAACACTCCAAGTAGTTATAGGGTTTCCTATGCCACAAACCCTAGGATTCTTCTCTCACAAGAACCACAAGAACAAGTGCTTCCTTTGCTCGCCTTGGATATCTCCCAAACCATAGTTCTCCATGGATTCATTAGGTAAACCCTCACCCTAACACCTTTCTTACATCAACACAAGAGCCCCGTCACACTAAACATGAGTGCAAGTACAATGAATAACAGCCCATGAATGTCTCATGGCTAACCATCATAGGGATTTCTCAAACTTTCCATGAAGTTGCAAAAGTGTTTGGATGTAACCTATAGTTACCGAAACCACAGATTCTTGTAACTCGCAACTACCAAAATCACAGAATCGTATAACTAGTGACTACCGAAACCAAAGATTCTGATGACTATTGGAATTCCTGTAGGGTTATCCAGGAGCGCTTTTTGTGGTCTGCCTTGTTCCTCCTCTCTAGAACAATGGTGATCATGCAGAGTTTGTTGGAAATATATCAATATGATGATTCTCCTATGTTGGTTCAACGTGAAATTGACGATCAAGATATTTAGTTGACACCCAAGTGTACAAATGAGATATGAGTGCATAGTTATGATTTCATGCCCGTGGTCATGAAATCGTCCCAAGCTTATGATTTTATCACATAAAGCATCTAATCCACTCTCATTGTTGGCACAACTCCCATACCTATGTTTAGCATTTGGTTGTACAAGATCCATGAATTCAGTATCTTTGGTTTTCAAAGCCTATTCTCTCATTTGTAAAAATCCTCAATAAAAGCAGTTGTATCATGCTCTGTGGGGGGACACACTAAAGATTGTATTTTGTTATACTTTATATGCTTTGTAACTCTGAACCATTGCTTAATGAAAATGATTGGTTATTTGTTCATTAATTTTCATGTGTCTAAATTAATTAGATCATTGTGTGTGTTTTCCTTAATGTGTTTCGTTCATTTCTAATTATAAGTCGCAGGACATATTTTTCAAGTTAATCACTTTCTTGAATGTCATTCATTTATGCTTTTCTTTATTTTCCCCTTTTTTGCTTTCTTTTTCATTTACTTTGTTTCTTGAATCTCGAATTATGATTAATTAAGTAATGGGATCTCTTTTGAGTGGTGTACTTACATTTATTATCAGAATTGCTCACAAGTTGCGATCATAGGAACTCTAGTAAGAATGAGAGAGGCATAAGACTTGGGATAATAACTTGAATCAATTTGAAGTTGATTTAATTTAATAGTCTTCCTTAATATGATTAGAATGTTTTAGCCTAATCAAAGTTGCAGAAAGTGAAATAGAACATTGAGCAAAGTTAACAGTAAGTGGACTATCAGAATTTCTTGTAGCTAACTAATTCTAAGATCAACTGATCTAGCTAGTTATGTGTTGAATATTGACTCAAGTTATGGTTTTGTGCTTGTGAACCTACAGAATCTTGTTGAATTCAGTTGAGGAGCTAAATGAAAGTATTGCATGAATATTCTCCATAAGAATAAAAGACTATAACCTGAATACAATGCATAGCCTTACTTGTTTTAGTTTGACTTCTAACAATTGGTCCACCAAGCAATCTGCCTTTTTAAATTCAGTAGTAGTGTAGTTGCATATTCTTGCATATATTTTGTTGACATCGCATAAGTTTACAAACAGCCCAGATTGATAATTTATGTTACCAATTTGAGCAATCAAATTAACCAACATTTTGGCACCGCTTCCGGGGAAATTCTAACGGATTATGCATTGGTAATTTGATTTTACACTCTTTCATTTTGTCTTTTTATTTCTGCATATGATTTTTGGTTGTGCTAACTTTCCAGATGTAGTGAGATAGTGACAGTAAGATGAGAGGTGAGAAACCATGCTTTCACTATTTTGAGTATGCTATCTTGCTAAATTTGAAGAATGTTAGTACATTTTTCTTTATTTTTGTTTGATCCATGGAAAGAAAGATAAATCATGTCAACAAATGACTTGGTGACAATAGGACCTTAGTATCATGAGAACATTTGAGTACATGATTGTTCTTGATTTTTATGAGTTTTTGAATTGAAGTTTGATTTGTGTGTGTTTTAGCAAGATTTCATTTATTTGAAGTTTTTGTTTTCAATCCCATAAGAACCCCCATACACTAATCCATGGGCCATACAAGGATTATCAACCAACGATAGGGATTTAAGAATGCTCAAGGGTTGTTGAGTAAAGAAGGATGTCACCTCGAGAACTTTCTCAAATTCTAGTAGTAAATGAAGATAGATCTGCATCTCAGGAAGTGATAGAAGAGAAAAATTCCCATGAGCAACATCTACAACAAATCCTTGTATTCGATCATCCTTTCCAAACTGTATAAGAGATCAAAGAGCCATGGACAAAATTCAATGGAGAACATGCATTGGAACCTGTGATTGAAGAATTTCTTGCAAGTGTGTGTCCAGATCCTTTGTGCAAGAGCCAAATCTTTGAAGATCTATAGGGTATGACAAAGGACATGCAAGTTAGTACCAATGAAGAAGAAAACCAAGGCACAATTGATTACATTGAAGAATGATTCCAAACAGACTTCAGGCCAAAGAACCACTTCATTCTACAACATCTCTTGGCTCCAAATCAAGCATATCATATGGCTCCTCATATTTTGGTATCTATTGAAGCTTATCTTTCAAATTTCAATATGAGTACATTTGTAATTTTTTTACGCACATGGCTTCATTGAAAATAATCCTACATGCATTACTGCACGGTGGGGATGTTTAAGACGTTTTTTAAAGAAAAAACTAGTATTGCGTCTTAAAATTCCATTTTAGATTGATTTTACATGTTTTAAGAATGTTTAAGACAATTTTTTAAGACGAAATTAGCATTTCGTCTCAAATATCTATTTTATATTGCTTTTATTTTTTTAGTTACTATTTTCTTACTTGGAAAGTGATTTTATGATTTTACGAGGGAGGGAAAGAAAAATTGGTTTTGCATGAAGCTTTGGCAAAGCATCTTAGGTTGTTCTTTGCTTTATTTTCATCCTGTGCTTTCTGATACCCATGAGATGAAATCAATGTTAGAGGTGATTGGTTTCAGACACCTGTGAGATGAAATCGATGCTAGAGATGATTGGTTTAAGATCTTTGTTTGTCCATCTTATGTGGATCAGATCGATAGAACAACAAAAATTGGAACTAGCATCAAGTTGAACAAAGATCAAAGTGAAGTTCTTCAAAGCATGGAGTTATTGTCCAAAGAGCCCCACGCCGTCATTCGAAGGTTTGGCTACTTCCATGTTTAGCTACAGTTTGGTATTATTTTGATAAATGCTTTATTCCTCCTAAATTTCATACATGGAGCTTAAATTTGTAATGAAAACGATCAACCTATTAATTTATTTCTCTATATATTTTGCGCAAGCCTCTGTATATGCCTGTGGATTTTCTACATGTTAGTGTTTTTCTACATGGGTAGATTTAAACGTTGATTTTCTTTGCTCTGTTCTTTTGGTCATTGTCCATCTGGATGGGGCTTAGTAGTTGGGACAGAGCACTGAAACCATGCAAATAGTTCAATTTTAAATATCTATTGGCGTAGAGCCTTCATGAGGGAATGTGTTTGTTGGTTTTCTTCCCACTTCAAAAATTTTCGTTTCATCCCTCTTCGGAGACTTAACGCATGTTTCATAAACCAAATTGAGAACTGGGTTTTGTTCTTATTTCAGCCCAATTCCTTTGGAATTTTCTAATTATTGAAGTTCATTCAGTTATACATTTGTAATTCCTTTCAACGGTTAAGCTCCCAAAATACCCAAAGTTATGTTTATCGATCTCTGTGTCAAATTTTGAGGAGTTTGAAATGAATATCATTCTTGGTTTTTGCTTTAGTAGTCCATGTCAAGATAAGGTTTCATTCTGCTAATGACTTGTGTATATAAACAAGCTATAGGAATGGCAATTAATAATAACTCAATTGAAGATGATGCCCATAGAGATCAAGATGCAGGCGCAGTGTTTGTCTTGCAATCAAAGGGTATAATAATTGTGGTGTTTTTTTCATAACCTATACCAACATAATATGAAAAAATACTTTGTTTATTTATGGGATAATATATTTTTTGAGGGGATTGTAGTCGGGATGCAGGGAATTGGTGGCATGCAGGGTTTCACTTGACAAATGCAATAGTAGGGCCGATGAGTCTTGCACTCCGCTACACCTTGGGTGGGATGGGGTGGGCGGTTGGGCTTTTCTCCATTTCCTTGGCAGCTATAGTCACCTTCTACTACTATTTCCTTATGGCCAAAGTGCTCAATAATTGCGAGAAGCAATGCCTTCGCCACATTCGATTCAGTGAGCTCGCAAGCGATATTCTTGGTAGGTAATAAGCTCGCACAAATATATTAATCTAGGCATGATTTTCACACTTTTCTACAATTTATAATGCCCCAAAACACAAATTAATGAAATGGTTTGTGCAGGGTCTGGATGGATTTTTTACTTTTCCGTTTCTACTCAGACAATGATCAATATGGGGGTGGGAGTTGCATGCATCCTATTGGGCGCTAAGTGTATACAGGTAGGTATTGTTCATTTTGTAGTGCAATGGTTGGGATGCATGTATTTATTATGATATTATGCGAATAGTTTAGGTTCAAAACTGTGTTGTTGTAGATCTTCATTTGTGAAGTAAAGTGTCGATCTTTCTGAGTTAGTATATTTATAGTATTTTTGTGTTATCAAAGATAAGTTTAATACATGTATAAGGTCTAGAATAAGATCAAAAATTACTTTCGAGATCTATATGTCTGGCAAGAAAGGAAGTCTTCTTTTAATATGCATATCATTAGATCTCATATTATAAACATCAATTTCTCACATCTTAATTTCCAAACTTACTTTTTTCATATAAATATCATTAAATCTCGTATTATAACCGTCATTTACTCACATCTTAATTTCCAAATTAAGAATTTGTATCTGTTCTTGAAGGTTTTTACAGTGTTTAAATTTTTTAGTATAAGTTTTGTGATTTTGTATTTGTTATTGAATATTTTCACAGTGTCTTGGTATAAATTTGTTAGTTTCAGGTTTCATGCTTTTACGTCAACCTCGAATATTTTCACACAGTGAATCCAAAAACTTGTACTAATAAGAATTGGTCTATTACTAAAAATAAAAAACTTGTATTAACAAAAATCTATCTATTACAAAAAAAATACAAATCTGAAACATCAACCACAAATCTTCTCACACAGTAAATCCAAAAACCTATACTAACAAGAATCTGTATATTACGAAAAAAAAAGACAAACCCACTTCTGGGTATAAGTGGTATATGCACAGTGGTTATATATGCTAAGGATTTTAAGCCTGGAAGATTGATTCAGGATGGAGTTTTCCAGTCCCAATTACCCTTCAAGTTCACTGCATTTCAGGTCAGTCGAGTCCTTCCATGTTTTACTGCTAAATTTTGAGGTGCATTTTAGAGGTAGAGGTTGTGTGGAGCTAAAAGTTGGGTTCATCAATTCTTAGGGGTGAGGTAATACAGTAGTATAGGTCCATCTTAATGTTCACAGAGATAAACAAAAAAAGAGGTGCCAACTTTAGGTAGATAGATCCCTCTTAGCTCATATTTTGTAGGTTCATCCCTGTTTTTTATGCTTTATAAATCAGAAGTTGGATCTATTTTTATTATCTCTTCCCATAGCATAGCTTTATGTTTAATGGATTCAAAATTGCATCAATTTTTACTATCTCTCCCACTATGGTTGTTCCATTCTAATTGTAAGAGCACTTCACTTATTATCTCTTCTGATAGCTTTATGTTTAATGGATTCAGAATTGGATTTATTTTTATCATAGATCTCTCTCACTATGATTTTAAAGCACCTCATTCTGATTATAGGAATACTTCACTTTTATAACTGCAAAGAACTCTTATAGCCATGTTGGAAATGGGAGAATGTATCCATCGACTCCTTGCATATGTTTATGTGCATTAAATCTACAATAAAGCAAACTCACCTAAATATTCACCTTTGGGTTTGATGTGCACTTCAATGTTGTGAAGCTTCAAAGTCCATCTCTGAAATATGCATTGGGCACAATATATCCATCTAAACTATTGTCTCATGTTTATCTTAAGTCAGATGTGTAAATAGTTGAATTTTGAGATATACCTTTGCCACTTTTTGGCCTCTCCTCAGTGGTATGCAATATGGAATTTACACAAATGAAAAATAAATGTTGGTAATTGACATAGAGCTTTGTATCTCTAGTTATACAACTATTGTATCAGAAATTAGATGGTTTGGCTTACTTATTTAGTGTAGATTTATCTGAATTCTGTTTGAAATTCTGTTTTATTAAGGATTTGGAAGGATTAGCAATTTACAGATGTAAATTTAAATTTAAATTTTATTCTCTTTTCTATATTGTATTGAGTAAATGAAATGCACTTTAAGCAATCATAAATTTAATTTTTTTTACAGGTGCTTAGATATTATCTGGGATTTTGGGCTTGCATAACAGATCCTGCAAATCAATCCATCGAATGAGTGAAATACAATGATTATTTGATGCTTCTTTTGCTCATTGCTTTAAAAAAAAATCTAAAAACATACAAATATTCTTCTTGTATATGAAGTTGTAGGGTACGAACTCAATGGTAGAGCATCTGCATTATAATGCAGAAGATTGGTGGTTCAATTCCACCATACCCTATGCTAAATATTTGTATTCTATCACTACTACATAGAGTAGGTATTAAGACAATATTTATGTAAATTGTCTCAACTTAAAACAAAATAAATTGTGCATTGTATTAAATATTGACTTTAAGCGAGTGTCTTAAACTATTGTCTTAAATTATTGTCTTAAACTATTGTCTTAAATTTAAGACAATAGTTTAAGACACTCGCTTATAGACAATATTTAAGACAATACACAATGTTTTTTGTCTTAAGTTGAGACAATTTACTCAAATATTGTCTTATGCTACACCTAAAATCTACCCATCATCATGATTTAGTGTATACATCCCTGAAGTCATCCGAACCAAGTACTCATTTGGGAGGATATGTACTCAGTTTGTACAACCTTTTGAGAGGTCGTCGTAGGTTTCACACTAGCAACATGCGACGTCATAAGTTGCTCTATAGTAGGGTGCGACGAGGTCTGTTAATGGGAAAAAATAGCCATTTCGAGATCTTTCTCAAAGCTTGCCCATTTGGGGGCTTATCCCTGATCTCTTGGAGAGCTGGTACTCGACCCCTAACTCATTGGGAAGATCCCCTATCTCTCTCCTACCATCTCTCAACCTATCCTATCCATAACCTCATCCACTTAGTCCTATATAAGTGAGGCTTACTACCGGCATACCAAGGGGAGGAAGACTATGGTATCTACATGCTGGTGAAATCTCTCTTGGGACACCTTCAATCACCTCTTGGAGAATTCGTGCTTCCTTGGAAGGGCTTGGCAATTGGATTGTGGGGAGAAGGGATGCTACGTTAAGTCATTGGTTATAGTTCTATATCTCTATCATGTACTCCTCTATTTGCAGTAATACAAATGCCTCCCACCAATATCGTTCTTATGTGTAATTATGTTGTGTTGTTTACCTGCTTAACTGTTTACATAGATCTCTTATTGTGTAGGTGCTCTTTACTCGTTTCTCTTTTCTGTGTCTTGACAAGTCTTGCAGCTTGGATCTGACGACCGTGGGGCATGGAGCAACATTCGGGAGAAAGGATAGCAAATCAAAGAGGTAAGACATCTAGTACTTGATCCTTAAGTAGATCTAGGAAACGTGTTTGTAGTCTGTTCTATTTGTTCTAGACTCGCATTGAGCTAGGAAGATCCGACTCACCTCCGGTCTAGTGGATTGTCCGGTAACAAATCTGGCGACCATACTAGGGAGTATTCTTGTTTAGTGATCGTTAATCTGAGTCATTTTCAGTTGATTACTTGTCACAAGCCTTGTTGTATTTTCTTTTGCCATTTTCCTTCTTAGGATTGATTCCATTGTTAGATCTTCATGTTGAAGATCCTGATCTTCTTCCTTTGAGTTTATACAACTCAGTTTCAAACCTGTTGGTGGTCCATTATTGGGAGATCTGATTCATTTTTGAATCTAGAACTCACCTGTCGCACCTGGGCAGTGAAAACAGAGCGGCACTGTGTTTTTCTGGGTCTTTGTTCTTTGAATGTTACTTGCTCGTCGCGTCCTATCCATTAGTAGACTGCGACATCGTCGCATCTCTCGTGCAGGTAACCTGCGACGTCGCACTGTCTGCAAAGCTAGAGTGCACCGATCTGTCGAGACTTAGCATACAGACATCCATCCTCTTGTTTGATAGTCTGAGCCTTGTTTTGATGTATGAACTCCCTCTGTGCTGCAACATTCAGCTAGAGATCCCATTTTGATTTGTGTGTGGTGAGAGTTTGGTTCGTTTGGATTGACTTTGGGTTCCGCTTTGAATGAGTTTGAAATCGGTAATGGTGGATACCTTTGCCTCCCCCACCTTCATCCATTCACTCTTGCATTCCCTTCCTTCCATCCCTGATCTGATCAGTGCATTGGATCACCTTCCAGACCTCATCTATTTTTATTTTGAGCTTTGCTTGCTTCATTTGCTTGCTACTGCTTGATTTTGAGTTAAATATGTCTTTTCCACTTGGATTGAGTGTTTGTCTTTTCTTGAGTTTTCTGAGTATATGAATGCTGCGAGTAGTGTTTTCTTTTCAGTCATTCAGATCTGAAAGCAAAGTTGTTATCAATTTTATTGCTTTGATACATCCATTGAAAGATTAAAAGTGCTTCTGTCCCGTTATTTCTCAAAAAAAATTTGAAGAAAGATCATTGTGCATTGGAATGTTTTGGAAAAAATGAATGGAAATATGATTGATTGTGTTTTTCTTGAATTATGAATTATTCATGTTCTTGAAAAGCTCTAGTACATTTTGTTTTTTTTCAAAAGTTGTTTCCATGCTAGGGAAAGATAGGTGCATTTTTTTATTTTTGTTGCCTTTAGCTCATTGAAAAGAGAAAGTGAAAAGCTTGCATTTTCCATTTCAGAATCCTCTCATTTCATTACTTAGTGTTGTTTTGATTTGAAAAAGAAAAGAAAAGAAAAAATACTTTGATTTGGATAGTAGTGTTGTGTACGTTTGTGTGTTTCATTGAAAAAGAAAAGAGTACTTTCATTGTCCAATTTGTTTGCATTGGGAATTGTGTTGCATTGAGTTTGTTTGGAAATACCATTGGAAAAAGATTTCTCCTTACCATAGGTATAATTCATCGAAGGAAAAGAATATTTCATGCATGTAGCTAGGACTTGCATTCTGTTTCTGATTATGTACTCACCTCATGCATTCACCTAACTGTCCAAGATAAAATTAACGGTAGAACTAGGTAAAATTTTTAGTAACTTGTATGTAAGTTAGAGACGTGTTCCGGCATCGTTAAGTGTGGCAGCTGTCGTTACTTGCCAGCACTGTAGTCCGGGGGTATTGTAGTCTTCCACGTACATCGGTATATCGAGCTCCTTCACGTACCCACCAAGTACCATAATCCCTACTTGGTGTATATCGAAGGGTGTATCACGTACTCAACACGTATATCAGAAGGTCTCGTGCCAACGGATATGCATTAGACAACACCACTATGGATTTGAGCTCTCACGTACCTTGCGTATATCGGGAGACACCATTAGGATTCTTGAAACCAACCAAGCTAACCATTTGGCCGTCTTGGCAAAGCAATACACCAAGAACAACACTCGGGGAGATTAGCAAGCACGTCCTGTCCACGTAGTCAGGTATGCAAGAAAGGGTACGGTCCCAATCCTCCTTGTCATGTCATATTGTTGGACCCTGCAGTATATTGCAGTTTGCGATGCCTTGATAATGCCGTGAGGTTCCAGACTTTTGAATCCACTCTGTCACATAAGTTTGCTTGTTGCCTTAGTTTGAGTAGGTTTTCTTGGACTGCTTTTCTTTTAGAATACCTTTAGGAGAAACACTGTTTCGGCCTTTTTTGGCTGATTTTCCTGATACTCTGGCGGATCCTGGAGAAGTTCCCGTAGGATCTTAAACTTGCCACCTGGATTTCCCCTTAATCCGGAGGTTATTTCAAGGGTAAGAATGGATCAGCGTAACGCGGTCATAGTTACTGAAGTAGGGAACCCCACTTTGAATATTGGCAGACATTTGTTTCCACCAGATTCACCTGCCTCTCATCCCATGCAGGATGAAGAAGCAAATACCCCCACTTCACATGACCTTCCTCCCATCATCTCGGGAGAACCTGGATCGTTGGAATGGATAAACCAACCCCAGGCAACCCTGCTGCAGTTGTTGGTCGTTCAGCAGCTTATTGGACATCTTCTACAGACCACCCAGTGGCTCATTTTGCCATCTCATCCCCACCTAATTGGACTACTCCATAGTTCACTAGGCCTTACTATAGGCCTGACCCTACCGATATTTTCGGCCCCAATCATGAACCTTTGGAACAGTTACGCGTTAAAGGTGATGAGCTTCGAAGACAAAGTCTCGAACAACAGTCTAAAGAGTTCCATAATCGTCATTTCCAACTAAGACTTGACGACGGAAACACCCCAGTTCATCTGATATCTTTCGGATCACCTGAAGCACCCCACCACGCTACCACTAATGAGACTGGTCAACCCTTGCAAGAGTCTAGTCCTGCACCTCAAGTGAACCAACCGGTGGAAGGACAACAGTCCAACACACCTGTCACTACCACGGTTACTTTACCAGTTCCTCCCCCACATCAAAATTCGAGGGGAGGGTATTCCATTCCTACGAATTATCTTATTGGTAATGTTATTACCATGGTAGCTAGTCAACAACCCACATTGGTTCAACCTTTGAATAGTGGTCATCCTATTGTGGCTGGGGGGAAACCCTCGTTCCCTAACCAGAACGTAGGCAGTGGGAACCCCAACAGACCTTCCATTGGACCATCCCAACCCGCTAGACCATCCACCACGGGATTATGTCATGTTGGAGGGGTGTCAAATGTAACCCTACCCTCATGGATTCAAGCATATCTAGGTTCTGTTAACCCTATGTCGGGCCAACCTAATCCCGGAAACGCACCATATTGGATACCTTATCTCGAGAATCCATACACTCTGTGGGGGAAACAACCTGTGTTGCACCATGGACCCCAACCGACTATCCCTCAAGTACCACCACCCCCAATCGATCCTTCCCCACCTCTTGTTGGAGGTGGCGAGCCCCCACCTAATGTTGGTGGAGGCCCACCTCATTTTACCTACAACCCCCCTCACGCCTCAGGTGGTGGTGGGAATGGTCCACCACCTCCTCCAGGAAGAGGCGGCGGCTAACCACCCTATCATGGTGGAGGAGGACATTTCCCTTCAGGTGGTAGCGGTGGTCCACCACCCCCTCCAGGAGGAGGTGGTGGAGGACCTAATTACCCTGGTGGTGGTGGGAACTCTCATCCTTCCGGCAGCGGAGGTGGTGGGGGCCCCCATCCATCTGGCGGCGGAAGTAGTTCACCACCCCCTCTAGGCGGAGGCGATGGTGGGCCACCTTATTATGATTATGGACCCCCACCTCCTCTCGGTGGTGGAGGTAGACCTTCGCCCCCTCCCAGAGGTGGAGGTGGACCCCCACCTTATTGGAATGGACCACCCTATGGTGGCGGACCTCCTTACGGTCTGGGCGGTACACCCCCCTACGGTCAGCTTTATCCTAGTACACCTTACGGTCAGTTTAGTCCTTACACATCATATCCATATTATCAATACACGTAGCCTAATCCGTAGCTGCCCTTTTTGGCTACTTTAGACTTACCTGACCTATCCCGTTTAACCAACGATCCTATTTACCCCGGATCTAACTGGCCACCGATTTCGGTGAAACTTCCGTCTGATATCCCCAAGTTTGACGGCAAGCCGGGTGAAGACCCCAAGAACCACGTGATGACATACCATTTATGGTGTTCATCTAATTCCTTAATGGACGATTCAATTCGTCTTAGATTGTTCCAAAGGACTCTCACCGGTTCGGCTACCAAGTGGTACATTGAGTTACCACCACACTCTTTTCCTGATTTTGGTTGTCTTGCTATGAACTTTTTGACACATTTCCAGCTGCCTATATGGTATGAAACTGGTACTGAGATTTTAACCTCGCTCCGTCAGAATATCACCACTCACATTTCGGATCATATCCACGAGTGGCGAAGGAGACGACGTCTCATTAAATCTCCCATTCCAGATCAGCTCCTAGCAGACTGGTTTACTAAATCACTTCTTCCCACCATAGCAAAGGATGTTTCCATGTGAGGTGCTGTCACCAAAGAACAAGCCATCGCGAGTGCTCATCTGTTAGACCTGGTCTATACCCAGTCTGGCACTCTGTTCAATATTTTTCCTAAAGCACACCGGGACGTTAACGATCCCATGAAATCACATAAGGGACCCCAAGCTGACGGGATCATAGGTTCCCTTAACACCTAGCCTGCTATTAGCACTATTGGATCATCCAACCCCACTCTGGCTGGCCACAGCACCACCAAGTCCACTACTCCCGCTATAACTGAAGGGGTGAATTCTGTTCAATCAGCTTCATCTCAGAAGTTTAATGGCAAAAAGAAGAACAAGGAGAAACCCAAAAAGTCTTCTACCCAGCAGGAAACAAAGAGCACTCCTGAAGATACTAAGCAGAAAAGGAAACTGAAGTATCCTTGTCTACTGTGTGGAGAAGACCATTTCTCCAAAGAGTGTCCCCATAGAGACGAAGTGCAAAAGTTTCTTAGGGGTAAACCGACTCCCGCAGTCCTCAGCGATCCGTTTCCTGCTCAAAACCAGTAGATTATTGATCAAACCCCCCCATCCCAGGGGGAACCATCCAATACCACGCATGTTCTCATGTTGCGTAACGAGGCGATCAATTTAACTACTTGCTCACGATCTTACGAACAGGTCCCTTCGAAGGAACCCGCCGGAAGTAATACTGAAAAAGATTCTGACTCTCTAACTAATGTCACTATACCATCGACTTCTCTCACCATAGAGAGACCCTATTTAGATTCGATATTGCGTCCACCCAAGAGTACGATTCGAAAAGCTGTTTTCAATCCTAATGCTCGTGCGGCACAAAATTACAATATCGTAGAGGACTTGGCCCAAGCTCCTTGTGCCAAGTCCACCCTGGAAGTTTTGCAGAATTGTCCCAATCAACGCAAAACTCTCCTTGCAGCTATTGGTGCAGTTGACCCGGATTCCTAGAACACCATCATGTTCCGACTTGACAACCTCAAGTTGAGGCTCTCACACCAGCTCGCATTCCAAGTTACTACGAACCTTGTTGGGAAGATTATCCATTGCACTCTTTTGGACGAAGGAGCCTCCACTTCTGTCATGTCCATCGCTTGTTGGAGAGCCATAGGCTCCCCCGAGTTGAATCGTTCTCCTACCATGTTGAAAGCATTTGACAGATGTGGCTTTCAACCTCATGGGATCTTACAAGCTCTTGCAGTTGAGTTGGGTGGAAAGACCGTAACCATTAACGTGGAAGTGGTCTCGACCTCGTTAGATTATAATCTCTTGCTTGGTCGCAATTGGTTTTATACCATGCAGGCGGTAGCCTCTTCAGTATTCTGCACAGTACAATTCCCCCACCAAGGACGAATTGTTACTATCGACCAGTTAGAGTTTTGTACACCGGACGCCACTACTCATCCTGGTGACCATGTTCCTTCCATTGGACAGTCGTCAAAATAGTATGAGAGTGTAGGGGTAGGCCTTTTGAAATATTCATCTCTCATGGGTGTTTTCCCAGCCACGGACCCCCCTAATCATGTTGCCATGGTGAACATGATCTCCACTGAGATTTTATTCCACTCAAATGATGCTTGGCTTGTACCGGATGAAGCCACAACACACCTACTTGGAGATATGATGCCTCTTTCACCAGCTGAATGCATTTATGAGGCTATCCAAATAGCTCCAGAGGACCATTTCACCATGGCCTCCCCATCTTGTTCTCTATGACGGACGTCCTCTCTACCTGATCTCTTGCTTCGGACTTTTCATTTAGACAAGTCCATCATGGAAGTAATGAATGTTGACGACAGTCCGTGGGATGATCTCCATCATAGGTCATCTTTTCTTCCTCCTTTTGAATACATAGAGAACAACATCCATACCCTCTTTTCACCAGATATCTACCCATCCCCTCAGTCCCCCATCCCTACATGTCTTACGGACAAGGAGGGCAACTTGGCCAACATTGAGCCAACCACCCCGGTAGATATCTCGGTGAAACCTAGTATAGTGGAACACATTAACATAGGCCAGAAGTGTTCCCCTGAAGAAATCGCTATTAGCACGGCCTTGTTCAAGCAATTTCAAGACGTGTTTGCTTGGTCCTATGAGGAGATGCCTAGGATAGACCCCGCAATTGTTTCTCACGAAATAAAAAACCTATCCCGACATCAAACCTATACGTCAAAAGTTGTGACCGGTACACCCCCGGACGACTGCGGCAATAAAGGCAGAAATTGAAAAGCTCTTAAAGGCTGGCTTTATCTATCCTATCCCATTGACAGATTGGGTCTCAAACATCGTTCCTGTGAACAAAAAGCAGGGCACCATTCGCATCTATGTTTATTATCGGGACCTTAATCGGGCTTGTCCAAAAGACAATTACCCGACCCCCTTCATCGACCAGATCATCAACAACTGTGCCAGAAGCGTCATCTTCTCATTCATGGATGGATTTTCTGGTTATAACCAAATTGAGATCAACCCAGCCGACCAACATAAGATGGCTTTCATCTGCCCATGGGATACATTCACTTATCGCAAGCTCCCATTTGGCCTTAAAAATGTTGGCGCCATGTTTCAGCGGGCTATGTTGTACGCCTTCCATGATATTAAGGACTTTGTGGAACCCTACTTGGACGATCTCCCTGCTCATTCAAAACAGCATGAGTTCCACATTGATCATCTAACGGCCATTTTCCTCAGATGCAGACGTTACAATATCCGTCTGAATCCTCACAAGTGCATCTTTTGCGTTGAGTCCGAACGCCTCTTAGGATTTATCATTTCGAAGGATGGGATCCGCATTGATCCCTTAAAGGTGGAGGCCATCATCAACCTACCACCCCTGACTGAAGTGATAGAACTTCAAAGTCTCCAAGGGAAGGTGACTTACTTACGACGTTTTGTTTGTAATTTCGTGGAGAAAAACCAGGGCTATATGAGATTACTTAAGAAGGACGTCCTATTCATTTGGGATGATCAAGCTCAAAAATCCTTTGACAGTATCAAACATGCCATCACGCATGCCCCTGTGCTCCAACTGCCTAATTATTATCGAGATTACATCTTATATCTCACCGCTTCTGCTACCACTATCGCCATGGTTTTGGTACAGGAGGATCAAAATGCTCAAGAACATGTGATATACTATGAAAGTAAGGGTCTAGTTGACACCGAAACTAGATATTCACATGTCGAAAAACTTGCTTTCACGGCAGTCATTGCCATCCAGAAGTTTCGTCACTACATTTCGCTTCACACCACCACTATCATTGCCGACTCGAACCCCATGTACCACGTACTGACACGTCAAGTGCTTGGGGGCAAGTATTCACACTAGATTGTGATACTGCAAGAATTCGATCTTCTTTTCGAGAAAGCTAAGTCTAAGAAGTCTTTGGTGTTTGCTGAGCTCATTTGCGACCTTCCTCGTCCTGATGCAGAAGTTGAGCACAATGACTCATTTCTGGATGAATCATTGTTTCTCATCAATATGACTGACCCCTGGTATGGAGATATCCTGTTATATATTCAAACCCAATGCTTCAATCCTCAACTTTCTTGCGATGACCGTCATAAGATTTGTCACCATGCAAAGTACTATTTCATCATTAATGATACTTTTTATCATCGTGGCGTCGATTCAATTCTTCGACGTTGTCTCACTCATGATGAGGCTGAACGCATTCTGAATGACTGTCACGCTGGGGCATGTGGTGATCATCTCTCTCGGATAGCTACAGCCCAGAAGATTTTGCGCATAGGATATTATTGGCCTACTATCTTCAAAGATTGTATTGAGGCCATTAAAAAATGTCCTCCTTGCCAACACTTCCACATGAAGAAGCACAATCATCCTGCCCCACTACATCCGGTTATTGCCATTGGCCCATTTGCAAAATGGGGCATCGATTTTATGCACTGTAAGCCTACCTCGGCCGGGGGGCATAGTTACATCATCATAGTTGTGGATTACTTCACAAAGTGGGTTGAGGCTATGCCTACATACCAAAACGATGGAAAAACCGCCACACTCTTCATGTTTAATCATGTGATAGCGTGGTTTGGAGTTCCGCAGGCCATAGTTACCGATCATGGTTCTCACTTTTAGAACCATATGGTTGATGAATTGAGCGACAGGTTGGGTTTTCGCCATGAAAACTTAACACCCTACTACCCACAATCCAATGGACAGGTCGAGGCAATTAATAAGGTCTTGAAAACTATGATCCAAAGGATGGTAGGGACACAAAAGTCCAACTGGCATAATATGCTATTTTCAGCATTATGGGCCTATCGAACTACCGTTAAAACCGCCACAAGCTTCACTCCCTTCCAATTGGTATATGGATTGGAGGCTGTTCTACCGATAGAGTGTGAAATCCCGTCTTTACAACTCGCGGTCGAACTTCTTCCTAACACTACTACTGATGAAGAATGTCTCTTGCACCTAGCAAAGCTTGACAAGTCTCACCGTGATGCCGCTCTTGCTAATGAAGCACATAAGAAATGCATCAAGGCCCAATACGATAAGTCAATTGAACCTCGTATCTTTAACGAGGGTGATCTGGTCCTCACTTATGACTAGAAACACGATAAACTAAGAGAAGGGAAGTTCGAGTCCATGTGGCATGGACCCTACGTCATAAAACATGTGTTGGAAAAAGGTGCCTACAAGCTTGAAGATGATGATGGAATCTCTTTAGGTGAACCCTGCAATGGGATTTACTTGAATCGATACTACGCTTGATCTTTCATGCATAGACTTGCTTGTATATACTGTACATGGCGTGTTTTTGTGTGGTGTGACGCATTTCTTTTCGAGTGTCTTTTGATCTTGTTTCTGCTTCTCATACCATGTTCTGTCTGCGTGTGCAGATGGCAACGTGTTATGGATTCGCGGACGTCACCAGCCAGCATACCCTTCACCTTGCTTTGGAAGCCTGGGTACTATATTACCCAATAGGTGAGCTCATTAGCTCAGGAGGAAGTTTCCTAGGGTTTGCGACCAACAATGCCGCAGAATATCAGGCAGTAATCAGAACCCTAGCTGATGCCATTTCCTTGGGTATGAACCACATTGTCATCCACATGGATTCTCAATTAGTGGTTTCCCATATTAACTGGGTCTACGCCATCTGTGATCATATATTACTCCGTCTCTTCAGACGAGTGCGTCTCCTGGAAAGGTCATTTGAATCTGTTCAATACCCGCACATTCCACGAGAGTTAAACACAGTTGCTGACTCCATGGCCAATTTCATTTTGGATTGGTACATTGCACACACATAATACTCATAATATGTAAAAGCATTCACAACATGTAAAAATAATGTACAGAAGAAAACATATACACAAGATCACATCACTAATAATTTGAAGAACACATAATGTATAAACCGTCGATAGTGTATATATATATAAATCGCTCAAAAGTAGTGCTGGTACAAAATCTGAAGCACGATGGATTTCAGTAAGTATAAAAATCTAAGGCCTCTAAGCTCTCAGTACAAGTCTAAAAGTGAAATCAGGCTGGACGCCTGACTCGTACACCCCTAGCTCTAACAGCTCTCTGATGCTGGGTGAGAAAGCAATCTACAGTATGAGCCACCTTGCAGAGTAAGGAGTTGAAGTGCACAGATGCTCCAACCCCAAATCTCTACATGGGCTTCGATAGGTCATCGATGGCTGGCTCTGGCACCTCCACAGTCATCCCAGATAGGTTCTGGTACACCTCCTCCTTCTCCTTGACGGCAGGATGAACACCTGCAGGAACCACTGCCTCACCACTTCTGTCTCTCCTCGCCAGAAGGGAGAGACCTACTGGACGCATGAGACCCACATCTACACACACATATAATGTACTTGTCAGCACTACACCAAAAAAAATAATAATAATATAATTCACAAAACTAAAAAATACAAGGGTTTTGTTCTTACTGATATCACCCCATGTTGCACCCTCTGGCAGCACCAAGTCGGGATCCTCCCGGAAGTCCGTACCACCATAAGGAAAGTCCTTGACCATAAGTAACTGGCCTTCTAGCCAGCTAAAGAACTCAGGACCAAAACTGATGATGGGACCCCCACCATGGTGGGTCATCACCTCTTCCCACCTGAGCATGTGCGGATCTCTCAGATCCTTATCATCCAGTACCACCTGCGGGTGCAAGAGAGGAACCCGCTCCAAGAGGAACGACACTATGATTGATCTGTACCCAAACTACTTGATCTCCCCACGCCGACACTTGGTCAGTTGAGCTCGGATGTTGGCGAGGAGACCCTCGCACCATTTGAACACCATGGGAGACATACAGTCTTCCGCATACAACATCTAAGTCCGAGTAGCCGTATGTGGAGCTTGGCTACCTGCCACCCTGGTAATAGTAAGCAGTATGGTCCTCAGTGGATGACTCACCACATCTCTGATGAGTATCTTCCCACTGGAAGGACGAGAAGAAGCTATGCAGTACTGTGCCACCATGTCCTCAATTGTACGATCATTGGCCCGTGTCCCAGTGAGTTGTACAGTGTCCCCTCTTCGGGACAAACCGGTCAGAAAGTAGATATCCTCGATGTCAATCGTGAGGATATGCTCACTTATAACAAAGTATTGTTGGGCCACATCCCAACTCTGGAGCATGTGTGTCAAGAATGGGATCTGGGCTCTCATCCCCTATATCTCGAAGAATTTGAGCAACCCACAGTTTCGCAAAGCAGCCACACATTGTGGATCGTTTGTGGCTTGCTCATCTTCCACTTCATGTTCTCTCTCTCGCCACTCTAATACCATCTTTGCTTGCTGGGAACCTGCCGAAAGGGGCATTTAAAACATGTTAGGTCCTTTCCCAACTTGCACAAACTCATTTTTTGAGATATTTTTGATGTTTGAGTTGTGAGTTTTCGCTATCACGCCTCACCCTTAGGTATAGGGCGATGTCGTCGCAGGTCCCGTTTCCGAGGATTGTGACGAGCCGGTCTCGTCGCAAGTCCTGAAAGGGCCACTTGCGATGAGCCGAGGGCGCAATGGCCCCTCCCCAAATCATCAAACACTCAAAAAAGAACAAAAATTGGAAAACTAAACTACTAGAAAGTTGCGAGATAAGATTTAGGCATACCTGGTCCGGACGGCTGGTGAAATGGCAGATCATAGCTCCCAAAATCGGCAGTGGATGTTTTGGCTCCAAATTGGGAATTTGAACAATGTTTCTATTTTTGGCCCATATTTCTATTTATATAATAGAATGGAATATTCCTTTTCAAAAATTTTGATGCTTTTGGGCCATTTACTATAGTTTCGACCGTTTGTTATTATATTTGGGGCTATTTGACACTTTCTCTAGTGTACAGGAGTCGTAAAGTGGTATTTTGTAGCATTTCTCGCATTACCAACGGTAATTACATATATGAACACTCCTCTGAACGTTTTGTCATTATTGTTTTTAGTTAGTCATAATTATTGCATGAGGATGAGTTTACTCTTCGTTTGTTTTTGTACTCACCCAACCATGAGAACAAGTACCGAGTTATGATTTATCACTTTTCCGGGCTCGTTAAACTTCCACGGAAAAAGGACACCCCCCAGAGTCCATAGTTAAGCTCTTTTCAGACTCCCTAAAATTGAAAAGATTGCCAAGCAAACTTGTCGCATTCACGCTTGTTAAAGTATTTGAATGGTCATCTTCCTTGTGATAGTTTACCCCTTTTTCGAACCAGGAGGCACTAATTACGAAAAAGGAATACTCCAGCCAATCATGACTGGAAGAGTCCTCTCCCGCGTTGTTTTCCCCTTTTTTGGGAAATGAGGCCAACTTTACGAAAAAGGACCGGTGGAGTCTTCTTTAGTTCTTTTCAGACTCTCTAAATATGAAATGACGACCGAATTTGCCTTCTATGGACTCGTTAAATTTTCGCATTGAAGGGCCCGTCATGAGATGAACCCCTCCTATCCTAGGTTCGGAAAATATTTGGGATTGGACTCATCTATGAGATGAACTATACCGAGCATCTGGTTACCCTCATCAAGCTCGTTAAAAAACACATGAGACACTCATCATTCATGATGGGGAAAAAGGAAAGTGTTTGTGTTACATACCTTAGTGGGTGGCAGTATATAGTCGTTCTTGAACATGGCACTCGTCTGCATTTGCATACCAATACTTGGGTCATCTGTTTGTTTATGAGTCCCTGCTTACTTTCTGAGTCCTGTTACTCCTCTGAGTCATTCAGAGAAAGCTTCCACTATCAGTTGCATTAGAATTTTGCGTCATTCTCATGTCAATACTGCCAAGTCATGCCATGCCCATGTTCAAGAACACATTCATCACTCATCATTTTCAATCAGTACACACGTCGTCATGCCGTTGTTGCTTTGAGTCAGTTTCACATGTTATTGTACCATCCGATCTGCTCTACACATCTTTTGTCGTGTTTCGTGTCGATTGATGAGGGATTCATTATTGCCCTCCTTCGACGGATTCATGCTTGTTGACTTCAACTCATCATCCAAGGATTGAATCTAGAAACCAACCAAGTACCTTGGCCTACATGCCTCAATGGCAGGTTACCTCACTTTCATCATGAGTTTACATCATTGACTCTTGATTGAAAGATCTCATCTTGCGTTCGACGTCAACTCATTTATTCACGCTCGATGATATGTACTGTGATACCTTGGGAATCATTGACATTAATGGTGATCTCCCTCGCACTTGTTAACGATTTACATCAATGACTGGTAATCAAGTGGTTTCTACCATGTTCGACGCCAAGACATTTGTAATCACATGGATAGATTCGTATTATTGCGGGTTCATCTTGAAGACCCTGGGGACTCATGTTTTACCCAGGTTACGATGGATTTTGTATTGAGTCATATTACATGGATCCACTTTTGTATTTGTCATGGCTATGTTATCATCCCATCATGGATCTACACTTGTGTCTAGTAGCCATGATTGTGTCGATCATTACTCCCATGGATCTGCAATGTATTGGTCGACAGCCATGTTGTACTACATATGATATTATCAGTTAAGAGTCAGTTGTACTGCAGCAGCGTCCTTCATCCGACAAGTAGTTTGCCATTTTTTCTATCAAAGCACTTCACATGTACATCCTGAATAGCTTCATGCTTTGGGGGGCATTTTGTTACACATAAAATCTACCCATCATCATGATTTAGTGTATACATCCCTGAAGTCATCTGGACCAAGTACTCATTTGGGAGGATTTGTACTCAGTTTGTACAACCTTTTGAGAGGTCGTCACAGGTTGCACACTAGCAACATGCGACGTCGTAGGTTGCTCTATAGCAAGGTGCAACGAGGTCTGTTAATGGGAAAAAATAGCCATTTTGATATCTTTCTCGAAGCTTTCCCATTTGGAGGCTTATCCCTTATTTCTTGGAGAGCTGGTACTCGACCCCTAACTCATTGGGAAGATCCCCTATCTCTCTCCTACCATCTCTCAACCTATCCTATCCATAACCTCATCCACTCAGTCCCATATAAGTGAGGCTTACTCCCATACCAAGGGGAAGAAGACTATTGTATCTACATGCTGGTGAAATCTCTCTTGGGACACCTTCACTCACCTCTTGGAGAATTCATGCTTCCTTGGAAGGGCTTGGCAATTGGCTTGTGGGGAGAAGGGATGCTACATTAAGTCATTGGTTGTAGTTCTATATCTCTATCATGCACTCCTCTATTTGCAGTAATACAAATGCTTTCCACCAATATCATTCTTATGTGTAATGATGTTGTGTTGTTTACCTGCTTAATTGTTTACATAGATCTCTTATTGTCTAGATGCTCTTTACTCGTTTCACTTTTTTGTGTCTTGACAGGTCTTGCAGCTTGGATCTGACGACCGTGGGGCGTGGAGCAACATTCGGGAGAAAGGATAGTGAATCAAATAGGTAAGAAATCTAGTACTTGATCCTTAAGTAGATCTAGGAAACGTGTTTGTAGTCTGTTCTATTTGTTCTAGACTCGCATTGAGCTAGGGAGATACGGCTCGCCTCCGATCGAGTGGATTGTCTGGTAACACTTAATACCCCCCTCTGTGTAGTAGTGATGTGAGAAGGGTTTTTCCTTTTCCAAGTAGGATAGGACAATGTAATGAATGACTAAATAAAAATAGTAAAGAGAAAAATAAGTCTAACTATGAAAACCAGGGTCTTGGCATAGTTAGACATCAGCTTTGCTAAAAAACCAGGTTACTGGCAAGTAAAGTTCTTAATCATTTATGTATCATGTTTTTAGTCCTTTAAATCATTATTCTTCAAAATTATTTTTTACTCATGTTAGTTGATGTGGGATACATTATGGCCCTCCTACTAACAAGTCTTTACCCATCGTCCTCAACACATTATCTTGATTTAAGACTGGAGAATTTTTATAGTTCCTTGAGGCTTGCATGCATCAATTGTAGGCTCTCTCACTAATGATAGTGGGAATACATCAATGTACGATGATCATCATATCTTGCAGGTGACTCGACTTCAAATCCTTTATTCGAACCTAGAATGATGTAATAAAGAACCTTGACCCTCATTGGCATCAATGGTGAGTTGTATCACATTGGTTAACAACATACATCAATGGCTAGTAATCCAATGATTTATTCCCATGCTTGACTTCAAGATGTTCATTTGCATGGAAATAATTGTACTCCATGTTTGGTTTTTGCAAATAAAAAGGGGATGTAATTCAGGTTGCAGTCTATTTCCTTGTTGTAGTTATTATTCAACATTATTTCTTATTTGATGTGTCTAATAAGAAGCAAAGTAGAGTTTCATATTCAAAATCAGCTATAGACCTTTCAAAAACCTAGTTCAACAATAAGTAGTCATTTCCATAGATCATCATTAGATTTCTCGCAACCTGGATCTCCTTCATTCAATATTCAATGATTAGTACCTGCACATCAAATTCATCATATGCCCCTTGCATTACAACAAATATGGCCAAGCTGGAAAAAAGGAATCCTTTGATTCCAACAGTCCATTAGAGCATTTAGTAGACTAATTTAATACAAGTCCTTTGATTATGGTAATCCATCATAGTTCTCAACAGATCAATTTACTATCGGATCCTCCAATGCCATCAGATATTTTAACATGTCATTTTACTATCAGAACTCTTAATTCCAGTGGTCCATCAGCATTAATTTTATCCCAATTATTATTGGATTAGTTAGTTTCATGTTTTTCATAGTGTACAGGAGTTCCAATAGCAACCGAGTTATTACTATATCCTATTCTACTATCGGAACAAAAGGTAGACTTTATACCAGAACCATAGACTGAATCTACTATTAGATCCACAGGCTCTACTTCCACAAGTGTAGGTATGTATTCTACTACCGAAACCCATTTTACTACTAGATTTCCTGTAGGTGAAATTTGGTAGATGCTAATCATTGGTTTGTCTACTTGTTGATGCCCCGAAGATCGCAGAATCACGTAGAAAGGGATTCTACCTGGTAAACTATCCCAATTAGATTGTCCACCATTTGGTATGGGGAATCCGTCTGGTTAGCGGTTCCGACTACCGTTAGATTTGGATTTGTTTTCCTCTGCACCAGTTATGGCACGATCCACCATTCTTTTTTATTTTATTGTTAAGATGATATGCAAGTGCCTAAGTTAATTTAATCTAAATGCAGAACTTGAAACAAATCTGTATCTAAAATTGAAATAAATATAATCTATCCCTGCAAGGAGCAAAATGTAAATATGAGCAATGTACTAAAGGAAACTTCTAAATATTACATGGACAGCCATTTAAATTCATAAAGAAGCATCTTCAGCAGAAGGTTAAAAATATAAAGATAGCTTTAATTGACATTAATACATTCAATTGCTCATGTTAGGAGGAACATCATTGCATAGAGAATAGTAAGATCATTCCTTCCACAGAAATAAATTCAGAACAACAAAGAAAAATCTCACAACTATGTTTGAATATCACAAGAATAATCCAACATGCATCCAATCCACATCTCAATGCAAAAATGTCCTCTCCAGGCTCTTATTAGGCAAAATTCCTTTTCTTGGAACAAGTGCAAAAATAGTTCGTACAAGTTAGAAAATTCCTTTTCCTTGCCAAAAGTCTCCTTACACTATTCCCTATGCATCTATTTATAAGTTTACAAAAAGGCCTCTTGGGCTGCCACCTGGCCTTTTACACTTGTCCTTTAAAGATTTTACCAAGAAATAACAATTCGTGGCCCTTTTCCTATAATATAAATTATTTCTTACAACAGAAAAGGACAGCTGTCCTTGTAACTCCACGCTCTAACCATAGGGAAGAAGTAAACCAAAAAATAAAGACAACGCATTATGACTAGCGTGTTTATCCTTGGGGTGGCGCTTCTACTGGGAATGATGTGCCTGCGCTGGCTGCTACTGCTGTTGCTGCCTTCTTTTCCTCTTCTGCAATATAACTGAACCAGATACCAGTGTCTCTGATAACCACATTTGTTGGTAAAGGGAGCAGGATCTTCTGTGAAGTCACATGCTTACCAAGCTCTGCTTCAATACCATGAATTTCTGCTATTGCTACCTGGTGCACCTCCTTGAGCAAATGATTGTATACCGATGACATCCTAATGTAGTGATCAAGATCATCGGTGGCCAACACATCAATCTTCTTTACATACTCTATTTGAATGCCCAACTCTTCCTTCAAGTTTAACAAACGTTGCTCTTTGCTTGGAAAATCATCCAGGGTCTGAGGAAAAATAAGCTTGCATTTTTCATGTACTTCATGAATCTTTTGATACAGGTTGTTACCTTTCTCAATTGTTCCCTGGATCTTAGCCATCAACCTAATGCCACAATTCCTGCAACACTCCATGAGGGCTACATCTTCCTTAAAACCGTCTAAAGATTTGAACGAGAGATGCTTAGGGAAACCCATCTTCCCTTCTCTCCACTCCATCTGGCTCAAAATGTTTGCTTTAACCCGAGTGTATTTGCTTGTAAGCCCGATGGATTTGGCATTGACTTCTTTCAAGCTAACCAACATGGTCTTGAGCTTGCACACCTCCTCAGTAATCAGTTCTTGTGTGGCATGCATTTGACTTAAGATGTCACAAGACTGGTCATGAAAGGGAGACATATCCATCGCTCTACTTTCTGCTTGCTCCAACTGCTCAACCATTGCCTGTTTATCTACTTCCAGGTGAAAGACTCTAGCTTCAGAATCATTCTTTTTGGCTTCTAGAACCATCATCTGTATTTCCAGGTGCTCCTTTTCTTCTTCCAGATGTCGATACTTATCCGACAACTCCTTGTGATCAGCAGACAGGCGATTATATTTGTTTACTACAAGATCCCTATAAGCATGCTCATTAGCCACCGTATGTTGTAGCATGCGAGCTCTCCTTTTCGTTGACTCAAACTCTTTGACCATGTCGATCACATTATCTTCTGTTGCTTTTGTTGTCGACACAGCGGCAGATTCCATAGCTATGGGAGCCTTGTTTGTATTCTACATGACCGTGGTTTCTCGCTGGGTGACAATGTCTGCCTGGAAAAGTCTCTTTATCCTCTATTCTGACTTCAGGACCATAGCCTTCCTCTTCTTATAGTACACAAATTTATCCCATCAGGACACAATATGATCTTCAGATGGGGTGAAAGGGATGATCGGGAGATCTCTTATATGGACTTCTGCCTCAGTGGGTGGGGTCTGTACTACTTGAGACGAGTCTATTTCCATATCTTGGGTGCCAGAGCCACCTTCCCCAGCATCTTCGTTGGCCTTAATTTCTCCCTCATCTTTTGGCTCTCCTTCAAAATTTTGCTCTCCTTCAACATTTTGCTCTCCTTCAGGATTTTGTTGATTCTCAATTACCTCCCTCTTCTCTTGTTCTTGAGCTTCCTTCTGCAACCTTGCTTCCTTAGCTTCCTGTTACAGCCTCGCTTCCTTGGCTTCCTGCTATAGCCTTGCTTCCTCAGCTTCCTGTTGCAGTCTTGCTTCTTCTTTCAATCTTTGTTCTTCGCGGACCAGGGCTTCGGCCTCTTCCATTTCTTTCTGGAGGCTGGCTTCTCGGGCTGAGGCAGAGCTAGAGCTAGCTCCATCGCTGTGACGACAAATCTGTAATTCCGTCATGTTACAGATTCCCCTGAACACTTCTTCCTCGACATCATAGTAATGGGCATACTCAAAATGAGCATACAACTCCTTGCAATGCTCTGCAACCTTGCTCCGCCTGTCATTTCTATGTAAGATTGCTTCACCGAAGTGAAATGTGTAAAATTAGTCACAGCAGATCTAATGAACAAGTAAATCAATCACAACAGATGAACATAGAAAATATGGTGTAAAACTGTGCAAAACATGCAACAGTGCTCAATATCCCAATAAGGGTGAATAATTACAATACAATCTGAAAATGTGAGTGAGCAATTCGAATTGACTAAGTAGGCCATTCGAATCACTGAATGGAGTAGCTTGACTCCAACTAGGAGTCCTCATCATCAATCGGTGGTGCTCATCAATGCCCAAGAACCAGTCATCCAGGTGTCAATCTGAGTCTAACTGAGTGTAACAAGTGTAACTGAAGTGTGTAGCACTGATTAAGGGAAGGAGGCTCAGTGGGGGGCGCATGGGAGGCTAACTGAAGTCAGAACAAGTCATCTAGTCGATCTGGAGGTCCAACGGAAGTGAAACAATCAGTCGGGAGTGAAACTAGCCTCAAATCAGGGAGAATCGGAGCTAACTGAATGTAACTAAAGTGGAACTGCAGTGGCAGTGGTAGGTGAGAAAGTGCGCCCTTCTCTAGCAGTAGGTAAGAAGTGGGCACCTTTCAGACTAGGAGGGCTAAAGAACTGAAGTAAGTGGCTCCTGGGTGCTAGAAAGAGGTGGCTAAGGTGATGGAGGAATCAACCTGGTGACTGGGATGCATGCAAAGTGCATGCAAACCCTAGAATTTGCATGCAAACCCTAATTGCATGCAAGATCCTGAAAAAGATGATGTGGATATCCGAACACCCCCCCTCAAGCTAGACTATGATGTGCAAAAAATAATGTGGGGCCCTGGTAACTAAGACCAAAGGTCACCCCAATACAATAATCCAAAAAATGCTGAAAATAAACTAAGTGAGGAAAGATGGAAAACCCAGTGGGAAGAAAGCCCCCCCTCAATCTAAAGCATAATAATGGATCAATCTGTCTCCACCATGATGGAACTCACCCCCAACAGTGAACGGAGGTAAGAGAACTTCTTCTCAGTGAAGCTCTTGGTGAAGATGTCTGCAATTTGCTCATCAGTAGGGCAATATTGCAGAATGATGGTGCGGTCATGCACCAACTGTCGAATGTAATGCATATGAATCTCAATGTGTTTGGTCCTCTGTCGCTGAACTGGATCTGTGGAAATCTTGATAGCACTTTGATTGTCACAAAATAGGACAGTCGAAGTAGTGCCACCAAAACCAAACTCAGAAAGAATACCCTGCAACCAAACTGCCTGAATGCAGGCATTGACTGCCCCTCGATACTCTGCCTCTGCTGAAGAAAGTGCAATGGCTGCTTGCTTTTTGCTGGACCAGCAAATAGCACCATGACCAATCATGAAAACATAACCGGAAGTGGACTTCTGATCAATGCTATCACCTTCCCAATCTGAATCAGCAAAACCAATGAAATCAAGCTCAGAATCTGCAGCATAATGTATGCCAAACTGTCTCGTACCTTGCACATACTGCAAGATCCACTTGGCTGATCGCCAATGAATCTCATGTGGCTGCTGCATATATCTTGACACGGCACTCATGGCATATGAAATATCAGGCCTTGAGTGTGTCAAATAAAGTAGTGAACCAATCAACTGTCGATACATATTGCAATCTGCAAGCGGTGTAGAATCTCCCTCCTCAAGACTGATTCCTGAGAGGAATGGGAATGGGGCTGCCTTACATTCAGCCATATTAAACTTCAATAACAGGTCGGAAGCATATTTTTGCAAAGATATAGTGATCCCATCAAAATTTTGAGCTATCTCCAAGCCCAAAAAGTGACTCAGCAAGCCCAAATCGCTCATGTCAAAAGCTAGATTTAAGGCAGTTTTTAGCTTGTTTATTGAAGTAAGAGTGCTACCAGTAATGAGAAGATCATCAACATAAATTACAATAACCAACAAATTACCTTTAACTCTCTGAAGATACACATTCGTATCAGATTTGCATCTTTGGAAATTCTGAGAAAGAAGGAAGGAGTCCATCTTTGCGTACCAAGCTCTTGGGGCCTATTTTAACTCGTACAAAGATTTCTTCAATCTGCAAACTAATGATGGATCTGATGTGTAGCCCTCTGGCTGCTGCATATATACCTCTTCAGCAAGGTCTCCATGTAGAAATGCACTCTTCACATCCATGTGGTGCACTTCCCAGTGCTTGGATGCGGAAATAGCCAAAACAAGGCGTATGGAATCCATCTTTGCAATCGGTGCAAAAGTCTCAGTGTAGTCCACTCCTTGGACTTGGGAGAAACCTTTTGCCACCAGGCTTGCTTTGTATTTGATGATAGAGCCATTAGCAGCAACTTTCGTGCGGTAGTCCCATTTACACTTCACTAATTTTCTTCCAGGTGGAAGAGAAACTAGCTCCCATGTGTTGTTCTTTTGAAGAGAACTGTACACTTCATCCATGGCATTTTTCCATCTCGGATCTCGGTGGGAAGAATAGTATGATGTGGGATCTAAACCAGCTATCAAATAACAAATATCAGGAAGTAATGTATCAGCAATAGAAAGTGCCATACCTGCTCTTTGAAAGTCTGCTCTTGTTCGTCTTGGATCAGTAGGATTTCCAAGGTTCGAACCAACAGATTGGAGAGTGTTTTGGGCCCACTTTGGTAACTGAGGAGGATCAGAATGGTCGAATTCCGAACCTGATATGTCATGATCATAATATTCTTCTGAAATATCAGAAATATCAGAACTCATACCTTCATTATCATTGCACAGATCTTCTTCTGGTGAAGGCGGTGAATCGGCAGTCTCTTCCTCGACTAGTTGCAATTCTTGAAGCGGTTCTTCAAATTGCACACTGCGCTCTATGAATATCTTTTTAGATCTGATATCCATGAGTTTATATGATTTTTATTCTTCTCCATACCCTATCAGTATGCACTCAATGCTTTGTGGATCCAAAGCTCGTCTCTTCTTGGGAGGAATTCTAGCCCATGCGGTAGAGCCAAAAACTCTCAGATTTGACACATCCGGTTTGTGACCAAAGAATGCTTCGAAAGGAGTCATACCTTTCACGGATGAATGTGGAACATGGTTCTGTATGTATGCAGCAACATTGATTGCTTCAGCCCAAATATTTGCAGCCAAACCTTTTGATTCAATCATGCATGTAGCCATCTCTTTTAGTGACCGGTTTTTCCTTTCCGCTACACCGTTCTGCTGGGGTGTGTAGGGAACTATATGTTGGATTTGAATTCTGCTTTGGACACAAAGTTGAAGCAACTCGGACTTAATATATTCTCCACCATTATCAGATCTAAGAGCTTTGATCTTGCTCTCAGTGGCGGTCTCAACAGAAGCCTTAAAATCCTTGAATTTTCCAAGCACTTCTGACTTGTTTTTGAGAAAGAATACCCATGTAAAGCGGGAAAAATCATCAATAAATGTCAAAACATACCTTTAACCATTTAATGACATATGGGGCAGCGGACCACTGATATCAGAATGGATCAACCCCAAAATAGTAGAAGCTCTGCTAGCTTTGCCGCGGTCGAATCTGTGCTCGGGGTGCTTCCCAATGATGCAACCAATGCATATTCCCTTCGAGGAACAGAGTTGTGGAAGACCATCTACCATGGATTTGTTTGATAGAAGCAGCAAATACTTATAATTAAGATGTCCAAATCTTTCATGCCAAAGCCTACTAACCTCATTACCATGTGTGTGAAGAGCAGTGGGCTTTGCAAGCGGAATAAAGTGTGAAAACTCATAGCATTTTGCAGTGTGGTTTGCCTTTCCGACTGCAACAAGTCTTCCACTTTTGATATCAGAAATTTCAACTGTATTAGGGCTGAATGTAACTTGCTTCGGTTCACCAGTGTGTGTCATTTGATACACAGAAAGAATATTTGAAGCCAAGGAAGGCACATAGAGAACATTCTGAAAGCTTCCATGATCTACATGAATCGTACCTTTGCCCTTTGAAGAAATTTTTGAGTCATCTCCCAAATGGATGGGGATGGAGCTGTTTGGATCGAATGAAGAAAAAGAATCAATATTTGCAGCCATATGATTCGATGCACCCGAATCTATCAAGAGAGTAGTGGGCTTCCAAACAGTTGCCATGAGTGCTTGTCCTCTTTCATGATCATCATTCCTATCCTTCTTCCTTGCACCGTCAGGAAGGTTTATGTTGTTCTTTTCCAAAAGGAGGTCCATTTGATCTATATTCTTCTTCATACATGAAATTTCGGGATGAAAGACACGATTACAATAAGTACATTTAGATTTTTGGTTACCTTCTTTGCCCTTTTGCTTGAACTTCGAACTGGATGGTGCATCCGTTTGTTTGCCTTTCTCTCTTTGCTTGTGAGGCTCGAATTTGGGCTTCTCCTTCTTTTGCTTTCCTTTACCATTCGGGATTTTGGGTCCTTGAACATATAGGGCTGAATCTTTGGAGCTTATGGACCCCATTTGAATCAACTTGTCATGCTCTTTTGTGACAGACTCAATGAAGGCATTCAAGGTAGGCATCTTCCAATTCGGGGTAGTTAGCCGACCGGAATTGAAAGTAGAGACAAATACCGAATAATCTTTACCAAGCTTGCTTAGAATGGAGAGGATCAATTGTTTATCCTCTTTGATAACTCCACTGTTCTTCAACTGCAAGTTCAAGTTCTTGAATTTTGTGAAGAATTCATTGATGGTCTCGAAATTCTCAGGACTAAGGGCAATCAATTCATTCTCTAATTGAAAAGCCCTAAGCTCATCCTGCTTGCCAAATAGTGTTTCAAGTTGCTCCCATATAGCTTTTGGAGTCTTCAATCCCCTGAGATGGAAGTGAAGATATTTGGAGATGGAGAGACAAAGAAGACCATAAGCTTCATCAAGCTTGTTGTAGTGTTTGGTTCTATCTGACAGATTGTTTGGCTCCAATTCAAGACCAACAGTGACTCGATAGTAACCTTTTGAACATAATATGATCTCCATATCATCTTTCCAATCAAAATAATTGAATGGGGTGAGGATAGGATTTGAAGAAGAGTATTCCATTGCTAGGAGCGAGTGCACACTGATGTAGAGGAGCTTGCATGCACAGTGTAGTGAATGCAATTGATGGAGACAATAAACCTGCAAATCACAATAAACCAAGAACAATGAGGTCGAACAATCCACCCTTTTAGAGTTGCATCACACCTGGGATTGGAGATCAAACAATGTTGAATGGGTCCAATGTATCAGATCCAAGAATTATGTGGAAACTCAAGCTTCTGGAGTGGTATTGGAAGTATTTTCAAGCTTTGCATGCACGGGAGCGAATGCCCTTGAGATATTTCATGCCAAAACTTTTTGCAATTTTTTTTTTGAGCAATTCACTCAAATCTTCTTGTAGAACCACCTGTAGAAAAGAGATCTTGTCCCTACAATGGCTCTGATACCATGTAAAATTAGTCACAGCGGATCTAATGAACAAGTAAATCAATCACAACAGATGAACATAGAAAATATGGTGTAAAACTGTGCAAAACATGCAGCAGTGCTCAATATCCCAATAAGGGTGAATAATTACAATACAATCTGACAATGTGAGTGAGCAATTCGAATTGACTAAGTAGGCCATTCAAATCACTGAATGGAGTAGCTTGACTCCAATTATGAGTCATCATCATCAATCGGTGGTGCTCATCAATGCACAAGAACCAGTCATCCAGGTGTCAATCTGAGTCTAACTGAGTGTAACAAGTGTAACTGAAGTGTGTAGCATTGATTAAGGGAAGGAGGCTAAGTGGGGGGCGCATGGGAGGCTAACTGAAGTCAGAACAAGTCATCTAGTCAATCTGGAGGTCCAACGGAAGTGAAACAGTTAGTCGGGAGTGAAACTAGCCTCAAATCAGGGAGAATTGGAGCTAACTGAATGTAACTGAAGTGGAACTGCAGTGGTAGGCGAGAAAGTGCGCCCTTCTCTGGAATTAGGTGAGAAGTGGGCACCTTTCAGACTAGGAGGGCTAAAGAACTGAAGTAAGTGGCTCCCGGGTGCTAGAAAGAGGTGGCTAAGGTGATGGAGGCATCAACCTGGTGACTGGGATGCATGCAAAGTGCATGCAAACCCTAATTGCATGCAAGATCCTGAAAAAGATGATGTGGATATCCGAACAAAATGCTTTTAGCTCTTGAATGAACTATTTGGCTACTGCAACTGCTGAGAATTTATAGGCTCCTATACAGAAAGGCAAAGGAGGGAAGGAAGCCTTATGCTATTTATTAAGAACTCCTCCTATTCCATCAAGGAAAACTTGCCTGACTGCTTCTTTCAGGACTACATAATCAGTAGCGTATTTTGGTAACATGTATGGTGTCTTAGTACCTCCGAACATCCTGATATAGGTACCTTCTTCTGAGAAGTAGAAATCGCCATAATTGTTCAAGACTTCCATGGCATTCTCTGACAGGCAACTAGGCTCTTCATTGAACATCTGCTCACATAGAGGCATGATGAACTCTTCACAGATGAGCTTATAGTGTGCTTTGTAATTTTGAGCCCACATTATTTTATAGATAGTGTATACCGGGGTATTGGCCTAGTCCCATGATCAACCTAACTTGGGGAAAGGGAGCTTCACTAAGATGCAATCAATGAGGTATGAAGACATGAAAAACTCTGACCTTTTTAAGGCCAAACCTTCTCTAGCTGCGGCCACAATGGATGCCAAACTATCTGAGAGAATAGTAGCCCAATCAAACACAGTTCCGTTAAATGCTATGGCATGGATTATGGGGTCCCATTGTATCCTATATATAGTTCCATCGGGCATGCCGAAAATTCTGCTTAGAATAAGGGAAATCAACCTAAATGGAGATCTTAGGCTCCAAACATCATACTCATCATTGTCCCTTTTCCTCAGTTGTTTTTCCGTGATTAACAGCCTCTTAGCTATTTCGAAATTATTCATCTGTCCCAACCATTCATCATTTAGTGCCTGCTGGGGATGTGAGAATTTGTAGGTTGCTGCAATATAAGCTAGATGGAATGAAGCGAATGGCTCTCCCTTGTTGTCATGCAACACTCTTGTTTGTGGATTGGCATGTTCCAATATCCACCCGATCACTTCTGAGCATAGGAATAGCTCAAGGCGATTAGAAGCCCTGGCTATGCCAAAGGTCCTGATGTTTAGGTATATTTGTTCTTCTTCTAATAGCACATCTGGGATATCTTGGTCCCTGATCATCCTGTAAATATCTCCCCACCAGACCTCAAGAGGGACGCCCGTGGTCCACTTAGTGTCTTGAAAAAAAGTTTCAATCCTTGGTTGTACTGGTTCTGGCTCCGTCATTTTAGTTTTCTTTCTGCTACATTTTGGCATCGTGGCTTATCCCTATCAACAACCATACGTGCATGAGCATAAGATTGTAAATCATTATGAGAGCATAATCATAGAGCAAGATGGACTTAGCATCCTAATGAAAGATATATATAAAATTATAAGGTTGTCTGCCAGAGAGGCAAACAAAACACAGACTATTCAAGAAAACACAATACAGCCATCAGTCTTGATCATTCTAGGGAAGCAACGTCTGGTTTGGAAAAACTTAAAAGCTTTCAAAAATATAGGCATGCGACGTAAAAAACTCGTTTCCCTCGAAAGATAGGACGTCCTTTATTATAGGTACTTCTAATGGCTAAAGCGCGAATAGTATGCCGGCTTGGATTGGGAAACTCTATGAGGGAGCCAAAAAAAAATATAACGAAACTGCTTTCAATAACCGATATCCAAGCCAAGTAACTTAGCGGTTGAGTATCCTAGCTAGCTATGACTGGTACTACCCTTGCTTGACAGTATTGAGTAGCAACATATAGTCGGCAAAGAACTTGGATTGAGCGCATCGACCCGGCTTAGGCAGGTTTATGATAGGACTGCGGCCGATGGAACTGACAAAGCTTGACTAATTCTCTCAATGACTCCTAGCTAGTAGAAATGAGAACTCTATGGGGTTGCAGTGGTCGTAAACTTTAAAGGATAGTCTGCTACGAGTGCCCACCGACCACGTAATGAACTGAAAAAAACCCCCAAGAAAGTCTCAACGCATAGATAAGACAAAGTTGACGGTAGAACCACCTACCTAGCAATGAAACAAGGGTGTTATGGGCTGATGTGGAGGTGAATAAATTGAGCTGGAGCGAATGACTTGCACAGGTTCCAACGGCGTCTTCCAAACGAAAATTTACCAATGGCACAATCGAAACCCCTCCACTCTTATATTAAAACTGATACGTGTGGGCAATAAATTGTGTAGGTGGTGAAATTAAAATGGGTTAATTATCCGTACGGTGGGGTCACTTCCACCTTTGGAATTTATGCGCAACCATCAATCATCAGAAGGAAAAGATGAGTCTTGTCCGCCATTGTGAGCGGACTTTGTGAGTTTCTTTCAAAGCATGGGAAACTTGGAATTTGAGCACAGCATTTTACTTTTTGTGGGAAAGAATAAGAAGATGCTCCACTTTTGCGGAAAGGATTGACGAGTTCTCCCAGAGTCAATGAGCTAAAAGTTTGTCGTGCAAGTTCTTGAGTTGTCCCGACGTTTCGGGATGACTTGGAGAGTTCTTCCGAAATTGAGGAGTCAAAAGTTGGTCACGGCGGAAGTTCTTGAGTTTCTCCGCCATTGCAGAAAGACTTGACGAGTTCTTCCAAAAATGACGAATGAGTTGGTTAAGTTTTTTTTTCGAAAAATGAATGGCCGAGGGACTTGATAAGAAGGCGCCCGTTGCGGCAATACTTTGTGAGTGTTTCCACCATTTCGGGAGAGAACTTCAAGTCCTTCCGAAGTTCCAAAAATGTATAAGTGTTTCCGCCGTTTCGGGAGAGAACTTAGAGTTATTCCGAAAATGCAGGTGGACATCCCATGTTCTTCCATTTTTTCAGGGAAGAATTTCAAGTTTTGACTTAGAAGAAAAAAATTAACCTTTGAAAAAGAATCATCCCTAAAAGCAAAACTAAGTTCGAAAGCTTTCTAAGGAAGCTTTAACTCTTTAAGCAAGCTTTCTAGGAAACTAAAAGGAGGGGCTCCAATGTCTACAAAATTTTGGGGAGGGATTTTGCTGCAACAACAATTGGCGAGTTGCTGGAGAACACAGATCTCTGAAAAAAATCTCATTTAGTGGAAGAATTCTTTTAGAAACTGTCTACCGTTTGTGCAATATTCAGTTGAGCATTCGAATCTCGGCGAAGGGAGTAGTCACTTTATCTTTTGGTCATTGGGGAAGGGGAGCTTTGATGAAGACATCTTTAAGACTTTCCAAGGGCCAAGATATGAGGTTCATTTTAGAAGATTCATCTTACAAGTGATCACTACTATCAGACTCCACAGGATTAGCAACAACATCTCATAGGCACTATTTCTCTTGTTCCTCATTCCCATGCCGCCTGCATCCTTTTGGATGTTAATACATTTGACAGCTTTGTTGTTTGGGCCTTCCAGAAATATTTTCTTTAAAATACAAACTTTGATTTTGGCTCCTCAATCCATAATGTCCTTTTGTGTGAGTGAGAGATTTGTATTGATTTATCAAGTCTCACAGACGGAGAGTAGCCTTAAATGAGCTAAGTTTTTTGGATAGCTTTCCTGACTTGTATGCTTTGCTTTTATCTCAGCCATGCTTTGATTGAGGCGAGAATATCTAGAAAACAGACCCTTGATTATAAGCCCTTTTGGCTCTTATATTTGTAGCATGGAGTCATTTCAATACCCTATGCCTTCAAGATATGCTACCTTTCCGTGGGTCCCACCACAGCAGTCTTCTTGAGATGCTTTAATTGTGATGGTGGATGGAGCCTGAAGATAGTAGTAAGGATAATCATAAATCTCTACTATTTAGACACGGGTTAGCTTGACCAACAGAATATGATCTCTTCATTCTGGAGAACGATCAGCAAAGCCAAAATGCATAGGTGAACTTTCTTTCGAGGATACATTACCGGCTTTATGAGTTATGTGATTCCTTGAGAGATATTCTTTCAAGATAGGTCCAATTGCAGGTGACTCAAAAAAACAAATTTGTACAAAAAAACTCAAAAGCTGAGCAACATAGACAAAATAGCTGAAACAAAGAAAACAAGGGACTAAAGTAACATAAAAGAAAAGCTTTATTTATGTACAGAAAGTCTCACTGAGACTACGCAAAGTATTGTTTCAAGGCAAGGCCATTAAGAGGAAGGGTTACTTCCTCTCCCTGTATTTTTGTTAGCTTGTAAGTGGATGGGCCGAACTTTGCAGAAATTTGGTAAGGGCCTATCCATAAGTGTTGGAACTTCATGTGCATCCCCTTGCCCTCCTGATTATGGTCCCATTTCAGGACTAAATCCCCTACTTCAACACTTCTTTTACCAAACTTCCTTTTATCAAACCATTTTTTTGACTATATCTTAGTGTTGACGAAACCGGTCTTTAGCTTTCTGTCAGGCTTCTTCAAGCTGAAGCAAGGTATTGATCCTGGATTGTAAGACTTGACTACCAGACCCTCGAGAGGCTTGGGACAATTGTAAGGATGGAAGCAAGATATTGGGAGGGAGGATGGCTTCCTTGCCATAGACGAGAGTGTAAGGGGAAACTCCTAATGCGTTCTTTGGAGTTACTCTATCTTCCCATAAGGCATTTGGGAGAGCTATATGCCAGCTTCGCTGATTTTCAATCACAGTCTTCTTGAGAATTCGAATGAGGTTTTTGTTTAAGGATCCAGCTAGTCCGTTCCCTTGAGGGTAATAATTGGCTGAATAATGCAATTTAATTCCCCATTCATAAACAAATTCATTTATCTTAAAAGACGAGAAATAAGGAGCATTATAAAAAACTAGGGAAATTGAAACCCCAAACCTGGTTATGATGTTTTCTTTTAAGAAGCTGATGACTGCATCTTCATTTATCTTGTGCAATGGGGTAGCCTCCGTCCATTTGGTGAAGTAGTCGGTGGCCGTCAGGATGTATCGATGTTGTAGAGAAGAATTTGGGTTTATCTCTCCAATGACATCTATACCCCATTGTTCGAAAGGTTCTGAGATAATAACCGGCTGCAAAGGTCCTGCTGCCTTAGGCATTTTCCTAGCACTACTTTGGCATATATCACAGTTCTGTGCATAAGCATGAGCATCTCGGAATAAAGTGGGACAATAATATCTAGCTCTGAGTATTTTGTGAGTTGTTGTCTCCCCTGAATAATGTCCACCAGCAGAACCATCGTGTAACTCTTTGACAACTTTACTTGCATCTTCCTTTTCTAGACATCTAAGGAAAATTCCATCGTAATTTTTTCTGAAAAGTATCCCATCAATGATTTGATAAGATGCTGATTTCAAACGGAGTGCCCTTCTTTGCTTAGAACTCCAGTGTTCTGGTAGATATCCCTGCTGCAAATAGTGCACTAGATCTCTATACCGCAATTCAGGAGCTGTGAAAATGGGACATACCTCAACCGAATTCAGCTTGGATTCGTTTTTCCAATGTTGCTCTTTATCGATTGGATGCTCTGTAAGCAATTTACACAGGCCTTGCCCTTTGATGATGGTGGCTGGTTTAAATTCTAAATCATATTCTTGAAGAGCTGTAACCCAGTTTCTCCTCCTTTCTCCTAATTCCTTTTGAACGAAAAGGGATCTAACAGCTGGGTGGGGAACTATAACTTTAGTTCTGTTCTTAAGAATATATGGTCTGAACTGTTTGACCGCTTTGAAGATAGCATACGCATGCTTATCGACAATGGGATAATTGAGTTCAGCACCCTACAGACTAGTGCTCATAAACGAGATTGGATACTCATCTCCTAATTCTACCTTTTGCGTGAGCACAGCCGTGAGAGAGTCATCTGAATCAAAGGTATACAAGATAAAATATTTTTCAAAATATGGGCTTCTTAAGGAAGGAGCCTTAGCTATGGCTGCCTTAATGTATCTGAATGCATCCTTTTCTAATTATGTCCACTTGAACTATATGCTTTGCTTGACCATTTGCTGCAAACGTTTGACAATTTGAGCAAAATCGGGGACAAATCTTCGGACAAAATTGATAGTGCCCATAAATGACTGCATGGATTTCTTATTATGAGGCATTGGAATTTTATTGATAGCTTGTACTCTCTCTTGATCTATTGATACTCCTCTTTTGGAAATGATATGGCCTAGCAGTTTACCTTCGCGAACAACGAACACACTCTTCTTGGGATTTAAAGAGATACCATATTTCCGGCAACGATAAAAAATATGCTTCAAATGAACAACATGGTCTTCTCTTTTCTTCGAAAAAACTGTCACATCATCTAAATAGACCACAACACAGTGACCTCCCAATCCTCAGAAGGCGATGTCCATTGCTCGTTGGAACGTAGCTCCTGCATTTATTAGGCCAAATGGCATTCTTCGGTATGCGAACGTTCCCCACTTAGTGCGGAAAGTAGTCTTAACATGGTCTTCTTCAGCCACCAATACTTGATTGTAACCAGAGAAGCCATCAAGCAGGGAGAATAATTCCGATCCTGACACCATCTGGAGAATTTGTTCCATTGAAGGGACAGAATAGTTGTCTTTAACTGAAGCTCTGTTTAAATTTCTGAAGTCAACACATAGTCTTATCTCTCCCGACTTCTTTCTCACGGGAACTAGGTTAGCAACCCACTCAGAGTGCCAGACTTTAAAGATTATTTTAGCATCCAATAACTTCTTCAATTCCTTTTGAATCAGAGGTTCAAGAGTAGGATGCATCCTCCTTAATTGCTGCTGAAATGGCTTGACACTTGCTTTCATTGGTATGACATGCTAAATAATGCGGATGTCACATGTTTTCAAATCTTCATAAGTCCATGCAAAAACATCCTTATATTGTCGAAACAGTTTGATGAACTTATCTCTTTCTCCCAGTGAACAACATTTGCCAAGGTTAACAAATTTTGGTTCAACCTCCGTGCCCAAATTAACTAATTCATGTTGCATTGATGAGCTATTGGTCTTGGTATTTGTCGGCCTTTTCAACCTGCTCTGTAGATCAAACAACATTTCAAGCGACCTTACCCCTTTCGAGATGAAATTGCCTTTAGCTGTATCTTTCTTTTGTAAATCAGAATCGTGTTCTTCTTCATCTATCAAAGCTTCTTGGAATATGTCTTCGTTTGTTAGAAAACTAATAATCTGTTCGTCATCATCGAAAACTCTGAAGTTCATGATATTGTTCGAGACAGAAGGCCTGAAAATTAATTCAATTGAACACTTGTTATTAGTTGGCACCAATCTGGAAGCGGATGTTGCTAATAAATCGGCTGCAGAATTTTGAAGTCTGGGAATAGACTTTATATTGAAAGCATCAAAATGCATAATTAAATCCCATACCTCAGCCTGATAACTCCTCAAATGAGGTGAAAGACAGTGAATGGTATCTCTTACCTATCTCACAACTATTTTCGAGTCACCAAACACCTTCAGGTACTTAACATTTAAACCGATGGTTTTCTTCAATCTGTGGACTAAAGCTTCATAATCAGCAGTGTTATGAGTACAATCAAATTCTAATCTACAGGACAAGAAGTACTTGTTTCTTTCTGGATCCATCAAAACGCAACCAGCTTTGGATCCTTCCAAAGTTTTAGAACCATCAATGTACAATGTCCAAAAAATATCATTTGATCTAGCCAAGTTAGTATCTTTATGATCTAAGTCACTGACTAAACTAACTATATTACAGTCAATATCATCATTCCGAGAAAAATCAAGGAGATCGGACTGTTTACCTGATTCATGGATAATAGTTTTAGACTGATAATTACCTGGATCAATTTCTAAAAAATAATTTCCCAAAACTGAGGATGAGAAGGCTACAGCTTCATTCTTTCCTTCTAGTTGAGTTACATTTTGTTTCATGTGCGGTTCTCTCAGAACCTTGATCTGATTCTGTCTATTTTGATATGGCAACCACAAATGGGACCCATCAGTTGCAAAGTAACCGTTCAACTTTGTGGACCAATCCCTACTTAGGATCAAACCATAGGCTTCGGGAATGTCAACTACCATTATATCAATGAACTGACAAACTCTAGAATCTGCTGACAACCTAATGAGGACATCTTTCATTTCTCCGATAACTTTGACAGCAGTCTTATCTAACTGAATAATCTGGGCGGGAGATGGAATTGGTTGCCCATTAATATTTTTACAGATTGACAATGGCATGACATTCAAAGATGCTCCAAAATCTACCAGACAATTGTGAACATTGTGATTGAAAATTTCAAGAGTTAAACGAAACGACAACGTCTGAGATTTGGATTTCCCGTCGATACTAGCCTCATTAATTTCAGGGTCTTCTTGGGTATCTGCTAGTGGAGCGCTGGGATGAGATTGAAGAGCATGCAACAACTTGTCTCATTGCTGGGGCAAACTGCACATATCGAATATTGAAACATTTTACTTTACTTTCTTTATATCTTCAATGATGTCATATCCTATATCACTTTCTTTTACAATTCTAGTTTGATGGTCCGTCTTATTCAGGGTGACCTTTGGTTGCTGAACTGTTGTGTCAATGCTTGGCTACTTGGCCGCTATTGGGTTAGCTTTAGGCTATGGTGGGATGGTTGTTATGTGTCTTCTTTGGAATTCTTTTGAAATTTTAGGCTTGGGAATAGTCGAGATTGGAACTGGATCTGCAATGGGACCTTTACTGCGAGTGTTAATGTTTACAGCAGAGACTGGGCTTTCCACGGGATCATCTTCTACCAATCTAGTTAAAAGTACCCAATCCCATAACACCATGGTGGTATCTGGAGAGGGTTCCTCTATCTCAAGGCTTGGTTCCTCTGGAGGGTTGTCTTGATCTGGAATCTGTGAATCCAGCATTTGGTTCATGACTAAACTCATAGAGTTAATCCATTGTGGGCATCTCTTTTCCGAGTGTGGCTCTTGATGAAATGTGCAAAAGTTTCCATCCCTATTTCATTCAGATTTAAAACAAGAGAAGTATTCATTAGTGGAGGAGGTTGATCGTTGTCTTCTCTCCTTTTGTAGAATGGTTTGAAAGGATTCCTAGATGTACTAGCTGTTTTATCTTTCTCAAGATCTACAATTTTATTGGACAATTTCTGCATCATCTTAACTACATTCTCCATGTCTGCTGATGACTCTTGTTTATTCCTGGTGAGCGGCAAGGTTTTTTTACTAGTTGTTGGTTTTGTCTCTGTATCTAAAGCATGTTTGGCAATGTTGTCCGCTTCTTCTTCCACCTTCCTAGCTTCTTCAAAATTTTCTATCAAGGTGGTTTTCTTCGATCTTTTGATGAACATTGCTATAGGCCCTTCAAGTGCTATCATATAATATTAGACTAGAGATTCTTCTGCCAGTTTATTTGCTTCGCTGAAATTATTCAAGAGTGTAGTGAACCTTTGGTTGAAGTATTGAACCTTTTCTTTCTTTTCCATTCTCATGGACAATAATTCTTTCATGAGTGTAGCTACAGTCTTTTGATTTCCATACTTCTCTAAGAAACACGTTTCAAATTCTTCCCAGCTGGAAATTGAGCTAGCTTGTAAGCTAAAATACCAGGAAGAAACTTTTGGCTCAAATGTGTATGGAAAAAGCCTACAAACTACATCTTCATGTTGTACATTTAAAAGATTCAAGGCTAAATAAAAAATCTTGAGATGATCTTCAGCTGAAATGGCTTTTCTTGGGTCAAATTTGGGCAAGACTTTTTCTGGATTTTTAGGCAGATTATGGAATGGCCCAGCTAGATTTAATGCCCCCCTCGCTCTCCAAGCAGATACAGCCATATTTCTATGTGGAGAATCAGGTGGAGAATTGTGTGGTGAATTAAGTGGAGTGTCCTTTGGAGTAACAAGTTCTCCAAGATTTTTTGGATCTGAAAAATTTTCTGGTTTTTCAAGATTGATTTCTTTTAGGGGCTCTGCAATTTCTTCCAAAGTTAAATTTATGAGCTCTTCAAAATTCTGCACAAGAATCGAATCACGAGTGTATTGTCTTTCTTTTCTGGGAGTACGTTTCCTAAGGAGGAAATTCACTGCTTTTAAACCACCTAGTTGTATAACATAAGATCGTGTATGTCTTCTTAAATCTTCTATTTCTGCAAAAGGCATAGCATACAACACTTCTTGATGTTCAGAATCAGAAATGGGGTTTTCTTGATTTGCTACTTCAAGATTTGGGATGTCTGAAATTCCTGTTCCAGGCGGGTTTTCAGTAACATTTTTTATAATGGGAGATTTTCCTTTATCAGCCATGCACCTCAGGCCCTCCTTCTAGCGCCAAAAACTGTTGTTGCCCCGAAGATCGCAGCATCAAGCAGAAAGGGATTCTCCCCGGTAAACTATCCCAATTAGATTGTCCACCGTTTGGTATGGGGAATACGTCCAGTTAGCGGTTCCGGCTACCGTTAGATTTGGATTTGTTTTCCTCTGCACCAGTTATGGCCCGATCCAACGTTTTTTTTAATTTTATTGTTAAGATGATATGAAAGTGCCTAATTTAATTTAATCTAAATGGAGAACTTGAAACAAATCTGTATATAAAATTGAAATAAATGTAATCTATCCCTGCAAGGAGCAAAATGTAAATATGAGCAATGCACTAAAGGAAACTTCTAAAGATTACATGGACAGCCATTTAAGTTCATAAAGAAGCATCTTCAGCAGAAGGTTAAAAATATAAAGATAGATTTAATTGACATTAATACATTCAATTTCTCATGTTAGGAGGAACATCATTGCACAGAGAATAGTAAGATCATTCCTTCCACAGAGATAAATTCAGAACAACAAAGAAAGATCTCACAGCTGTGTTTGAATATCACAAGAATAATCCAGCATGCATCCAATCCACATCTCAAGGAAAAAACGTCCTCTCCAGGCTCTTATTAGGCAAAATTCATTTTCTTGGAACACGTGCAAAAATAGTTTGTACAAGTTAGAAAATTCCTTTTCCCTGCCAAAAGTCTCCTTACACTATTCCCTATGCATCTATTTATAAGTTTACAAAAAAGCCTCTTGGGCTGCCACTGTTGATGTATATGTAACTTCGGAATGTATTTCACATATATGTATATTGTATTCCTATAGAGATGTTATTATTCCTATATACGGAAGTGGTTGTATTCCTATAGAGATGTTATTATTCCTCTATACGGAAGTGTCATCATTTATAGTGTAAGTGTTGTAACTTATACTTGATGGGTTATTAGACCACCTTGTTGGGGTCGGCCCTGTATAAGTCATGTGGGTCAAAGGGTTATTAGACCACCCTATTGGGGGTCGGCCATGTGGGTCAAAGGGTTATTAGACCACCCTATTAGGGGTCGGCCTAGTCAGCATTATGTTAAGTGGTTAAGTTGAGTCTGACCTAGTTGAGTAAAGGTCAAGTCAAGTTAGTGTATAAATAGAGAGTGTGTCTCACTCATTTTACACATTCTATTCTCTCACTCACACTGTGGAGAGTAGAGCACTTGTGGAGGAGGAGGCTCTGCTGCTAGGAGAATACTATCTCTTGTATTCTGGTTGTATCATTGCTCTATCTATCTCTGAGGAAGTTATTGGGGTTTTTCACCTTTATGGTTTTCCCCAAGTAAACTCGGTGTCTCTTCTGTGCTTTCATTATTGTGTCCATGAATGATATTATGTAGATTTGTTGTACATGTTGTTCTCTCAGTTAAGATCCTAGATCAAATTGAAGTAAATTCTGAAAATTTAACATGGTATCAGAGCTAGCCTGAAAGAAGGCATGATATGGCAGGTATGACACTTGTTGCACTTACGATGCTAGGGCTTGATATAGCAAAACCCAGTCATCATAGCACTTTCTCTATAAATCCATTTTGGTGAATTTTTTAGATCTGAAACTTTTACAGGTCGAAGATCATATCCCCATGTACCTTGTGTCCAAAGGACAATCTCTAATTCGTTGTACTTTGTGATTTATGATCTGTACAATATAGGGTTTATGCCTCTTCCAGATCTGATTCAAAATCAGGTGACCTTGGGAAAAAGGTCATACCTTGGGATAGGAAGCTCCAAATGAAATTTCGTAAAATGTGACAGGTAGTACACAGACTGTACTATCTCAGGAAAAGTTTTTAGAGGCCGAAATTGAACCAGTGACACGTGGAACACTGTACAAGTTCGCTCTACTGTATTATCCCATAAACAGGTCATGTTACGACACGTGGCATAACTCTCTCTCAGAGAATCCAATTGAGGTCAGACCTATCGAGATGGAAATATAACAGGTTGGGATATCTCAAAAAAAATTTGCAGAGGCCGAAGTTGAAACAGTGACACGTGGCACGCCGTACAAGTTCGCTCTCCTATATTATCCCATAAACAGGTCACGTTGCGACACTTGGCATAACCCTCTCTCAGAGAATCCAATTGAGGTCAGACTTGTCGAGATGGAAAGACAGCAGGTCGGGCTATCTCAAGAAATGTTTTTAGACCCTGTGGATCGAAAAGTTCAGAGTTACACCAGAAACAATCAGGTACATATTTTTGTCAAAACAGAATTATTTTATAGTACCTTCATTCATGGCTTCCGGAATTTAGGGCTTCGGAGAAAGTTGGAATTTTTGTAATCGGAGACCACAGCTGGATGATACTCATCAAAATAAAAATTTAGATACCAAGATCAGAATTTTTGGTTGGGCAGAAGGCCGGGATTGATCAGACCCTAGTTCGGGACTTTGATCAGAAAAGTGGAAAATTAGGGCTTCTGCAAAAATGGGAATTTTTTAAATCTATGACCACGGCTGGAAGCTCCTCATAAAAATAGAAGCTTAGAACTTTGGATAAAAACTTTTGATTGGGCAAAAGAGTGGGCTTCATCAAACCCTAGTTCGAGGTCATGTCTAGCGAATCCGAAAGTTTCAAAGGCAAAATCGAGGAGTGAAACTTTGCAGTTTTCAAATTCTGAATATACCAGCTTGATCAGCTCATCAAGGCGCATATTTCTATCCTTTCAGAAGTTTGAAATTCAAAGTTTAAATTTTTGGGGTTTCTTTGACAAACCCTAATCCAGCTCCAGGTCCAGTTCTTGCAAATTAAGTGGATTGGGTTAATCCTAGAAGAAGTTGGATTGGTCACCTGCATAAGTGAAGAAGTTCCTGTTTCAGAGGAAGATGAGGCTAAGGCCTTACATAAGAAGATTAAAAGCGATCTTGACAGGTATGATTCATTGAGGTATGTTTCAAGATTTGTTCATGTTTAAGTTTATGGTATGTTTGTCTTCATGATTATTATGGTTAGTACAATATTGATTTGAGATTTGTCATATCACCTTAACAAAATTATGAATGCATGATAGAAGATAGTCATTGGTTAGGGTGTTGACACTTATGATTGTACTAATGCATTATGGTGTTGTATGAGGTTTATGTTGTCTGCTAACATAAAAGGTACACCAAGAAAGACAAATCATGTTCTACTTCAAGAACATATGATCATGGTGACATGAAGACAAAGATTCATCCATTGTCATGGATCACATAGAAGATCTACTTACGAGGTATGTATAACTTGGTTCTACAATGGTTAACTTATGAGACATGTAGGTTACTAGCACAAGTCACTGAAGAGAACCAAAAGACATTATGCGGGTATGTTAGACATATCTAGCTAGCATGCTAATCCAAGTATGCTTTTCCTATATCAAGCTAGAATCCTACCTTGTGTTGGATCTTATACTATTGTGTTGTTGATAATGATTATTCATGAAGTGATAGGTTTGAATAGTCATGGTTGTATGCATATTATGTTTCTTACCATAATTGATGATATGACTAACCAGAAGAATCATGAACGTATAGGTTTGAGTAATCACGGGTTTATGCATTGATGATTTAACTAATCAAAAGAGTCCTATGATCAAATAAGAATATGCATGAGTAAAAGAAGACTTCTTTGAAACCTTGAATACTAATGTTTATTATCTGTGAATGATCATGACTATACATGTTTAAGACTATTTTGTTTTGATAGTATTAAGATTATACTAATAAATGTGTGATTATGTATGAGACCTCAAGGATAACACAATGATGATACTAATAAGCATGCATAGTGATGAAGGATGGATGTAAGTTCAAGGACAGGTAATTCAGGAAGCAAAGATCAATAGGGAACACACTCCAGTTGTTCCTGCAAGAAAGCAAAGGAGCACACTTCAGTAGTTTTTGCAAGGATGCAGATATTCAGAGGGAGTTGATCACTTCTCACAATCCACATCAGAATGGAGTTGCAAAGATTCAGAGGGAGTCCACCCAGCAACCAAACAAAGATAATTATTTGAATTGTCATTTCTTACATAATGTTATTCAATGATGTATATGCTTATGTTCCTAGAATTAGGTTGTGTATTATGCATATTAGAATAGTTGCATTGATGAACAGTATACTACTAATATACATGGGTAAGTGGCCTATGGCACTGTACAACATTCCATTGCTACTTATCTAGAATGAAACCTCTTTGCTGACATGTTAGGAGTTGTGCACACTCTTAACAATGTTCTGGTAGAGATTGGAAGGCATCTAGAAAGTTACAGAATATGGATAAATGTTGTATTGAAGCATTGGCTAAGATAATTGCATGACTATATGACATATTTCTTTATGTGTAAGAATTTGTTCTGAAAACTATGAGATGTTTTTTAATCATGCAATTTAACTTGTTGTGTAGGAAAGATCGTATACCATCACCTACAAAAGAAGGACTACAACATTTGTTCAGCAACAAAATTATCTATTGAAGATATTGAAGTTCCCAGGATCCGTCGATCATGAAGAAAAATGTTTGGGATGCGGTCCCAAGAGCTGAAGGGAAGTCTGTTGTGACTTCCAAATGGAACTATCAGATCAAGCATGTTGCAGATGGCAGCATTGAGAAATATAAAAGTGATGAAATAGAAGATGCACCAGATGGATTTCAAGACAGCATGGTGTAGTCATATATGTGTGCAGAACTTGGTATGGTAGGATAGATAGCTTTCTATCCAGTTTGGGCTTTACCAAGAATAAAGTGGATTCCAACATTTTCTACAAGGTTGAGGAAGTCAATCCAATGATACTACTTTTGTATGCGGATAACATGTTTGTTATAGGTGAAGATAGATTGATTGCCGACACACAGCGGAAGCTTGCTGTCGAGTTCGATATGAAGAACTTGGGGATGATGCACTATTTGTTTTTGGCATGGAGGTGTGGCAGAGTACAGATGGAATCTTCCTTGGACAAGGGAAGTATGCAGTAGAGATCCTGAAGAGGTTCGGGATGATGGATTGCAAGGCCATGGCCACACCTATGGCATCAAACCTGAAGCTTTTGTGTGATGATTCATCTGAGCCGGTTGATATCACTATGTATCGTCAGATGATTGGGTCCTTGATGTACCTGACAAACACGAGACCAAATATTTTCTTTACAGTGAACACATTGAGCCAGTTCCTGACGGATCCAAGGAGTGTTCACCTGGTTGCTGTAAAGCATGTTCTGAGGTACCTGAAGGGTACAGTGGATTATGGGCTCAAGTATGAAGCAAATCAAAAGTTTAACCTGCAGGGTTATGTTGATTCAGATTGGGATGGCAGTGCTGCAGATAGAAAGAGCACATATGGATGTTGCTTCAGTATGGGATCAGGTGTGATCTCTTGGTTTAGTAGGAAGCAGTCCTGCGTAGCACTGATCTCTTGGTTCATCTAGTTGTGAGGCAGTATGGCTATGGAAGCTACTGTCTGAGTTATTTGATCTCCCGTTGGATGCTACTAGTATCTTCTGTGATAACCAGAGTTGTGTGAAGCTGTCTGAGAACCCCGTGTTTCATGACAGGTCGAAACACATAGAGATCAAATATCACTGTAATGTCCCCATTTTGACCCCATGGCATTAACATTATAAAGGATGTAATATTGTTATGAAATCATGGTGAGGAGCTCAAGGCCAAGGCCCCGCCATCGATTTAGTGATGCATATGGTTTGCGTGCTAGCAATGCACATTGGAAATTCAAATATCATGTAATATGCATTTTAATAAAAATACCCACAACTAGCTATGCAGTGCAACAAAGGGATGGGGGCATGATTTCACAAGGAATTGGGAGGAAAAACATTCAAACCCTTGAGCCAATCAGGTCAAGCCAAGTGCCAATGAGAGAATCCATCAAACCCTCAACTACCCATGTTGAATTTTGTACCCAACCATTGATTTCTCCCAAGAGTTGGTGGAGGTAGTTAATGCCTTGGGAATGGAGAGGTATGGCTGTCCAAATTCGGGTATGGACAAGCCACCCTTCATGGGAATTCGTGTTTTGCTTCTTGGGTAAGAAAAGAGCCATGAATTTCTCCCCCAAGCCATGATCCATGATCATTCCTTCTCCCTCACGAGTTTAGGCTACCTGGGCGTTTTCCAGGCATGATTGCTGTGTTTTCCTTCATTCTCCCAATAGAGAAGGGCGTTTTTGGTGTTGTATACCAGTGGGGAAGAAGGGGAATGGAACGGGGGTTCCATAGAGACCGTTTGTTGTTAAATGCCGAGAGAGTTGGGGAGAAAACATTTTTTCCTCCCTGTGGATGCATTTTCCTTCCCACAGCTCGTTTTGGGTGAGCCACGATTTGGGGAAAATCTATGGCCATCTTGTTGTGAATTCCATTGCTGGAAATGTGTATCTATGCCCAATGTTTGTGCTTGCTGTGTGATAAACGAATATGTTGGGGTTTGGGTATGGGTATTCATTGTTTTGGATTGAGCTTGAGAATAAGCATCCATGGTTCAATTGTAGCCTGATAAATCCAGCTATGGACTGACTTTGCTCAGATGGAATGGTTAATTGGTTGTGAGAGAATGAATGTCCCCTTTCCTTGTGAGAATCATGCCCAGCTCGGGGGTGGCCTTCGGACGGACTCGGTATAAGCTGTCGAAGAGCCTATGGCTGGGTGGAACATTACAGCGACATAGCTAGTTGCTTGGGACAATTGCCCAATGAAGATAAGTGTTTTTTGTCTATGTATTTACTTCTGCAATGCATCAATTTGATGACTGTTTTGATATGTTGGATGGGCATGAATTGTGTGTGTGGATTGGTTTTTAAATTCCGCTGTGCATATAGCCTAATTTGTATATGCACACCAATGTTTAAATTCTTATGTTTCTAATTAATGGGCTGAGTTTTATGAAATGCCCAGATTTTAGTGCCATGTTCCCTTCCTTGCATTGGGTCAGCAGGTGGGGACATTACATTTTGGTATCAGAGCTGTTGGTTGCAGCATTGGGCCTCTATGGGCCAAGTCCAATTACAGTTACAAGGGAAGATCCCTTCCTAATCACCACGGGTACCAGCATCAAGACTAGATGGCTCAGTTGGATAGTTGCAGAGGTAAGGTTACCTTCTGCTGGGAAGCAGTCATCACAGGAAGAAGAAAAGAAGGAACTCAGAAATTGTTTCAAGTGTTTTTGAAATTTTTTGTTTAAGTCTGTCCCGAAACTGTGGAGGGATTCCGCAAGTCATCCCGCAATCGCGGAAGAGTTTGGGAAATTGTCCCGAAATTTGCGGAAGAGTTCCACGAATCGCCCCGAAACTGTGGAAGAAATTCTCTTCCGAAATTGCAGAAGGAATTCTCTTCCGAAATTGTGGAAGGATTCCGCGAGTTGTTCCGCAACACGGAAGAATTCGGCGAACTGCTCCGAAACAGCGAAAAAAATTTCTAAGTGTTCGGCGTCGAAAGGAAATTTTCGGAAATAATTCTCTTCCGAAATTGCGAAAGGAATTCTCTTCCGAAACTGCGGAAGGATTCCGCAAGTCATCCCGCAATCACGGAAGAGTTCCATGAATCCTCCCGAAGTTGCGGAAGAGTTCGGCGAATTGTTCCGCAACTGCGGAAGATTTCGGTGAATCGTTCCGCAACTGCGGAAGATTTCGGTGAATCGTTCCGCAACTGCGGAAGACTTCAGCAAATCATTCCGCAATTGCGAAAGAGTTCCGCCAATCGTCCCGCAATTGCGGAAGCATTCCGCAAAATGCCTCGCAATTGCGGAAGGCTTTCGGGAAGCCGCCCCGAAACTGCGGAAAGAATTTCCCAGTGTCTTCCGAAATTGCGGAAGCATTCCACGAATCGCTCCGCAACTGTGGAAGCATTCGGCGAATTGCTCCGCAATTGCGGAAGCGTTCGGTGAACCGCCCCGCAACAACGGCATGATTTGTAAAAAAAAAATGAGGGCGCTGCCCTCGATCCACCCAGCAATGGCGCAAGGAAGCCACAAGGGGGAAAGCCCCCTTGACCCCCGTCGTCCCCCAGAGACAGTCATTGAAAGTGTGAAATGCACTCTTGGGATGAGGAGCACAGATTGCATAAAGGATGGAATTCTCAACAAGAGAAATTGGTTGTGATATCCATTATGGAAGATGAAAAGGAAAATGCCTCACCTTAAACTATTTCTGTTTATAGCACAAGAATTGCATGTTGGGAAATAGCAAGAATGAATGATTGCACACATGTATATGTTGAATTGCTAATTCATGATAATATCATAGCTAATGATTGCTTGTATGCTTGGTAGGGAAGCCAAGGAAAGGATTAGCTATGATGTGGATGAGTAACTCCATGATGGAATGAGGAATTGAGAAGAATTCCTTAACTCCTCTCTTGCTATTGTATTTATATTCTGAAAAATTAAGGCATAGGGATGCTGGAAATGCAAGAGGATAGATAGATGAAGTGAATATGTACTAGATGGCGTATTGCACAGTGCATGTGAAAATGTTTTTGCATATATTCGATATTGCATATTGGTAAAATAGTGAGGTTTTACATATGCAATGAGCCACTTAAGACAATGATTGTGGTTGCTAATAATAAGTCATGTTCACATTGGTTGTAGGACCAAAGACAACCGAAGCATGGCTAAGGATGTGGATAATGATTGTTGCATCCAACCTCATGAAGAGAGGATGGTGCAACAAACCCATGATCATGATGTTGGCAAAAGGACTGAGTAGCCTTGGTAAGAGGCCGACTGATCAGGTAACATCAAGCGATATTAATAACAACCATGCGGGTAAGGGTTAACGGTGCTTAATTGCATGAATGTTGAAAGAGGATTTAGTAAGATCCCTTCAACTACAGTTAAACTATGATGATTTGGTTTGCATGTGGTATTGAGTGCCTAAATGTGAATGTAAACCTACCAAGTATGGTCAGGTGCGGGTAGGTGAAGGAAGGGAGCCTTACACCCTATAGTTTCTAGAAACCTCAATGCATTCATATGAATTCATATCATGCCATTTGTGAATATTCGTTGTGAGTTTAACAACCAAAGCAACTGAGGACTTATGGACCTGTCATGGTAGTGCATGCTGTATGTAGTAATCATGGTTAGGCCATAGTATGTTGGAATGCATAGTATTCATGGATTAATGCAAGGTTGTATTGAGGGGTATGCATTGAGTGAATGCACATTAAAAGATTATGTAAATGTTGTGAATGTGCATGTATAAGTGCGGGTGCACATGTTGAGATGCATTGTGTAAATGCGTGGTTGTAATATATATGTTTCAATGCAATTAGATAATCGATGAAATGGTGAACCAATGTTAATACTGAGACCATTTCCTTAGCTACTGTGAATGCAGGAGAATGATTGCATGTGGAAGGTAGACATGTTGATGGGCTACCAAAGTGCTCTATTGGAATGACAGAGTTGGATAAAAAGAATATGGCTATGAAGTAATGAGTACTTACAGTTTATTTAAATTGCATGGTTTTCAGGTAGAAAAGTCTTGCGTATGGCAATGAGGATAAGTCCATAGTAAAGACCAGGATCTACCATGTGTAGAAGCCAAAGGTTATGAGAAGGTTCTCATGGTTGTAAGTTATGCATGAAACAAGTCTAAAAATTGTCTAGTTTAAGGTATGAGAATAGTCTCATGGTTGCAAATCTAATTTCTGTAGGAAAACAGATTTACAAATTTTAGATTTGAGAATTTGCTTATAATTGCTAATGATTGTTTGGCTTATATAGAATTGTGTCAAGAGGACATGTTGTAGGTGGGTGTTCAGGTATGGTAGCAAGGGTGAAACCATAATGGACAGAGTGATACCACTTACGAGATCCAAACAATATGAGGATAGCCTCATTGCTAAGCAAATCAAATTTTGTAGGAGACAGAATTGTAAATTCATGTTGAATTTAATTATTAATGTTATTGATTGGTTATGAAACAATCATATTTGAGGCTTATTGCTAAATATTGCTGATTGTTTGGCTATTTGATAAAGTGTGCCAGGATGACACATTGCAGGAAGACCATGTGTGATGGCATGCAGAAGCCAAACTAGATGGGAAGGATCCCATGCTTTGGAAATGGGTTTCGGGCGAAACGCCATTGTAAATGTTGATAATGTCTCAGCCGAACTGCATGTTGGTAAGGCATGTGAGTGAGACAGTAAATTATGCCAAGAAGGCATGTGTGGGTTATGGCATGTGAAAATATTGGGGTGGCAAACTGAAGGACTGTTGACTCAGAGAAGGGAGCCCCATTCTTCGACATTAAAGAAAGATACATATGTGAAACGAATGAGTATTCGGTAACCCTAAATAAGGATATACATGTCTGGTTATTAGATTTAATATGCAGAGCATGTTTTATTATTTCATTATTGTTCCAGATTGCTTGAGTATGACTAAGGCCTACATGGCTCACATCGGAAAGGGATGCATACCTTTCGGGTGATGGGTTATGTTAGGGTTTCAATATTGACTACACCCTAAGGGAATGGACGCATTCTTGGTGTTTCAATACTTGATAGTGAATGATATGAAATATGATTACGATTTTTGAGCAGCAATACTGATGAGCCTGCTTATCCTTCTTGTGCTAACAGCTTACACAAATGCAACTTGGTGTTGCATGTTAAGAGGCAAAGTGAAGAAAGGGTGCTCAAGAGGACTGTATGGGCAGTGGTAACCTTTCTATGTTCACACTAAAGGACACTAGAAGAGATGGACAGGCCCGAGGAGCTGTGTTGCAGAAAAAGGGGTATCATCCTTGTGTAGTGTGAGTGGGTATTGTGGGGCCATGCTAGCCTGCAGTCAAGTGAGTCACCTATGGAGTTCCTGGAGGGAACCACTGGTTGCATAAGAAAAGGAGCCACGTAATCATATTATGTTGTTCATATTCCCTGATAAACCCAGTCGATGTACTATCTTGGCAATGGTTGTTGTATGCCTGATAATCCCAGTTGGTGTACTGGCTTGGCATTGGTTATTTGGGTGTTGTGGCGAAAGGTGGCTTAATGCCTGACAAACCCAGTCGGTGTACTGGCTTGGCATTGGTTATTTGCATGTTATGGAGGTATTGGTTATTTGGGTGTTATTTCCTGACAAACCCAGTTGGAGAACTGGCTTGGAAATGATTGTTGTATGCTTGATAAACCCAGTCGGCGTACTGGCTTAGCATACTGATTTTTAAAATGCTTGATAAACCCTAGTCGGCGTACTGGCTTAGCATACTGATTTTTGAAATGCTTGATAAACCCAGTCGGCGTATTGGCTTAGCATACTTATTTTTGGGATGCCTGATAAACCCAGTCGGTGCACTGGCTGGGCATTGCCTATTCGGATGATGTTGTGGAGCATCATGTGTGCCGGCCAAGCATCCACCCCACCGGTGATCCAAGGCTTGTAAAGCAGAAAAGGAAATTTGTGGAATAGCGAGGAAAATGCACAATACAGATAAGTAATCATTTTCATTTATTTCTTGTTTGGAATAATGAAGGTTTCGGGTACAAGTCTTATGACAACCAAGCTAATACATTGTTGTTCCTTTGTTGGAAACCTTGGCCGTTGCCGGAAGCAAGGACCCTGAAAGAGCTATAAATGCTTGGTAAAGCCAGAGAGTAACTGGTTGGAGCTATAAATGCTTGGTAAAGCCAGAGAGTAACTAGTTGGAGCTATAAATGCTTGGTAAAGCCAGAGAGTAACTGGTGGGAGCTATAAATTCTTGGTAAATCCAGAGAGTAACTGGCTGGGCGCTATAAAATTCTTGATAAATTCAGAGAATAGTCGGTGGGAACATTAACCACTTGATGTTGTGGAGCAGCCAGCGTGCTGGCCAAACATTCCCTTAAACAATTGATAAAACCAGTCAGCGTACTGGCCTGGCATTGCCTATTCGAATGGTTGTGGAGTAGCCTGCGTGCTGGCCCAACATTCATTGTTGTATCCACGAGAAATCCAATGCTTGGAAAGCAGAGAAGTATCCTGTGGAGTAAAGTGAAGACATCCGATACAGATAAGTATTTGGTTATCTTGCAACTTTTTGCTTATGAATATACGTGTGCATATGATTTGATCATGATTTTCTCAAACTCTTGTCTAGAGATAAACCCTATGAAAATACACTAAACATGTGGATGAATTCAATGTTTGAGTGTAGGTATTGCTAGAAGCAAGGACTATGAAAGCATTTGGAGGATGCATGTGGACATGTGACCGTCCTAAAGAGAGCTCAGTATGAGCAGTAATGAAATATGGTGCTGGTGGAACTGTGTGGTTCCTAGCAGCCAAAGGTTCTGTAAGCAACAATGGGGAAGGGTTCCCTAGTTGAAAGGCATTAGACAGACCTTAGACACTAAAGTGTCATAGCCAAGAAATGGCACGCCAAGCATTCACATTGAAGTGAAAGAGGCTAAGGAGCATAAAAACACAAGTGATGGTGTGACTCCGGATTGGAACAAGACTAAGAGGGGGAAAACTCTTACTCTTCTCTTTCTTTTTGACTGATGCATCTTAAAAACAAAAGATTGTTGAGTGCATGTCATAAATGAAAACAAATTGTGTTTAATTGCCTGAAATGAATTGTGAATGCTGAAATAGTTATTTTCTTGTGAAAGGATGAACTTGAATGAGTTCATGTGTATGTGGGAAGGCATGAAATGTGGGGAAGTCTCATGAGTAAAGCATGGACGTTCCAAGTCAATTAGGAAAATAATTGACTAATTTTATTATTGTGTTATGCTTGTCCTAACAGTAATTGCCATGAGGAGTCTCACAGGAGAGACAGTGAAAGCCATTGTTGCAGCTGTTACCAGCCAAATGATTGCTAGTGAGAAAAGCAAGAGCCAGTGGTGCACATTGATCATGGCAGCAGACCAAAAGCTATTTGTTTTGGCTGGAAATATTCCTCAGATAGTTGCCGGGATAACAAGAAAGATGGCATCCATGGAATTCCAGACTTGTAGATCAGCTGGAAGGTGAATAAAGGGAAGGGATTGCTTTGGAGCAATGCCCACCTACATAGATAGCCGATCAAAGCCAACAGGAACGATTATGGAAGCCAAAGGCAGGACAGACCTGTCACATTTTGTGAATTTTGAATCATGTGTAAAGTGGGTATATAGTCCGAAGTGTTGGAACACCGAGGACAGTGTTATTCCAAGGGGAGGGGAATGTAATGTCCCCAGTTTGACCCCATGGCATTAACATTATAAAGGATGTAATATTGTTATGAAATCATGGTGAGGAGCTCAAGGCCAAGGCCCCGCCATCGATTTAGTGATGCATATGGTTTGCGTGCTAGCAATGCACATTGGAAATTCAAATATCATGTAATATGCATTTTAATAAAAATACCCACAACTAGCTATGTAATGAAACAAAGAGATGGGGGCATGATTTCACAAGGAATTGGGAGGGAAAACATTCAAACCCTTGAGCCAATCAAGTCAAGCCAAGTGCCAATGAGAGAACCCATCAAACCCTCAACTACCCATGTTGAATTTTGTACCCAACCATTGATTTATCCCAAGAGTTGGTGGAGGTAGTTAATGCCTTGGGAATGGAGAGGTATGGCTGTTCAAATTCGGGTATGGACAATCCACCCTTCATGGAAATTCGCGTTTTGCTTCTTGGGCAAGAAAAGAGCCATGAATTTCTCCCCCAAGCCATGATCCATGATCATTCCTTCTCCTTCATGAGTTTAGAGCTACCTGGACGTTTTCCAGGCATGATTGCTGTGTTTTCCTTCATTCTCCCAATAGAGAAGGGCGTTTTTGGTGTTGTATACCAGTGGGGAAGAAGGGGAATGGAACGGAGGTTCCATAGAGACCGTTTGTTGTTAAATGCTGAAAGAGTTGGGGAGAAGACATTTTTTCCTCCCTGTGGATGCATTTTCCTTCCCACAACTCGTTTTGGGTGAGCCACGATTTGGGGAAAATCTATGGCCATCTTGTTGTGAATTCCATTGCTGGAAATGTGTACCTATGCCCAATGTTTGTGCTTGCTATGTGATAAACGAATATGTTGGGGTTTGGGTATGGGTATTCATTGTTTTGGCTTGAGCTTGAGAATAAGCATCCATGGTTCAATTGTAGCCTGATAAATCCAGCTATGGACTGGCTTTGCTCAGATGGAATGGTTAATTGGTTGTGAGAGAGTGAATGTCCCCTTTCCTTGTGAGAATCATGCCTAGCTCGGGGGTGGCCTTTGGACGGACTCGGTATAAGCTGTCGAAGAGCCTATGGCTGGGTGGAACATTGCACCAACATAGCTAGTTGCTTGGGACAATTGCCCAATGAAGATAAGTGTTTTCTGTCTATGTATTTACTTTTGCAATGCATCAATTTGATGACTATTTTGATATGCTGGATGGGAATGAATTGTGTGTGTGGATTGGTTTTTAAATTCCGCTATGCATATTGCCTAATTTGTATCTGCACACCAATGTTTAAATTCTTATGTTTCTAATTAGTGGGCTGAGTTTTATGAAATGCCCAGATTTTAGTGCCATGTTCCCTTCCTTGCATTGGGTCAGCAGGTGGGGACATTACAATCACTATATCAGGGATATGGTGCAGAGAGGAGTTGTGAAGCTCCTGTACATTGCGACAGACGAGCAGATTGCATATGTGTTGACGAAGCCACTAGCCATGGTGAAGTTCAAGTACTTCAGGGAGAGGCTTGGTGTTCTTCAGATTGATGACACTTCGAGGAAGAAGTGATGGACACATTTGCTGAAGCCATTCCAAGCATGTTGGAAGGAGAATTCTTCACATGGCTGTGGATGTAAGCGCTAGATGATGAGCATCAGGATGATGTTCTAGTTTCTGCTTTGTATGATCAGTTGTATCATTTATATGTATGTGTGCATCATGTTGGATGCTGGATATGATTAGTTGGATCATTTATATGTATATGTATGTGTGCATCATGTTGGATGCTGGATATGATCAGTTGGATCATTTATATGTATGTACGCATTATGTTGGATGTTGGATATGATCGGTTGCATCATTTGTATGTATTGTGTATATGCATCATGTTGGATGCTTGGACCATGTATCTATATATGTATCAGGTGGATACATTGTATGAGCAGGTAGATCATGTATATTGATATGTATCAGGTATGATCAGGTAGATCATGTATGTTGATGGATACATTGTGTGGATCAGGTATCTATGTATCAGGTGGATACACTATGTATGATGATATGTATCAGGTAGATACTTGGTGTGCATCAAATGGATGCATTGCATGATCAGGGTGATCGTGGACGACGAGCTTCTCCAGATGACATGCAGCAGGATGTTGCAATGATGATGATCAGGATGATCATGTGTACATCAGGATGATGTATGGTGAGTATTAGGTTGATACTCTGTGGCCTTGGAACAGGTTGTGCAGATAAGCATGTAATTTGTGCCCTGGAATATTTGCAGATAGTCTTTCAAGGTTTTTCCTATGGCATGTAATTTGTACCCTGGGATATCTGGAAAATGCTCTTTCGAGGTTTTGCTTAGGAGGACATATAATTTGTCCCCTGGGAGATCTGCAGATAGTCTTTCGAGGTTTTTCCTATGGCATGTAATTTGTGCCCTGGGATATCTGGCAGATGCTCTTTCGAGGTTTTGTCCTATGGCATGTAATTTGTGCCCTGGGAGATCCGATAGGTTGAGCCATGTGCTCATAATTAGTCCTGGGATGCTCTTTCGAGGTTTTGCCATGACCACATGTAATTTATGCCCTGGGAGATCCAATAGGTTGAGCCTTGTGCTCATAATCAGTCCTGGGATGCTTTTTCAAGGTTTTGTGGTGACCACATGTAATTTGTACCCTAGGAGATCCGATAGGTTGAGCCTTGTGCTCGTAATCAATCTTGGGATTCTCTTTCAAGGTTTTGTGGTAGGGTCACATGTAATAAATCCTGGAGATCTGGACAGGATGAAAAAGGCCTCAGATGCTCTTTAGGGTTCTTGCTAGTCAAGAGACTCTTTTAAGGTTTTGTGACGCACGTAATAAGTCCTGAGATTTCCACAGTATGGCCAGTGACGACGAAGACCTGCAGGTGGTGGGCCTACATCCAGTATGAAAAAGGACTGGCTCTGTAGAACTTCCTATGATGAGTAGATTTAGAGATTGATTGAGATAGAAGCAACAGTGATGATGATGATGACTCGATGACGATTATCCAGTGACGATGATCCAGAGAAGATGACTTGTGCTAGAAGACTTGTGTCGAGAAATACCTTCCTAGTTAAGAGGGAGTGTTGATGTATATGTAACTTCGGAATGTATTTCACATATATGTATATTGTATTCCTATAGAGATGTTATTATTCCTCTATATGAAAGTGGTTGTATTCCTATAGAGATGTTATTATTCCTCTATACGGAAGTGTCGTCATTTATATTGTAAGTGTCGTAACTTATACTTGATGGGTTATTAGACCACCTTGTTGGGGTCGGCCTTGTATAAGTCATGTGGGTCAAAGGGTTATTAGACCACCCTATTGGGGGTCGGCCATGTGGGTCAAAGGGTTATTAAACCACCCTAGTAGGGGTCAGCCTAGTCAGCATTATGTTAAGTGGTTAAGTTGAGGCCGACCTAGTTGAGTAAAGGTCAAGTCAAGTTAGTGTATAAATAGAGAGTGTGTCTCTCTCATTTTACACATTCTATTCTCTCACTCACACTGTGGAGAGTAGCGCACTTGTGGAGGAGGAGGCTCTGCTGCTAGGAGAAGACTATCTCTTGTATTCTGGTTGTATCATTGCTCTATCTATCTCTGAGGAAGTTATTGGGGTTTTTCACCTTTATGGTTTTCCCCAAGTAAACTCGGTGTCTCTTCTGTGCTTGCATTATTGTGTCCATGAATGATATTATGTAGATTTGATGTACATGTTGTTGTCTCAGTTAAGATCCTAGATCAAATTGAAGTAAATTATGAAAATTTAACAGCCACCTGGCCTTTTACACTTGTCCTTTAAAGATTTTATCAAGAAATAACAATTCGTGGCCCTTTTCCTATAATAGAAATTCTTTCTTACAATAGAAAAGGACAGTTGTCCTTGTAACTCCATGCTCTAACCATAGGGAATAAGTAAACGAAAAAATAAAGACAACCCATTATGACTAGTGTGTTTATCCTTGGGGTGGCGCTTCTGTTGGGAATGATGTGCCTGCACTGGCTGCTACTACTGTTGTTGCCTTCTTTTCCTCTTCTGCAATATAACTGATCCAGATACCAGTGTCTCTGATAACCACATTTGCTGGTGAAGGGAGCAGGATCTTCTGTGAAGTCACATGCATACCAAGCTCTGCTTCAATACCATGAATTTCTGCTATTGCTTCCTGGTGGACCTTGTTGAGCAAATGATTGTATACCGATGACAGCCCAATGTAGTGATGAAGATCATCGGTGTCCAACACATCAATCTTCTTTGCATACTCTATTTGAATGCCCATCTCTTCCTTCAAGTTTAACAAACGTTGCTCTTTGCTTGGAAAATCATCCAGGGTCTGAGGAAAAATAAGCTTGCATTTTTCATGTACTTCATGAATCTTTTGATACAGGCTGTTACCTTTCTCAATTGTTCCCTGGATCTTAGCCATCATCTTGATGCCACAATTCCTGCAAAACTCCATGAGGGCTACATCTTCCTTAAAATCGTCTACAGATTTGAACAGGAGATGCTTAGGGATACCCATCTTCCCTTCTCTCCACTCCATCTGGCTCAAAATGTTTGCTTTAACCCGAGTGTATTTGCTTTTAAGCCTGATGGCTTCGGCATTGACTTCTTTCAACCTAACCAGCATGGTCTTGAGCTTGAACACCTCCTCAATAATCAATTCTTGTGTGGCATGCATTTGACTTAAGATGTCACAAGACTGCTCATGAAAGGGAGACATATCCATCGCTTTGCTTTCTGCTTGCTCCAACTGCTCAACCATTGCATGTTTATCTACTTCTAGGTGAAAGACTCTAGCTTTAGAATCATTCTTTTCGGCTTCTAGAACCATCATCTAGATTTCCAGGTGCTCCTTTTCTTCTTCCAGATGTCGATAATTATCCGACAACTCCTTGTGATCAGCAGACAGGCGATTATATTTGTTTACTACAAGATCCCTATAATCCTGCTCATTAGCCACCATATGTTGTAGCATGCGATCTCTCCTTTTCGTTGACTCAAACTCTTTGACCATGTCGATCACATTATCTTCTGTTGCTTTTGCTGCCGACACAGGGCGGATGCCATAGCTATGGGAGCCTTGTTTGTATTCTGCATGAACGTGGTTTCTCGTTGGGTGACAATGTCTGCCTGGAAAAGTGTCTTTATCCTCTCTTCTGACTTCAAGACCACAACCTTCCTCTTCTTATAGTACACAAATTTATCCCATCGAGACACAATATGATCTTCAGATAGGGTGAAATGGATGATCGGGAGATCTCTTATATGGACTTATGCCTCCGCAGATGGAGTTTGTACTACTTGAGACGACCTATAATAGAAATTCTTTCTTACAATAGAAAAGGACAGTTGTCCTTGTAACTCCACGCTCTAACCATAGGGAAGAAGTAAACCAAAAAATAAAGACAACCCATTATGACTAGTGTGTTTATCCTTGGGGTGGCGCTTCTGTTGGGAATGATGTGCCTGCACTGGCTGCTACTGCTACTGTTGCCTTCTTTTCCTCTTCTACAATATAACTGAACCAGATACCAGTGTCTCTGATAACCACATTTGCTGGTGAAGGGAGCAGGATCTTCTGTGAAGTCACATGCATACCAATCTCTGCTTCAATACCATAAATTTCTGCTATTGCTTCCTGGTGGACCTCGTTGAGCAAATGATTGTATACCGATGACAGCCCAATGTAGTGATGAAGATCATCGGTGACCAACACATCAATCTTCTTTGCATACTCTATTTGAATGCCCAGCTCTTCCTTCAAGTTTAACAAACGTTGCTCTTTGCTTGGAAAATCATCCAGGGTCTGAGGAAAAATAAGCTTGCATTTTTCATGTACTTCATGAATCTTTTGATATAGGCTGTTACCTTTCTCAATTGTTCCCTGGATCTTAGCCATCAGCTTGATGCCACAATTCCTGCAAAACTCCATGAGGGCTACATATTCCTTAAAATCGTCTACAGATTTGAACAGGAGATGCTTAGGGATACCCATCTTCCCTTCTCTCCACTCCATCTGGCTCAAAATTTTTGCTTTAACCCGAGTGTATTTGCTTTTAAGCCTGATGGCTTCGGCATTGACTTCTTTCAACCTAACCAGCATGGTCTTGAGCTTGAACACCTCCTCAATAATCAGTTCTTGTGTGGCATGCATTTGACTTAAGATGTCACAAGACTGCTCATGAAAGGGAGACATATCCATCGCTTTGCTTTCTGCTTGCTCCAACTGCTCAACCATTGCATGTTTATCTACTTCTAGGTGAAAGACTCTAGCTTCAGAATCATTCTTTTCGGCTTCTAGAACCATCATCTAGATTTCCAGGTGCTCCTTTTCTTCTTCCAGATGTCGATAATTATCCAACAACTCCTTGTGATCAGCAGACAGGCGATTATATTTGTTTACTACAAGATCCCTATAATCCTGCTCATTAGCCACCATATGTTGTAGCATGCGAGCTCTCCTTTTCGTTGACTCAAACTCTTTGACCATGTCGATCACATTATCTTCTGTTGCTTTTGCTGCCGACACAGGGTGGATGCCATAGCTATGGGAGCCTTGTTTATATTCTGCATGAACGTGGTTTCTCGTTGGGTGACAATGTCTGCCTGGAAAAGTGTCTTTATCCTCTCTTCTGACTTCAAGACCACAACCTTCCTCTTCTTATAGTACACAAATTTATCCCATCGAGACACAATATGATCTTCAGATTGGGTGAAAGGGATGATCGGGAGATCTCTTATATGGACTTCTGCCTCCGCAGATGGGGTTTGTACTACTTGAGATGAGTTTATTTCCATATCTTGGGTGCCAGAGCCACCTGCCTGAGCATCTTTGTTGGCCTTAATTTCTCCCTTAGCTTTTGTCTCTCCTTCAGGATTTTGCTGATTCTCAATTACCTCCCTCTGCTCTTATTCTTGAGCTTCCTTCTGCAACCTTGCTTCCTTGGCTTCCTGCTACATCCTTCCTTCCTCGGCTTCCTGCTACAGCCTTACTTCCTCAGCTTCTTGCTGCAGTCTTGCTTCTTCTTTCAATATTTGTTCTTCGCGGACCAGGGCTTCGGCCGCTTCCCTTTCTTTCTGGAGGCTGGCTTCTCGAGCTGAGGCAGAGCTAGAGCTACCTCCACCATCGTGACGACAAATCTGTAATTTAGTCATGTTACTGATCCCCCTGAACACTTCTTCCTCGGCATCATAGTAATGGGCATACTCAAAATGAGCATACAACTCTTTGCAATGCTCCGCAACCTTGCTCCGCCTGTCATTTCTATGGAATATTGCCTCATCGAAGTGAAATTCTTTCAGCTCCTGAATGAACTCTTCAACTACTGTAACTCCTGGGAATTTATAGGCTCCTATACAGAAAGGAAAAGGAGGGAAGGAAGACTTATGTTGTTTATTAAGAACTCCTCCTATTCCATCAAGGAAAACTTTCTTGACTGCTTCTTTCAGGACTACATAATCAGTGGCGTATTTTGGTAAGATGTATGGTGGATTAGTACCTCCGAACATCCTGATATAGGTACCTTCTTCTGAGAAGTAGAAATCGCCATAACTTTCCAAGACTTCAATGGCATTCTCTGACAGGCAACTGGGCTCTTCATTGAACATCTGCTCACACAGAGGCATGATGAACTTTTCACAGATGAGCTTATAGTGTGCTTTGTAATTTTGAGCCCACGTTATTTTATAGGCAGTGTATACCGGGGTATTGGCCTGGTCCCATGAGAAACTTAACTTGGGGAAAGGGAGCTTCGCCAATATGCAATCAATGAGGTATGAAGACATGAAAAACTCTGACCTTTTTAAGGCCAAACCTTCTCTAGCTGCGGCCACAGTGGATGCCAAACTGTCTGAGAGAATAGTATCCCAATCAGACACAGTTCCCTTAAATGCTATGGAATGGATTATGGGGGCCTATTGTATCCTATATACGGTTCCATCGGGCATGTTGAAAATTCTGCTTAGCATAAGGGAAATCAACCTGAATGGAGGTCTTAGGCTCTGAACATCATACTCATCATTGTCCCTTTTCCTCAGTTATTTTCCTGTGATTAACAGCCTCTTAGCTATTTCGAAATTATTCATTTGTCCCAACCATTCATCGTTTAGTGCCTGCTGGGGACGTGAGAATTTGTAGGCTGCTACAATATAAGCTGGATGGAATGAATCGAATGGCTCTCCCTTGTTGTCATGCAACACTCTTGTTTTGTGGGTTGGCATGTTCCAATATCCACCCGATCACTTCTAAGCATGGGAATAGCTCAAGGCGAGTAGAAGCCCTGGTTATGCCAGAGGTCCTAATGTTTAGGTATATTTGTTATTCTTCTAATAGCACATCTGGGATATCTTGGTCCATAATCATCCTGTAAATATCTCCCCACCAGACCTCGGGAGGGACGCCCGTGGTGCACTTAGTGTCTTGAAAAAAAGTTTCAATCCTTGGTTGTACTGGTTCTGGCTCCGTCATTTTAGCTTTCTTTCTGCTACCTTTTGGCATCGTGGCTTATCCCTTTCAGCAACCATACATGCATGATCATAAGATTGTAAATCATTATGAGAGCATAATCATAGAGCAAGACGGACTTAGCATGTTAATGAAAGCTATATATAAAATTATAAGGCTGCCTGTTGGGGAGGCAAACAAAACACAGACTATTCAAGAAAACACAATACAACCATCAGTCTTGATCATTCTAGGGAAGCAACGTCTAGTTTGGAAAAACTTAAAAGCTTCCGAAAATATAGGCATGCGACGTAAAAACTTCGTTTCCCTCGGAAGATAGGACGTCCTTTATTATAGGCACTTTTAATGGCTAAAGCGTGAATGGTATGCCGGCTTGGATTGGGAAACTCTATGAGGGAGCCAAAAAAACATATAAGGAAATTGCTTTCAATAACCGGTATCCAAGCCAAGTAACTTAGTGGTTGAGTAGCCCAGCTAGCTATGACTGGTACTGCCCCTTTCTCGACGGTATTGAGTAGCAACATATAGCGGGCAAAGAACTTGGATTGAGCGCATCGACTCAGCTTAGGCAGGTTTATGATAGGACTACGGCCGATGGAACTGATAGGGCTTGACTAATTTTCTCAATGACTCCTAGCTAGCAAAAATGAGAACTCTATGGGGCTGCAGTGGTCGTAAACTTTAAAGGATAGTCTGCTACGAGTGCCCACTGGCCACGTAATTAAATGAAAAAAACCCCTGAGAAAGTCTCAACGCATAGATAAGACAAAGTTGACGGTAGAACCACCTACCTGGCAATGAAACAAGGGTGTTACGGGCTAATGTGGAGGTGAATAAACTGAGCTGGAGCGAATAACTTGCGTAGGTTCCAACGGCGTCTTCCGAACGAAAATTTTCCAATGGCACAATCGAAACCCCTCCACCCTTATATTAAAACTGATACGTGCGGGCAATAAATTGGGTAGGTGGTGAAATTAAAACAGGTTAATTATATTTACGGTGGGGTCACTTCCACCTTTGGCATTTATGCGCAACCATCAATCATCGGAAGGAAAAGATGAGTCTTGTCCGCCGTTGCGAGCGGACTTTGTGAGTTTCTTCCGAAGCGCGGGAAGCTTGGAATTCGAGCGCGGCATTTTACTTGTTGTGGGAAAGAATAAGAAGACGCTCCGCTTTTACGGAAAGGATTGATGAGTTCTCCCGGAGTCAACGAGCTAAAAGTTTGTGGTGCAAGTTCTTGAGTTGTCCCAACATTTCGGGACGAATTGGTGGTTTCTTCCGAAATTGAGGAGTCAAAATTTAGTCGCGGCAGAAGTTCTTGAGTTTCTCTGCCATTGCGGAAAGACTCGATGAGTTCTTCCGAAAATGATGGATGAGTTGGTTAAGTTTTTTTTTTTCAAAAAATGAATGGCCGAGGGACTTGATAAGAAGACGCCCGTTGCGGAATACTTTGCGAGTGTTTCTGTCGTTTCAGGAGAGAACTTCAAGTCCTTCCGAAGTTCCAAAAATGTATAAGTGTTTCCGCCGTTTCGGGAGAGAACTTAGAGTTATTCTGAAAATGCGGGTGGACATCCCATGTTCTTCTTCCGTTTCGGGGAAGAATTTCGAGTTTTGACTTAGAAGAAAAAAATTAACCTTTGAAAAAGAATCATCCCTAAAAGCAAAACTAAGTTCGAAAGCTTTCTAAGGAAACTTTAACTCTTTAAGCAAGCTTTCTAGGAAACTAAAAGGAGGGGCCCCAATGTCTACAAAATTTTGGGGAGGGATGTTGCTGCAACAACACTACTTCTTCCCATTCGACCATTTCTCCCTTAAAAATAACCTTGAAACCCCTAGTATCCATTCCCTTTTTGGCATTGCAATACTGATATAGCTTGAGATGAACCCATGTTATATGAGTGGGTACAAGAAAGAAATTTGCATAAGAATGAAGTAGAAATCTCCGATGATTAGATATGAACCAACAGGGATTGGATTTTTTGAAGCTTACCCACAAAGCAAGCAAAATTTCCAAGAAGTTTGGTGGTTACCACTATATGAAAAAATGCAAATTCACCATAGTAAGGTCACAAGGGCCTTTGCTAAGACTTTTGATAGGAATGAGGCTAAAGTGGGAAAGTTGGTGTTACACGTCACTAAGATATCAATAACTACTAGCATGGGGCTACCAAAAAATCCAAACTGGAGCAAGGGGATTACGCATGCATGGGTAAAATAAGAATGGAGGGGCTTTATTCTCACTGTCCAAAAGTACATCACATGCAAAGGGAGGTATGTTGTTACATTCATCTACCATATGCATTTTCTCCTGTATTTTCAAGGACAAAATATGAATCTTCCTTTCTTTTTCTAGAGAATATTGACCAAAATAGCCATGCATGTTCAAATGCATCCATAAAATGTGGAACATATCCTTTTCCACCACAGATTGATTGTATTGCTTATTGAGGAGGATTTAAGGAAACAATAGAAAACATGGGATCATTTCCTGTCCTGGGGTCGATTTGAGGTTAATATTGCATGATCTCCTGTGGAAATACTGAAGGAAGAATCCTCCAAGAAATTCAGAGCTACTTTTGTTAAAATAAAGAGGGATATGACAGAATTTGAGAATATGGTAGAAACCCCTATAGGTGAATGCAAGACCAAATCTCTTGGAGAAACCAGAACTACTCCTACCAGAAGAAGAAGGGTTGTACCAAAGTTAGAGATTATTGAAAAAATTCATGTAGATGAACCAAAGAATGAATCTTATCAAGAACTTAGAATCCATCCTATTACAAAAAGATATATTTAGAAAGGATAACAAGCATATCAACCCCAAGAAGTGCCATTAACAAAGACACATGAGACCTCTAATACCATAAGTGCTCGAAGAAGGTCAAGGCGATTTTTTAAGGCACCTAAGAAAGAAAAATATGAACAAAAGGAACCTGAGGAAGAAGATGAAGTTATGATTGTTAAGACTCTACCCAAAATGCCACAAACTCACTCTTCCACCAAAGGGGTCTCTGTACCAATTACTATTGAATATATAGAGACAACTGAGCTTGAGGTGAAAATTGAATACATTCTTGGGTTCCCTTATCATGATATTGAAGAAGTATGTCCATAGGAATTTGATCTAGCTAAAGGAACCACACCTTATAGTCCAGAATATTTGGGGATACTCAATACAACTAAATGTACACTACATTTTAGTCTAATACATTCTTGTGGATTTTTAGCATAGGGGAAGAAGAAAAATAAGAAGGTTGAAAAATTGAAGAGGGTGATTAAGGAATATGAAGTTTTGGACAGGCATATTAAGCAGTAGAATGAGGCTATCAAGAAGAAGCACACTCAGCTAAGGGATAAGAAGGATTGAATAAATTCTAAGTATAGATGTATGTTCACAAGCCAATAAATGGTATAAGAAGATAGGACAATTGAAAAACAAAAATAGAATACTATAGATTAATATTTTATAGCAAAAGCATAGGGGGCAATAAGAACACTTAGATAAAATTGAAGATAAGCATGTTTATTGTAAGAAAGAGATAGAGTTGGAAGACAAGGTACTTTTTGCATAAATTTTTACATGAGGACGTGCAATTGATCAAGTGTGGGGGAGATGTTGAGTCTCAGTTTTGTCACCCTTTTGCTATTTCTAGATGACTCTTCCCACCCATCTTTTCTTCTTATGCTATTGTTTCTCATCCTTTATTTAATCCAAACTGCCAATTTGATCTAATACCTACTTTAAGGCTATCCAAGGTAATTAGTTGAGTTTTCGAGCACATTCCTCTATGTTTCAATGTACATTTAGAATAGGAATTTCTCGTGGCTAACCATCACAGGGATTTATCAAACTTTCCATGCAGATGAAAAATCATTTGGTTGTAACGTGTGACTATCAGAATCAAACATTCTTGTAACCAACAACTACTAGAATCACAAAATCCTATAACTAGTGACTACTGAAACCATAGATTATGACGACTATCAGATTTGTAGACAACACCTACCAAAATTATTGTAGGGTTATCCAGGAGTGATTTTTGTGGTATGACTTGTTCTGCTCTTTAGAATAGAGATGTGTTGATGCCTGGAAAAATACTTAAGTCGATAGTAGGGGTTCTCCCCAATTAAAAGTACCAATTAGACGATTCACTGTTTGGAATAGGGAACCCATCTGGTTTACGGTCCAGCTACCATAGGATATGTTATATTGTGTGTTTATCGGTTGCAACCAAATCCACCGTTTAATATTTATTATTATGTATGCAAATGAAAAATTCCTAATTCTAAATGTGTATGGTCCTACCTACACTTGTTTGAAAGGTATACAAAGGCCTCACAAGGTGATGCGCAAGTTCTTACCTCTCGTCTTAACACTCCTATTTTACCAATCAACCAAGAATATCCTTATCTAATATAACCTATCCTTGAAAGGAGCGAAATTAAAGATAGAGTAATGACTATAACTGCTTAAACAACTCTAGAAGTTAACTATTGAAATAAATGTATTCACAGTCGCAGGATAATATTAACATGAAGATAGCTTTGATGTGGCATTCATTCATTCATTACTCATAGATACACAAAAAATCGCATTTCATATTCATAAACAGTAAGATGATTCACAAACCATTAGTGCACTCCAATAGAAGAGGAAAGATATTACATCATATTGATCAACAAAAAGAGAAATAATTATGCACATTCATTCGCATATTTCTATGCAATACTCCATGTACACCTTCACCCAGCAAAATTGTCTTTTCTCATTAGCAGAAAAATAGTTTTCTTACAAGATGAGACTAATCCAATATTTCACAAGCCAAAAGCCCCTTTCTCATCTAGTCTCTCTTATTTATATTTACAAAAAAATTCTTGACATGACCTATCACTTCATATTCCCTCAAGTCTTTTTCTTTCCACAATTTTGTCCTCTTGTGGATGCAAAATAAATAACCAAAATAGGACAATAAAATATAATATTTCATCAATTAGATGGTGCATTTTCTTGACTTTGGATGTAATCATTCCAAATATCACTCTCATAAGATATTACATTTAGTTGTTGAGGCTCTAATAACTTCAAATCCACTTCTTGGAAAGGTAAGTCTTTAACCATAGCATTCAACCCTCTTGTTGTTGCATTGTGATCACCATTCCCTCAATGAAATGTGTTCATGGTGGCTTGTCCAATGCGATGTTGGAGATCTTCTACACTGAGTGTGTCCAGACTTGTAATGGAAGCAATACTTCATTCATAATAGTCTTCAATTCTTCTATGCATTGTTCCGCCTTTGGTACTAGCTCTTCAATGGCACCGAGAGGAGGTATATTACACTTTTCAAATGCTCTATAAATGTTTTGATAAATATCTTCACACTTTGCGATAGAATCTCATACTTCAGTTTGTATCTTATTTTCTTCCTTTTGACAAATATCCAAGATTTCTATGTCTAATTTGAGTTCAGCAGTAGTCTTTTTTGGCAGATTTAGAGGAATTTCCTTAGCTTTCTTTTTCCAGGCAAACAACTTCTTCATTTTATCATAATTTCCTTTTAACTTCTGCCTTGCAGTTGAATCCTCTTCAAAAATTTGCTTCAATATGGACACCATTCCTTGCAACTCATATATTTTCTCAGTGAGCAATTCTTGGGAGTAAAACAACTGTTTCTGCAACTCAGAAGCACACTCATAAAATGGTGTTAGATCTTGTTTTTGTTCTTGAGCAGAGTTCAGTTGTTCTACCAGAGATTCATTTTCTTTGGTTAACTCTGCTACCTAAGCTTGTAGAGCTCCCTTTTCTATTGTAAGAGCCTCCACTTGTTGGTCTAACTAGGACTCTTTTTCCTGTAATGCACTTATTTGATCCTAAAAGTCAGTCCTCTCTCCTTCTGTGATTACTACTTGTACATTCAAAGAGTCTTTTTTTGTCCTCAAGACTCTTAATAGTTTCCATGATTTTCCCCTTCTCCAATTCTAGATCATACCATTGTCTTCTCATTTCAATTTCTTGACTTCGAGCCTGCACTAAATTATCTTTTAGCTTAATCACTTTGGCTTTACTTCTTTCCACATCTTCAATTAATTAGTCGATATTATACGCATTAACTTGTGCAGCAACAACATTAGTTGATGCTGTGAATTTGGGGTCCTTATTTGTGCCTTCCAATACTATGACTTCTTGGACAGTGATGATATCTGGTTGTTGAGCCACTTTCAACCTCTTTTCCCTTCTTTGTGAGACAGATACGGGCTAGAGTTGCGGAATTCCTCCCACTACGATGCCATTAGGGATTCCTTCACTCGAATGCACAAAAATTAGGGTTTTAATGTAACGATTATTTAACACCAATCCAATGCAAACAAATGTGACAAAATATCATATAAGGACAAAAACTCCACCTACCTGGAAGCATGAAAAGCACGTTGATGAGCTTGTGATAGACCTAGCATATTTCTCCGTCTAGGTGGCTCGAGTGTTGTAACAACATTTAGGAAGACAGTAATGAGCTCATAACGAGGTTCTTTAACATTATAAACAACCTCAAACCCTAAAATTTCTAAGATTTGATCAACTGGTTCTCGTGGGTATAAGCTTTATGCGAGACTCAAGTGTTGCTAGTGCCCTTTTCTTAAAACAAATCCCCTTTATAAGTTAAGAGTGGTCTAATCAGTTCTAAAATGACGCTTACGTTGTGGTTCTTCGAAGCAAAAACACTATTTACACTGGAAGGTTCGACAACAAATCCACTTATACACCGATACACTCGTCGACAAAACCCATTATGCGCGGATATACTCGATGACAAATTCAATTCTACGGTGACATAACTAGGCACAACTTGCCGACATTGAAGAATTAAGTCATTACGCAAAAATGGGTTGAGGAGTAAAATTTTATTTGAGCGAGAGTTTTCGGATCAAAATTGAGAAGGGATCTAACATGTTTCGGGCCTAAACTAAAAACCAGCGAAACGCATAATCTTACGGAAAAAAGTCTAAGTCTTGCGACAAGTTTAAGACCAAAAATCATAAGTTTGTGAGATCAAAATTTCAACTTAAAAAATCTCTAATTTTAAACGAAAGCCTAAACAAACCAAAAACCATTGACAAGTTTCGGGTAAAACCTTGAAATGCATCGACTATTTTAGCGTCAAAGGTGAAATGGAGCAACAGTTTTGGTGTTAAATCGGAAGTCGATCCGACCATTTTGGCGAGAAATTAAAAGCTGATCTGATGTTTCGCTACATTTGTGGCAAGTCACCAAAACAGTCAAAATCAAGAAAATTTTCTAAGTGTCAACTTTTCTATGGAGAGTTAAGTTAAGCTCAAAATAGAAGGAGGGGCCCTAATTTTGCACAAAATTGGGGAAAAGGTTGCAGCTACAACAATTGGCGACTAGCTGGGGAACTTAGATCTGTGCAAACAAAGAATACTCTTGAGGGAAATACTATTTTAGTTAGGGTAATAAATCATTTCTACTTATCAGTAACTTCTAATTGTAAGAGTCATAAGTTATTAAGTTGCCTTGTAATTCAAATAGTTCTATTTCCAGTTGGAATAAGTATCATATTGACCAAATATTCCTATTAGTGTGTAAGGGATAGGGTGGCTTAGTTAGGAATTCACAACCACTCTCCTGAGGCAAAAATATGAAGTTTATTTACCAAACCTGTCTTTCTGCAGCAACTAGGTAAGACACCACAGGGAAGTAACAAAACCATTCATATGTAATTGTTTGTTCCTCATTCCTATACCAGATGCATTCCTTTGATGCTTGAGTCATTTTGATGCTTGAATCCATTTCTCTGAAGAGGTATATCCTAGGATCTTCCATCCACAGTGTCCTCTTGTGTGGGAAATGAGTATTCTATTTGGTTTATCATACCCACGGACGAAGAAGAGCCTTCTTTGAGTGTTATTAGAAGTATCCTCCTTATTTTCTTTGAAAATATGGCTTTGTATGTTCATTCCTTCGTTTAATTCTTCAGGTATCCATCTTTGATTTTTGTGGATATTCATACTAGGGAACAACTGACTATGCTTGTGCCTTTTGGAAATAGTATTTTGGTATAGGATAATTTTGATTTCCATACATCTACAAGCCTTTGATTCCTTTCCATGGGTCAACCACAGTATACTACTTAAGACAAGGCTATTTATATGTTTAAGTGAGCGGAGCCCCAAGATAGTAAGCTAGAAATATTTGTCCTAGCAATATGCATAGGATTTAGTTCATTTTAGTTTAAAAATGACCATGTGGTAAGTGTTCCAAGAAACAGTGTAATAAGATAACGCGGACAACTTAAAATCCTTAAAATGATAGCGCTTGAAATTGCACCGTTGACTCTTCACAATAAGAAGCAGCTTTTAAACTTCGAAACAATTCTCACGCCTTCTAAAACTTAAAATATTTACCTAAGAAATATTCCATGAACAATATTAGATCGCAAATTGCCATTCATCACTCTAACTGTTGAGTTAACTTATTCAATGGTTTAAAACAAAGCAAATAACATTCATTCTAAAGAAAAACAGATAGGCTAAAACAAGCAATAAAACAATAAAAGGAAATTTTATTTATGTACAAAGGTTTTCCTAAATCTAAGAAAAATATTGCTTGAGAGCTTGGCTATTAGTAGAAAGAATTTCCACTTCCCCTTGCATATTTTGTAAATCTATATGTTATGGGGCCAAGTTTCTCAACGATAGTGTAAGGGCCAAGCCATAAATGTTGAAACATGGTGTGCTTGCCATTTTCCTGATTGGGTTGATCCCACTTTAGAACTAAGTCACCTGCCTAAAATTATTTCTTCCATCCTTTCTGTTTACCAAACCATCTCTTAATATTGCATTGATGAGAGTTAAACTTATTTCTGGCTTTCTCTCTTTCTTCCTCAAGTTTTAGCAAGGTATTAATTCTTGACTGCATAACTCGGCTGTTAGATCCTCTAGACGCTTTGGCTAATTGTAGTGAAGGTAAAAGAATGTTTGGAGGGAGTATATCCTCTTTGCCATAAACTAACGTGTATAGGGAAACTCCTAAAGGATTATTTGGAGTGACCCTATAACCCATAAAGCGTTAGGAAGATAAACATGCCAATTTCTTTGATTTTCAATGACTATTTTCTTTAAAATCCTAATTAAATTTTTATTCGTGGAATTTGCTAACCCATTCTCTTGTGGATAATAATTTGAAGAATAATGAAATTTAATTCCTTTTTCAACAACAAATTCACTTAATTTCAGATAAGATAAATATGAAGCATTGTCAAAAACTAAAGAAATTGGAACCCCAAACCTAGTAATGATGTTCTCTTGAAGAAATTTAATGACAACAGTCTTCATTTACTTTTCATAGAGGGTTAGCTTCGGTCCATCGAGTAAAATAATATGTGACTATGAGAATGTATCGGTGCTGCAGAAACGAGTTGGGGTTGATTTCACCAATGATATCCAAGCCCCATTGCTCAAAAGGTTCAGAAATTATTATTGGTTGCAATGGTGTTGTTGGTTTTGCTAATCTTCCGACACTTTTTTAGCACACGACACATTTGCGATCATATGCATGTGCATCTTTAAAAAAAAGTGGTCCAATAGTATCCTGCTCTTAAAATACTATGTGCAGTAATGTCTCTAGAGTAATGACCTCCAATAGGACCATCATGTAACTCCTTTACCACTTTCTCTGTGTCTTCCTTTTCCAAGCATCTAAGAAATACTCCATCATAATTTTTTCGGAAGAGTGCTCCATTGATTATTTGATATGCAACTGACTTCAAACAGAGGGATCTTCTTTGCTTGGAATTCCAATGCTCATGAGTATATCGATGTTGTAGATAATGCGCTAAATCCCTATACCAAGAATCAGGAGTAGTGTAAATGGAACAAACTTCTAGGAAGTTCATCTCAGCCTCATTATCCCATCCATTGGCTTCTTCAGTAGGTTTCTCAGTGATTAACTTATATAGTCCTTGAACTTTGACAATGTTGGTGGGTTTAAATTCTAAATCATATTCTTGTAATGCAGTTACCCAATTCCCACGTCTTTCTACCAACTCTTTTTTTACAAATAATGATCGTACAACCAGATGAGGTACTATGAATTTGGTTCTGCTCTTATGAATATAGGGTCTGAACTGCTTCACTGCTTTAAACAAAGCATAAGCATTTTTGTCTACATCTGGGTAATTTAGTTCATCCCCTTGTAACCTAGTGCTCATGAAAGATATTGGATATTCATCCCCTTGCTCTCCTATTTGAGTGGGCATTGTTTCAAGGGAATGATCATATGCAAATGTATACACAATAAAGTCTTTTTCAAATCTGGACTGCTTAATGATGATGCATGAGCAATTGCGGTTTTGATATCTTTAAAAGCATTCTTTTCTATTTAATTCCATTTAAATTGCACATCCTATTTAACTATTTGTTGCAAAGGTTTTACAATTTGTGCAAATTCTGGTACAAACCTCTGAACAAAATTTTTCTTGCCCATAAATGATTGCATGGCGTTTTTATTATGGGGCATGGGAATCTGAAGTATATATTTTGTATCCTTTCGGGGTCAATTGAGATTCCCTTTTTTGAAATAATATGCCCCAGTAATCTCCCTTCTAAAACATCGAATACACTTTTCTTTGGGTCAAGAGAAATACCATATTTTCCGCATCATTCAAAATTTTGTTTTAGGTGAAAAGCATGGCCTTCCCTCTTCTTAGAGAAAACTCTGACATCGTCCAAATATACAACTATACTGTGGACGATTAATCATTGAAAAGAAATGTCCATAGCCCTTTGGAATGTGGCTCCATCATTCATAAGGCCAAATGGAATTCTTCTGTAAGCAAATGTTCCCCATTTCATACGGAAAGTTGTCTTGAGACCATCCTTTTCAGCCACTAACACTTGATTATATCTTGAAAATCCATCTAACAAGGAGAACAGTTCTGAACCTGATACAAGTTGCAATATTTTCTCCATAGGAGGGACTAGATAATTTTCCTTGTCGAATTCTCTATTCAAGTTCCAAAAATCCACAGATAATCTTATTTCTACGGATTGTTTGCATACGAGTACAAGATTTTCCACCCATTCAGAATGCCTAACTTTGAAAATGACTTTAGCATCTAGCATCTTTTTATAGAGTGCCATACGCAGAGAAGAATTTTAGAAGAAGAGAGGATCTGCGTTAGTGAAATGAAAGTTCTCGACGTTTCAATCCTTACTGTAGGATCATCATCAGGAGACATCGAAGTCTGGAGAGAAGATTGTGATTGCCCAATGACCTTTGTATATGTAGTGGTGATGGTGGTTTGGTAGATAGAGGTAGGTTAGTTGTCGGTTTGAAGTTTTAGGGTTTTGTTGGTTTATAGGAGAAATTAAATGATTTTGTGTATTCTTTTAAATAGATTTTTAGAAGTTTATTTTAATTAATTTATTTCAATGGATTTTTACTTAATTTTGATTAATAAAAATTTTAATAGGGTTATTAGTTTGAAGGTGTAATTAATTGTTTTTTATTTATAATTTTTTAGAAGATGATACTAATAATTAATTTTTTTAGAAGGTTGAAATTAATAATTAGTTTAAATAAATTTTTATTTTTAATAATTAAAATGATGACCTGAATTTAATAACTTAATTGCATTAGTTTTAACTTTTAATAACATGATTGAAGTTAACTTAATTTTAAACATATAATTAAAAGTTTGAAAAGAAATTAGTTTTTATATTAATTAAAAGAATATGGTTTAATATTAATTAAAGTTTTGATGAGATTGTATTGTAATATAGTTTAATTTAATTACTTAATTAAGAAAAGAATTTTAGTTTAATAAAAAAATTTTAAGGTTTAAGTGTTTTGTTATGAAGGTTTCTTTATAAAATTTTAGATGTTGGTTTAAGTGTTTTGTTATGAAGGTTTCTTTATAAACTTTTTTATCATTTATTTTAATATATTCTTTTTTAAGGTTTAGTTATTACAAGTTTGATAAATTTTTCTTTAAGGTTTTCAATAAAAAAATTTTAATAAAAATATTAGTGCTTGGTTTATTTCTAATTTTAAAATTTTTTAGTTCACAATTAATTAAAATTAATAGTGTTGTAGGAGGATGAGTTTTGGGGAACCAGAGTGATGCCTAGAGACTTAAGGGTTTTCATAGTTTTTAGGTTTAGTTTTGTTTTGTAGAGAGTGTATTAGGGGTTTCCAAGTATCGCTTAGTTTAGTTCCGTCATCTCTATTAAGGCAATTGCTACATATCTCAATTTCGATTTTCTCCCTTATCTTTCGTTTCGTGAGATTTTCTACTTTAGCTATGACGGATGCTTTTTCTAAGCAGATTTGATGTTGGGTTAGGTGAGAGTGTTCTGCTAGGGCTGATTTTTTATGCCTATCATGTCTAAGGTCAGCAATGTGTTCTTTTAGTCTTGTCGCTATTGACCTGCCAGTTTCTCCTATGTAGGGCATGCTACATGAGCATCTTCTTTAATTCTTTATGAATAAGAGGCTCTAAAGTGGGGTGCACTTTCTGGAGTTTCTATTGAAAAGGCTTAGCACCTTGTTTAATATGAATAGCATGTTGTATAATTCTAGTGTCATACATTTTCAAGTCATCATAAGTCCATGCAAATACATCTTTATATTGTTGAAACAATTTAATGAACTTGTACCTTTTATAGGGTGAACAACATGTTCCTGGGTTGACATACTTTGGTTCATTTTTCATTCCAAATTTTACCAATTCATACTACATCAAAGAACTATTGGTTTTGATTTGTTGTATTTCTGAATTTATGCTGCAAATCAAACAATTTCTCTAAAGTGCGTACTCCTTTCGGCATAAAATTTCCCTTAGACTGATCTTCATCCATATTTTCCATATTTGACTGATGTTCAACTTCATCAATAATTGATCCTTTGAATGTAAATTCATTAATTAAGAAGTCAATAATTTGATTGTCATCATCAAACACTCCATTTTGTAACATTGTCTAGAACAAATGGTCTGAAAAGCAATTCAATAGAACATTTTTTATTGAGAGGAGCTAAACGAGAAGCATAAATAGCTAGTTAATCATCAGCAAAATTCTACAATCTATGAATGGAATCAATATTAAAAGCATCAAAATTTGCAATTAAATTCCATACCTCTACCTAGTATCCCTTTAAATGTGGAGATAAACAATGAATAGTATTCCTTACTTGCCTGAAAATTATCTCTGAATCACCAAAAACTTTTAAATTTTTAACATTCAAATCTATAACCTTTTTTAGTCCTTGAATCAAGGCCTCATATTCAGCAGCGTTATTGGTTCATTCAAATTCTAATCTACAGGAGAGAAAGAATATGTTTCCTTAAGGATCTACAAGAACACAACCAACCCCTGCTCCCTCCTGTGTCTTGGAGCCATCAAAATATAAAATCCAAAATTCAACTTCTACTCTATCTGAGTTAGTATTTACATTTAAGTTAGCAACTAATTCTACTATATTACATTCATTTTCATCAATCCGTGAAAATTGAAGGAGATCGTACTATATGTCTTAATAAGAGCAAGTAGTTTCAACCTGGTAACATACAGGTTCCATTTCCAAAAAATAATTTCCCAATACAGAGTATGAAAAATTCATTAGTTCATTTCTGCCTTCCAATTCAAACACATTGAACTTCATATGTGGTTCCCTTAGTACCTTGATCTGATTTTGCTTATTCTAGTAAGGTAGCCACAAGTGAGACCAATCAGCAGTGAAGTATCCATTTACTTTACTTGACCAATATCTACTTAATATCAAACCATAAGCCTCTAGTATATCAACCATAATTATATCTATGAATTAACAAACCCTTGGGTCAGCAACCAATCTAATTAAAACATTCTTCATCTCTCCCACTACTTTGACATATGATCTATCAAGTTGAATGATCCTAGAGGGAGATGGAATTGGTTTTCCATTAATATTTTTACATATTGACAGTGGCATAATGCTAGATGAAGATCTTGAATCCACCAAACAATTGTGCACATTATAATTAAATATCTCAAAGGTTAGCAAAAAAGGTGGAGACTGAGATTTTGATTTACCACCAATACTAGCTTCGTTAATCTCAGTGTCTAATACAATGATAATCTGTTGCTTATCTTTACTAGCAGAGTTGCTTGTTGTTACATTTAGGTCAAAATATTCCAATAATTTTTTCCTCTGCCATGGAAAATTGCACATTTCAAATAAAGATACATTAGCCTTTCTATTTTTAATGTCTTCAAGGATATCATACTCTATATTATGATTTCCTCCAATATTTCTGCCTGCAACATGATTGTTTGATGAAGGGGTTGTTTCTTTATGAGTCAGAGAAGATGATCCTTTTGAATCTTCCAATGGATTAATAGGTCTTTTCTCTGACATCTTTTGTGGTGGCTAAATTACATCATTTGTCTTATTGTGTGCTTTGGAAGCAACATTGTTTGTCTTACCTTTTGGGACTAATATACTTTGATCTTATATTGGTCCTTTACTCCTAGTTGCATAATCAATAGATGAGACTTGTAAATCAATAATAAATAAATTCTGAATAATCAATAAATTCTGAATTTCTTATATTTATTCTTCATCTTCCAAATTAAGATTGGGTGCCCAGTCCCATAATACAAGTGTAGTTTCTTCATTATCTTCTCCTGTTTCGTTTGACTGTATTTTGTCACTTCTATCTTCTTCATCTAGGATTTGTTTGTCAAAAAGTTGATTCATTACCAGAGTCAGAGAGTTAATCCATTGTGGACATGTTTTTTTCTGAATGATGTTCTTGGTGAAAAGTACAAAAGTGGTCCATGCCTACTTCATTAATTAAGAACAGATGCTTCATTTGTTGGAGGCTTTGGATTTTCTTCTCTTTTCTTGTAAAAATGTTTGAAAGGTTTTCTTGTAGTGAACTAGCTCCCTTTTCTTTCTCCAAATCCACTATCTTATTGGAAAAATTCTGAACCAATTTGACTACATTTTCCAAATCAACTGATTGTTCTTCACCAGGATTTGTCAACAACAATGGATTCTTGGAAGAAAGAGGCTTAGACTTAGTTTCCACTGCATGCTTTACAATAATATTCATATCTGTTTAGACCTTCTTAGCTTCTTCAAAGTTTTCTATTAAAGTATTTTTACATGAATGCTTAACAAACATAGGAATAGATGGATGTAATGTTGTAGTATAATATTCAATTAAAGACTCTTCTATAGGTTTAGTGGTAGCACTAAACTTATTCAAAACAGTGATAAACCTTTGATTGAAGTCTTGCACCTTTTCCCTTTTATCCATCTTAAGAGACAATAACTATTTCATAAGTGATGCTAAGGTTCGTTGTTCACCAATTTTACTTAAGAAATTTTTTTCAAAACTATCCCAATCAATTATCGAACCAGTTTGTAAACTAAAAAACTATGATGAAGCTTTAGGTTCGAAAGTATAAAGAAACATATGACATGCCACATCTTCATATTCTACATCAAACAAATTCAAATCCAAATAAAAACTCTTCAAATGATCGTCTGCAGAAATTCCTTTTCCAAGATCAAACTTAGGAAACACCCGCTATGGATGTTTAGGCAAATCATGTAAAGGAGTGGGTGAATTCAAAGGTCCTCTACCTCTCCAAGCCGATGGTTGATTAGCATTATGATCCATATTACCAATACGTGGACGATACCATGGAGGTGAATGTGGAGGTGATTGTGCATGTTGAGAAGAGATTGATTAAGGATAAGATGGTCTCAGTTGATTGATAAGATCTATTATTTCTTATAAAGATAAATCAACCAATTCTTCCAATGATTCGACCAGAGTAGAATCTTTATTTTGTATAGCTCTTTTCCTAGGAGCACACCTTCTAGGAAGTAGTAGGACAACCAATAACCCTCCAAGCTTTCTAATGTAAGACCTTGTCTGTCTCCTGAAATTATTTACTTCTTGGCGAGAAACAACATACAAATTTTCAATGCGCTCAGTTTCAGAATTAGGTTTTTCCTGATAATTACTTTCTTGTTCAGTTTTAGGTATAGAACTTTTGGGTTGAGATGCTTCAAATGGAGACCCAGAGAAATTTCCTCGATGGAATGGACTTCCTCTACCATCCATACAATGGCTTCCCTCCTTATACCACCAAATCTGTTGACATCTAGAAAAATCCTCGAGTCAACAGTAGGGGTTCTCCCCAATGAAAAGTCCCAATTAGACTATTCATTGTTTGGAATAGGGAACTTGTCTAGTTTGTGTGTTTATATGTTGCAATCCGATCCACCATTTAAGTTTTATTATTATGTATGCAAATCAAAAATTCCTAATTCTAAATGTGTATGGTCCTACCTATGACTTGTTTGAAAGGTAGACAGAGCCCTCACAAGGTGATGCTCAGGTTCTTACCTCTCATCTTACCACTCTTGTTTTACCAATCAACCAAGAATATCCTACCAAAATGCATAACTTTAAATTATCTAATCTAACCTATCCTTGCAATCAACGAAATTAAAGATAGAGTAATGACTGTAACTTCTCATTACAACTCTAGAATTTAACTATTGAAATAAATGTATTCATAGTTGAAGGATAATAATAACAAAAAGATAGATTTGATATGGCAGTCATTCATTCATTACTCATAGATACACAAAAAATCACATTTCATATTCATAAACAATAAGATGATTCACAAACCATTAGCATAATCCAATAGAAGAAGAAAGATCTTACAACATATTGATGAACAAAAAGAGAAATAATTATGCACAGTCATTCACATATTTCTATGCTATTACTCCATGTATTCTTTCACCCAACAAAATTGTTCAGTCAGAATTTGGACAAAAGGTCACTACAACCGCCATAGTCTCAACATAAGCTCTCTCTGAACAACAGAAACAAGTGGACAAGATAGTAGTAGAATACAAAGATATCTTTGCATCACCTAAAGGGGTTCCTCTACGTTTGCAAGGTGAAGCATTCAATTGATTTGATACATGGTTCTCCTTTATCTAATGGCCCAGTATATAGGTGCTCTCTTTTGGATAATGAGGAAATAAGGCGACATATTCAAGAACTCATCTAAAAATGCAAAATTTGACTGAGCAACTCACCTTGTGGGAGCCCAATCATGTTCATATAGAAGAAGGATGGGACATGACAACTCTATATTAATTACAAATCCATAAACAAAATCATATTCTAGAATCAATACCCAATCCCCTAGATTGATGATCTTTTTTATCGGCTTAAGGGTGCCAAGTTCTTTAGTAAGATTGATTTGAAGTCAAGTTAGCACCAGGTCCTAATTGAGCAAGTCAATGTATGGAAGACAACATTCAAGTATAAAGAAGGCCTTTTTGAGTGGTTGGTCATGCCTTTCATCTTGACTACTTCTCCACCAAAATCTATGACGACAATGGATGATATCTTGTGCCCATTCACAATCTATTGTGTGGTCATATATTTGGATGACATCCTCATCTTTAGTAGAACTTGGGTGGAACACTTGCAGCATATTCAACAAATCCTTAGTACCTTACGCCAACACCCATTATGTGCCAATTTGGAGAAATGCTCATTCAACACGAAGATAATTTAGTACATGTGATACATCGTGGATGAACATGGGGTGCATGTGGACCAAGCTAAGATCCAAGTCATTTGTGATTGCTAGCCATGGCAACTATAACAGATCTCCACAACTTCTTAGGCCTCGGCAATTATTACCACAGGTTTGTGTTGGGGTTCTCCCATATTGTTTGGCCCTTAAGACAAGTGACCAAGGGTGAAGCCAAAGCCAAGTTTGCTTGGGGTGAATCATAATAAAAATTCTTTGAGGATCTAAAACGATGCCTCTTCAAATCACCCATCCTCACTCTACCAGAACCACAACAACCTTTTGAGATTGATACATATGTCTTTAAATATGCTATCGGTGCAATACTCACTCAACATGGACATCTAGTGGCCTATCATAGTGATACATTCTAATTATGTTCGTAGGTATCCAACCTATGACAATGAATTGTACTCCATTGTGTAGGCCTATCCTCATGGAAACATTGCATCCTAGGAAAGGAGACCATCATCCACATTGATCAAAAGCTCCCCCGGTTCATGCAGGCTTAGGGAAAGTTACAGAACGACCACCATGAGAAGTGGTCCACACACCTACATTAGTTCCACCTAAACATCAAGTATAACAAGGGAAACACCAATCACATTGCAGAATGCCTCATTCAACCTTCAGTTGCTGCACTGGATACCATGCTCATCTCTTGTGGAAATCAGACATTCAAGTGGCCCAAATTGTACAATAGTGACCCTAAATTTGCTATTTCCTATCAGACATTAAAAGTTGGTAAATTAGTCTCAAAATTTCAAATCCAAGATGAACTTTTATGCCATCTCGACCACCTCAGTGTTCCTTCAAGAAAGTGTGAGAATCAAATTTGGGAGGCATATTATAGTCGAATGGTAGGGCACTTCAGCATAGAGAAGACAATCGCAATGTTGCAAAAGTACTTCTATTGGTTGAAGCTCTAACAAGGTGTTGGTAGGTACATTCGATCGTGCATCACCTCTGCCATTGCCAAAATTTCCATTAAGAATCAAGGATTGTACACTCCATTTCCTACCCTAGACATGTGATGGGAGTCTTTCTCGATGGAATACATGTCCAAATTTCTTTCTCAATGTATTTTTGGTTGTTGACCAATTCTCTAAGATGACCATTTTAACGCCTTGTAATAAGAGAATTACAAAAAAGGCCATTTCTAAGCTCTTCTTCGAGTGTGTTTGGGCAAAATTTGGAATCCCATAGACCATTATTTCAAATTGTGACAGTAGGTTCTTGAGTACCTTTTGGTCCATCCTATGGTCAATGATGGAAACCAAGCTAAGCTAATTGATTTCCTCCCACCTCCAAACCGATGGGAATACAAAGGTGGTCAACAAGATGATTGTATATATCTTGAGAATGTACAACTCCAAACATCCCCACACTTAGGATGAGATCCTTCCTTATGTTCATCATAACTACAATAAATCTCTCCACATATATATTAGCCAAACCCTTTTGAGGTATGCTTTGGGTTCTACCCATTAGCCCCAATTGATGTAGCACTTCCCGTTTCATATACACAAGAAGAGTTCTCCCATCCTCAAACTGAGGTTGCCTGAGTATCCAAATTTGTTTAGTGGATCCACCGCATCTAACAACAAGTTCATGATATCTTGTAGAAAGCTAATGCTAAGTATAAGAAATGACATTACCAACATCAAGTTCCACATAAATTTCAAGTTGGCGATAAGGTTTGGTTACATTTATAGAAAGAGCACCTCAAAAGGCCCCATAGAAAGCTCCACCCACTTTGATATGGGTCTTACACCATCACTAAGGATATGGGTAAGAATGATTTTGTGTTAAGTATTCTCCCTTTCCTTGGTTTTCACCCTGTCTTTAATGTGGAGCTACTTTGACCGTATTTTCCACCTGTCTTAGACACCTCAGATGTAGCTTAACACTTGGCCCCTACATAACTCAATCCTAACTACATTGAGAAGGATACATTCAACTAGATCATGGACACTGAGATGAAGGGAAATTTCCAACAAAACATCCAACTATTTCGGGTCGTCGAAGTAGGGAAACTTCTTCACCGCAGAAAATGGCTCAGCAAGAGTCAGATTCAACAAAAGTGTCCTCATTTGATGGAGGAACTTGACGTAATAGGGACTGTTGCTGCCTAAGGGGGGAGGATTTATCCTGGTGGATACTGGTGGCCACCCACATGTTTCATCAAGTTACAATGGTTCTCCATCTTCTTGGAAATTTTCTACGTTTTTTCGAGTCCCAAACTTCCAGGGATATTTTGAGGCCCTAAACAATTTTTTTTAGCCAATCAAGGGGATATGGGTTTTCATGGCATGCCCTAGCCTTAGTCAAAAGTTGTAATTATCAGTCAGTTCTTTCCAACGAGATATCAAACATCCTAAATGAAGGTCATATGCAAATGTTGCACCCCCAATAAGTTGATGTATCAAATAGCCACCTCGAAGCCCATAAATCCTTTTGGTGCTTCATCTCTAAGGTTAGGTTTTTGGATGTTAGTGTTTTTGCCTCTTTATGATTATGCCAAAAATTCATTTTTTGATCTATTTGTAATCAAATCTTTTGATTAAGCGTAACCCACACATCTCTCTTCATAGATAAACTACCACCATCTGAACTAGTTTGTATTGCTTTGTAGTTTACAATGTTTTTCCATTCCATTCATTAATAAAATTTGGGTTTTACTATACTACTGTGGTTTCTGTAAAATATTTGTGTGTGCATTTCCATTTTATATTCCTTCCTTCATTTCATTCTCCAAATAATCTAGATAACCATTGGTTGCAAAGATACATCATCTCCAAGTCTAAAAGTAAAAGGGGTTTCCACATTGAATATGGGAATGAATTATGATTAAAGAGTTTGGATATGAAGGTTTCTTAGAGAGGAGAATCAATGAGAGAGTTATGCGTTGTGGGAACAAGCGAGATAGAAACCAAGACAGTGCCATAACTAGAACCACAGATAGAACCTAGAGCTTTGAGCCATATCTTGACCGAAAGCCAAAGTTGTACCCACTTGCTAGATTTGAGAGCCATGTTCTAGTGAAGCAGACTGTAGGCACATTGATCCAAAGATTGGTTTCCTTGGAGCTTTTGGAGACCAAAAAGCCACTCAATGGGGATGCATGATCTGAAATGGATCTGAACAAGATGAATGTTTTGTAAATCTTAGTACGCAAAGGCATTTTGATAATTAATGAAGGTTAAACAAAAATAAAAGGACAATGCACATTTTAAAAATTAAAGAAAAGAAAAGAGAGAACTAGGAATGGGAAATGAAAGGATATGTCTTTTGGGCTTCCCATTACCTCCCCATATCTTCTTGTAATTGCACTCATAAAGGGATTTTGTTGGTTTATAGGTGAGGATGCACAAGAGGACTAGATGTGTAAAATGTTGAATGGCCCATGACTCATGAGCTTCCAGCCTACATTATAACTTGAGATCATTTAAGTAAAGACTGAGAAACCATTCAAAGTTGGTTTTCCCATTTGGGTTTCTAGGATAAATCTTTGTGTCTTATAAAGTGTTTTATTTGTTGTGTGATGGTTTTAAAACTATGATTGAAGCTTTTCGATAATCTTAATCTTTTCTATATTAACTAGCATCAATAGTCAGAACATTTTTTAAAATTAATTTGTTGGATTTGTGTTTGTGTTGTGAGTATGCATGTAACAAGTGGTGGGTTGGGATTGATTTATTATTGCTTGAAATTACTTCCTTCCATTAATCGGTCAATTACAACAACTAGCATATCTAGATTATCCATTTAAATTCCTTAGAGATATCACCATCTATGAGGATGAAGTTGTTATTCTCCACTCTAATCTACCACCAAATTGTTATTTTCATTCCATTGGATTTAGCAATTAATTAGTTCCAAAATCCATTGGGAAATTAAGAAACTATAAGCCTTCTTTGTAATGTTTCCTTCATATTCCATGAATGAGTTGAACCACCCATGTTTCCAATTGGCCCTTGAAACAATATATTGGAAGAAATGGTTTGTAAATTGGGTCGTATGCTCTACTTAAATTGTCCCAATCATTACAATGATCATAGTTACTCTCAATTCTGTGTGAGTTACAACCTACAACCAACAACCAATAATTGAGCTAATTCGGAGTTTTACATGTTATTCATGGAAGCATTGAAACGTTCCTCACATAGTAAAGCCGAGGATTGACGAGAAATAAACCATTAAATTGCTAGCTTTTTATTCTTGAATGCATAACATGATATTTGGGCAATGTTGGCATTGGGAAAAGCATCTCCATCCTCTAGTAATATTGAATCCATGTACTTCTAAAGTATTAATTGGGTTATCTATGTTAGAATGATTATGTCAATATTGGAGCGATCCATTTTATGGTTGTTCGTTTGACTTTGGATGGAAATAATGTTTTCTTCCCTTGGTGAAAATTCATGAATGACAAAACATCTAATTGCTAGGTTGATTTTCTCTCTCATAATTTATCTTTTCTCAACATAGCTAGCAACTTGATCATAAATCAAATGGCAATATGGAGACATCAAAAGATTTTTGGTTGTTGTTTTCCCATTGATTGGTTTAGGCAATGCTCCACAAGAACGGTTTTCCACAAGAAGCAAGAAAACCGATCTTAGTTGGATATCCTATAGAGGAGTATTTGGTTTTGAATCAATTGAATTTTAATTAGGTAGCATGCTTGTTGATTGGCGAATTGCATAGCAAGTGAAATTTTATTTTGTCATTGATAGAGTACAATCGTTTCGCATTGGTGGTATTTAACTTGGCATTACAACGTCAACTAACAAAGCCATCCTTTCATAGGAGGAGGAGCAAGTAGGTAAAAAAAATTTGAGCATGGATATTTTCACAGTGTTAAAACATAGTACTTATATTTTTTGGATTCCACTGTGTATATAGTAGTTTAGAAATGATTGACGTACATTTCAATTGGACACTCCATCCATCTTCAGGATCAACAAGAAGCATTTTAATCCTTCTTCTTATTGATCCTGAAGATGGGTGGAGTGTCCACTCAAAACATACACATCGGTCATTTCTAAAATACTACACAGTGGAATCCAAAAGATATAAACACTAGGTAAGCAAAGTTTTCTTTCAACTAATTTGGCAATAATAGATGATAATTTTAATGAATTCTGAGTAGAGATTATAAAATATGATTTATGTTTCTACAAAAGATCCATTTCTACGTCCTACATTTATGGATCATACAATGAGTAACTTGGGATATAAAACCACCTTATTTCAGAGAGATGACTCATAAGTTGAGTGGAAGTGGCATTCATTGTGAAAAATCAAATCACCCTTAAAAGCTAGAGTTCTATTATGGCTCATCCTCTCCAATTGAGTTCTCACTTGGGGCAAACTTCAAAGGAAATCTTGGTATGGTCCAAGATATTGCATCCTTTGCAATGAGCAAGAGGATAATGTAACTCGTGTATTTTGTGCATGCCACTTTACAAAGTATGCTTTCTTGTTGGAAGTCTTATAGTCTAGGCAAAGGGGCTTGGGAAGGCTCACCATCAATAGAAGAATCCCTTCAAATCTTAATTGACATCCATGAGGTAAGTAAGGATCATCATTCATCGCTTGTGTTTTTCTTATGGGCCATCTACTTGTTTAAAAATGCCATGCTTTTTAGAATAAATTGCTTTTACTAGTCATATTATTTTAGAAATTAAAGGAGCTTACTCAAGTTTGGGACATACCATTAAACTTAAGAAATGTAGAATTATTGGAGAGGTGGAGATAGATACAACAAAACCTTGTGGTTTCTTTAAAGCCCCCCTTCCTTGATTCACAACAAGGTAATCATCGTTAGAGTGGAGGAGCAGGTATTCTACACATATCAAACTCACACGAGATTCATTTTACATGTGGCTTACTGAGGCATACTAACCATTTTGTAGAGGTAAAAGTTGATTGCATACTATTGTCACTTGCTTTGGAGATTGAAGTAATAAATATATAGGTCATGGCGAACTTAGAACTCACTTATCTCTTAGCAAAATTCCATTATGGAATGAAGGAACCTAGATATACATGTAAATTTACAATGGACAAGGCTTGTAAAAGCAAGATTCGAGACATTCACATATAAACATGTGTATAGTGAGCATAATCAAATAGTACACAAACTATTAAAACATGGTTGCATCACAGGAATAAGGCACATAAAGCACTCTTAAAATGACAAAGTCCAAAAATGAGGCTAATGAGATTCATGGTTGTTGTGTTCACATACCTTAAGTTAAATGTTTCCCATTAATTTTTATTGCTCTAAATATGGGATAAAGGGATTTGATGATTCTTTGGTTCGAATACCTATATCAAATATTCATGATTTTTTTTGTTTCAAAATACTTATTGCTATGAGTTTAAAATCCTTACTTAGTTCATTGGACATACACATTATAGTAGTAGTAGTAGTAGTAATAATAATAATCATCATCATCATCATCATCATCTATTTTTAAGGTCACAACCAAGCTAGACACCAATTTGGTGTATGAAACCCCCTTGTTTGTGGGACAAAGGACCCCCCTCTACCCAACCATGTGACTGCTAAAGTCTACAAGTGTACATACCCTACTCCCTCTAGATTTGAACCTATAACCTCTTAAAATGGAATGCATGTTTGTAACTATTTACTCACTAAGCAAATCATTTATTTTTTTTGTTTTAAAATGCTTATTGATTGAGATATTAAGAATATTACGAATAACATATGGGTATGTAAATAGATGTGATTTTCCACATAATTTGGTTAAATGAATAATCCCAAATTAATCAAATGGGAGATCCCAGAGATTTAATAATGGAGTAGTCTATTTATTATAGGTGGGTTTTGGTCGGAATCTCCTAATAGTTTTTTGGTAAAATCCAAATTTTTACGTGTTTAAATTGTGTTTTTGAAACCATAAATAGATTGAGCACCCTCAAATACCCCATGACACCCAAATTAAGCAATTTCCATAGCTAATATTTGTGTTCCTAAGATTTTTTAAAGATTTCCACCAACAAAATAAGACTAATAATATGCTCAGAAAAAATTGAAAACGGAATATTTAAACTACAACCCTCAAATACCCATGACATCCAAATTATGCAATTTCCATAGCTAATATTTGTGTTTCTAATTTTTTAAAAATATTTCCACTAACAAAATAAAACTATTTAAAAAAAATTAAAAACATAGAATATTTATACTAGACCTTTAATAATTATGAATTTTTAACGGTAATGTTTGCAAGTCTTCCTAATGGTAAGACGTTTTCCAGATTTGGTGGAAGAGCTTTTTCCATGTATGGTGTGGAGTATATACTTTGGTGTGACCCTTAAATTTACTTTTACTTTGTTTGGCGCGTGAGTTGGATTTGGTCGCCGATAAATAAGGAAATACGGGCAAAGCATTGCCAGGTGGTGGCCAGGCTGTCAGACACCCACAATTCGCTAGCACGCATCATACATAGCTTAGCTGGGGATTTGGGGAACCTTTGTTTTAGCTGGACGCGTGAATTATCCGTTGGTGGTGGGGGCAGCAGACTGATATTTCTATGTGCCTCTCTCCCGCATCTCCTCAGTGCCTCGTGGTTGAGAGTTCGAATCTCAGAGAAGAAAAGATTGTCACTTAACATTTCGGGTGTTCTTGTCTTTCTGGTTTTCACATTTGTTCGGCACGGTTTGTTTTTAGGGTTTTAACTTTTCAGTATCTGCTACCAGGAGCAGCTTTCTTGTGAGTGCTAGCATCAATGGCAGGCGCAGGCAAGTACGCATCTGCAGCACTCTTGGTCGTTGTGATGATAATGATGGGAGCAGCAGAAGCAGCAGAGGTGAAGGCAGCTGCGCCTAGTCCAACAATGGAGGCAGGTGCTGCTTCAATACCCTTTCTTCCCTCTCCATTCGCTGCTCTCATCGCCTCCTGCGTCCCCTTCTTCTTCGCCTGTCGACTTTACTGAGGTCTCTCTGGTCCCTTTTTGCGATCAGGAATAAGCGGCAATTCTTTTCTTTTGTATATCTGTGATCTATCATATTCTTTTATGTAGATGACATTACGGGATGGATTTTGTGGAGGTTATTCTTTTCTGGACGAGAGAGCCAGAGTATTTTGTATCCGGTACACGGATTTCTTACTTCATTGTTTGTAGTCATTTAGGAAATAAAGGGATTTTGAATTAATAGAATTACTCTAAACAATCTTGGATTTCGCATTCTACAATGGCGCGGACGTGATACAGAGTTAGGGTTTGACTGTTTTAGGGTTATTGATGAATTTCTTTGAGCAGAATGTGCGGTAAACTTTGAAATCTTTTTAATGGAGGTGATCGGCATTTCTTATATTCTGTTGCTTATAGACATTACTTTCTTTCCATCTGGATGGTTGCAGACAATTTAATTTATTTTATTTGTAGGGCGGTTACAGGTTTATAGTTTAAAAGCTATACATAGCTGAATCCATTGATAGAACTTTTGATTCCCTCTCCATTGAGAGATTCCAATGTATTTAACATAATGATGCTTTTGATTTTTTTATTTTTGTGTGCGATTGCACATTAATTTGGTATTGTACGTGGGAGAGATCTTCCGCAGGTGAAAGTTATGTGCTCTGGTTTACTGTAGGAATTAAATTCATGACATTTGAATTGAATTGAATTGATTTGATGATAAGTATCCAGCGATTATGAAGGTTGTAATTTTGACTCGAGAACGTATTTATTTTTAAATGGAAGATTTGCCAAGTTTTTCAATGGAATATTTGAAAAGCGAGCCTCTTGTGAATGTTTAGTTGTGATTTAAGATGTATAAGCACAAGTCGTTTGCCTTCTTAAAAATGTAATTTTATTTATTTAAAAAAATATTTTTAATTTGATTTTTTCATCACTCAATAATAATATTTTTTTTTTTTCTGAATTAAAAATCTTGAAATGTTTATTTATAAACTTCAACATTGTTCATTGTCAAAAATTCTCATACCAATTAAAGCATGTCTTTTCAATATTTTAAATGTTTGTTATTTTTTTTATATCTTAATGTGACAATTTTCATTGGGAAGACTATTTAATCATTTCATTTCCAAAATATTTCACAAGAATTAAAGCATGTATTTAATATTTTAAACGTTGTTTTATGAATATGTTAATGTGTTTTTTATTTTTTATTGGGAAGATTATTTAATTATTTATGATTTTTTTTAAATCTTAAGATGCATTTAATGATTTATGGGGAAATTTGTAAAATTTCTACATAAGTGTGAATAGTTTTAAATATACTCAATTTTGATTATGCAAAGAATAAATATATAAAGCACATTTCAACCCCTCTTAGCCTTTTAAAGCAATCAATTTTGAAAGTCGACAGGCGAAGAAGAAGGGGATGCATGTCTATAACTACCCATGAAAGATACAAGTTCATGCATGTCTATAAGACAAGATTGATGTGAATGTTTGTTGACCTTTCTTCTAGCAAAATATTCATGTTCACGGAGACTTGGTGAAAGGTCATCCAATCCTTCCTTGATCATGGTATTATTGTTGAGGGGAAACAAGCTGAATAACCCTTCCTTGAGTTAGATTTCTCCTGAAGGGGATCCAAGGTTGATGTGTCGACCAACCCTTTATCTAGCTTTGTCATGTTTCCAAATTTTGCTATGGTCCAAGACATAATTTTGGCCTAAGTCACCTAGGATTAAAATTATTAAATTTGTGGCTAAGGGTGGAAATTAACCTAAGTAAGATGCCCAAGAGAGTAATTAAAGAATAATTGGACTAAGGTGGGCCACATGAAGTATAATATCCCCAATTTGAGTTTCCTAAGATAATTATTAGTAATTTGGGAATAACTGGCCAATAATTTTTACACAAGTTAACTTTATTAATATTGGACTAAAATATAAAAATAATATTTATTTATGATTAATTAGGCTCATGAGGGCGCACAATAGGATAAGGTGGACCTCACTTACTTGAGAAAAAGATAGAAACAAGAAAAAAGTAGCCTAAAATCAAGGTGACAACAAAAAAAAGGAAACTGACAAAATGAGTGAAAAGCAGGAAACATCCAAAAAGCAAGGAGGCACAATTTTTAAAAGCAATAGAAAGTCATAAAGCAAGGAAAGTTGGAAAATAAGGAAAGTTGGAAAATAAGGAAAGTTATCAAAAGCAAAAAAGAAATAAGTTTCTTGATTTGTGCAACTTAAGAAGGAATATAAACATCTAGAAAATCTACAAGGTCCAAGTTTGGCAAGTGAAGACGCATCCATGAGGTTAAGTGGGTCCAAACCCAATCCAAATAATCAAGGAAACATCCATGTCTCCTCCAATTCGAATTTCTAAGAGGGTAAGATCAACCATGAGGATAAAAGCCTATAAAAGAAGGAGAACTCCATTTCACATTTTTTGGTCATTTTGCTTATTGTCTTGAGAGCTTTGCTTCACAGAGGTTGAGTGATGTGCCTGAACTAGCTTTGGGTGATGTGCCCCATGGCAAATATTTTCAAGATTTGCTCTTTTAGTGTGAGTGCAGCCATTATGTTTTAATTGCAAATTTGATATTCCATCGAGTATAGCTAATCGAATTCAATAGATGAAGAAGTCAAATTACTCATTGTTCTAACATAAGAGTTTCATTTAGCAAGAGGTCCACTACAAGAGGGCGCATTTAATGAGTTTAAGAAGTTGCGGTGTGTCCAAGATGATCCATAATGTCATCCTACAGCCCATGGGTTGAATCTGGTGGTGAATACTCTCTTCTTCCTCTTACAGTTCTCAAATTTCTCTCTATGTTGTAAAATCCTTAACCCTCGGGGGGTTTCTGCCCATTTTGATGTAATAAATGAATGAAGGCACCTATAAATATATGATTCCAGCTTGCTATTTCTATATTACAAGTTATCAGACCACCTAATGTCCATTGTTGCAGAATTATTAATTTTACCGAGTCATTTGAATGGTCAAAATTCAAGACTAGCTCTTTATGCATGAATTTTTTACTAGTTTTACTATTTTGGTCATAAATCATATTCTATGAATCCAAATCCAGTTCCACAAGTTTCTGTAGATCATTAAGACCATATTGACCCCACTCCCACTTTTAGATCATAGTTTAGTGCAGGTCGTACTGTGTTTGGGTCATCCAAAAGTTTGGGTATCTCAACAGTCCTAATATGTCTAGTTTAAACACCTTTAGGAGGAATAAAACATTGGGATGTAGTGAATAAGACATTCATATATCTAAAGGGTATGATGGACATGGGTATTACAACTATTGTCATTTTTTAGAATGGATTAAATCTTATTGGATAGTGTCATGCAAATTTGGAAATTATTTTGATGATACCACATCAACATTTGATATTAGTTCATGCTTACTAGTGAGATTGTTTCATGGGAAAGTAAAAATAAACCAACAATTTCCTTGTTGAGTATTGTGGTTGAATATACATCTACATGTTATGCAACTAAGTAGATCATTCAATACATAAGATTGTTTGGTGTGTGTCAAGATAGTTTCATAGAGATGAAATGGGACTATGAGAGTTGCATTGCAATGGTAAAGCATCCAATATTCCATGACATGAAAAATCATATTGAATTATGGTACCACCTTCTTTTGAATTAGGTTGATAAGGTGATTCTTTAGATGGAAGTTTTATAAAATAGTGAACCAGTGGCTAGCGCATTAACAAAACCTCTTGCAAGGGATGCTTATGGTGTTTTCCATGTAATTTTTGGCTCACTTACAATCATAACTCATTTGTTTTACTTCAGGTTAAAGTACATATGGAGTAGTGACAAATCTTGATGTAGTGGATAGGGGGACCAATGCAAAGGATGTAAGTTGAGCCCTTATAAGTAGAAATATAACTTTTAACCAATCTTGGTGGTTTCCTAAATCAAATTGGGTCTACAATTTTATTTTTTATTTTTATTTTTTTGTTGTAAGCTCTAGAAGATCATTTTCCATAGGAGCTAGATATTGATAGGCCTTTGAATCTAAATTTTTGGCAAGCATAAGATATGCATTGGTTTTTACTCCTTTTTCTTACCCATGGGGATAGTGGATTACAACTCTAAATTTTTAATAATCAACATTTTTCTTTAATGTAAGATGATATATTTCTAATATTAATATTTAATTAGCTTCTTGATTGAGAACATACTATACATAATGGATGCTATTGATCGGTGTTTCTCAGAGGATATTGTTAAGGATATTTTATGTGGTTTGGTAAGTTTCATGTTTTTGTTCATACTTTGCCACCAGTTAAATTGTGCTTTTTGAGGGAGGATTTTGGCCAAGGATTTTTCATTATGGAGATTTTGCGAATGTCGAGGTTGTGGGGTTTATTGGAACATATCATCAATTTCCATATTAGGAATTAATATATATTTTGAAACTAATCATCTAGCTAAGGATGTGTGAAGTTGATTCAACATATCAATTCCTTCTACATTTTTTGTTAAATTCGTAATATACTTAGTACATTGGAAAAAATATAAATATGAATGCTAGTTATGTGCAATCTCTTCAGGAAATAGAGCAAGTTGGTAAAAATGATGAATGGTACACAAATACTATTGGGAAACTGAAAGGATCTTCTCCACTAAGATTAAAATTCACCTTGAAATCAATATTTCCATGTTCCTATCTAAGTTGACTGTGTGTATTTTGTAAAGACTCGTGCATGAATTATTTTCATATGGAAATTTTTGGAATAGGTTCGTGTAGGTAGGTTTTAGAATATTGATGAATGCTTGGTTCATGAGTATAGAAAATGTTTTCATGCACTTTCAAATAAAATATCTAGTGATTTCTTTGACGTATGCCCCACATCAATTTAAAGAATTTTGGCATCAAGTGAAGAGGTTGTGCTTTATAATTAGGTGGTGGAAAGATCTTGTGTAATGAACAAAATATATAATAAACATAAATAATTAATAATAATAATAAATCAATAATTAAACACTTAATAATGAAGCACCTTGATGAAAGGTTATGCCTCTTCAAGAATGAAACACTACATGGGTATATATATAAATCCTTATTTATAATTTAGGATAATCGTCATCTTACCATTTTATCAATATACTATTCTTATCAAAATGTGGGATTCGAAGTATCTGTGGGAGTTTTAGATTATTTACAGACGTTAATAATTTTTTACACTTCATTTGGTATCAGAGCCATCCCTTCTCAGGACCTGCTGATTCCGGCCCTTTGGCCATCCATTTTGGATTTTCTCCATATCTTGGCTTTTAGCCATAAATTCAGAGCTTCTCTTATTGTGGTCTTTGACCAAGAATCAGGCGTTTCTCATTCTTCCACATTACTAACCCAATCGGTCTCCCCACACCCTAGCGCTGCTCCACTCCAATGCAGTTCCTCTTCCGCCAGCCTCCTTCCAGCATCCATGTTCTCCCTCCCCCGTCGCCTTCCCACCAACATACTTTCCCCTCTATCTTGCGTAGCACCATTCCATCACATTAGCTTCTTCCCTACTCGACGGCCACCACATCCCTGTTCTCCTGACCCTCTTCCACATCCCTACTCCCCACGCCTCAACACTACACCATCCAACTGTTGCCCTCTTCCTGCTACCATCGCGCACCTCATTATGCGCATTGCTGCTACCCTCATCCTCCTCCGAGCCATTTCCCTCCAACACGTGACAACCTCTACGTCCTTCCTCTTCCGCTCCTCCCCGTGAATTTTTTATGTCTCCTATTTCCCCTCCATCTTCCACGTGATGACTTGTGTGTTGCTCCTCTACCGCCTTCACCCACTCACTGCTCCTCCCAACTCCCACGCCCTCCTTCGCTTCCACCTAGCACCCATCTCCCAACATCTCTGCTCCGCTATTCCCTATTACCTCCTCCACTCTGCAACACCCATCCTCACCCCCATGTCCTCACTTCCCCTTCCCGTCGGCGCTTGCCTCCCATCCACGTCAACCCTAGAAAAAAAAGGGTTAATAAAAAAAAATTATTATTTAAAATAATAATAATTATTATAATTATAAAAAAAGAAATAAAAATAAAAAATCATTATATATATTATTATAATTATTATAATAATAATTATTAATAATCATATTAAAATTATTATTAAACTTAATAATAATAATTACCAATTTAATAATTGTAAAAATTATTACATTTATTAAATACAAAAAAGGAAAAATCTTTTCCAAGGAACAAGTTGGAATAGAAGACAAAGTTCAAACAAAAGTCTTAATCGAAAAAACGATGGCACCTACATATTCAGAAATGAAGTAGTAGTTGCAAACACCATTTGACGAGTTAGAGAAATATAAAGAGACCAATAAATATCTTCAATTCGATATTATAAAGCAAGAATTGTGAAATCATTTAGCAGAATGAGAGAATCATAGCTTAAAAGATCAAAAGTGAGAGCTCCAGAATAGGTTATTAGATAAGGATAAGTAAATTTCACATCTAAGAATCCACAATCAAAACCTGGAAGACAAAATCAAAAACTCCAAAAATATCAAAGAATCACCTTATAGAAGCGAGAATGATTTCGAAGAAGACATAAAGCGTTTAAACAAGCTCATCATTGATAAAGATACTGAATTGACGCAAACCCAGAGGGAACTAGAAAATCAAGAATCAGAGAGATGTCGACATCAACAACAGAAGGAAAAACTCCAGCAGCAGTTTGGCGACATTAAGAAGACACATAAGCTGGAAATTAAGAAAATCAATGATGTGTTATCAAGAAATATCGAAGAACTATTTCGACTATGAAATCATAACAAAACATTAATTACGAATATTAAAAAGCTGAAACATAGTCGCAATAAGGAATACTCCAATGAAGACCTCGAAGGAAGAATACTAGAAAAGCAAGAAGAAAACCAACGCCGAAAGAATTTTAATCAAGAATTAGAGAAACAAATCGAGAATTTAAAAAAGGACAAAAAGTTGCAAGACGAAAGGTTCGAGAAGATTCAGAGTCATAACAATCTACTGGAGAACAAAGTAGCGCAAATCGAAAAGGAAGCAAATACAAATTAAGGCATCATTACAATTCAAAAAGAATTCAATCCAGCAGAAAAACAAACAACAAGAACTCCTTATCAACACCCCAATTATAAATGTCATTTTGACCAACGACAGGGTCAAAATGAACATACACAGAAGAGTTATGTTATCGGACAAGCAAGAACATCAAATCAAAATACTAAACAACAAACTAGAAGACCCATCCCACAAAGCAATCAAATAGCTCTGATAAAAATAGATCTCGGATGGACCACATCAGAGATGATGCAAGAGTTCTTCGTTGGAATTCGTAACTCATATCGCCTTGTTTCATCAAAAGTCACAATGACTAACACACAAGATCGAGAGATGACATTACAAGCGAAAAATCAGGCGTAAGCCTTGTCGTCAAATAAGCTTTGAGGACATAGATTCCCTTAAGGGGAAGGCAATGTAATGAACAAAATATGTAATAAACATAAATAATGATTAATAATAATAAATCAATAATTAAACACTTAATAATGAAGCACCTTGATGAAAGGTTATGCCTCTTCAAGAATGAAACACTACATGGGTATATATATAAAACCTTATTTGTAATTTTGGATATTCATCATCTTACCATTTTATCAATATACTATTCCTATCAAAATGTGGGATTCGAAGTATCTGTGGGTGTTTTAGATTATTTACGGACGTTAAGAAGTTTTTACACTTCATCTTGTGGTAAACTTTGTTCGACATGGATATGCAGGGCGTTAGAATGCACATGATAGATAAGGATTATTCTCTAAAGGTATATATCATAATGCTCATTTCTCTTCACATAATTCCATGGGAAGATGTTTCATGTCAATTATAAAAATCCATATTTATGATTAAAGGGCATTAGTTAAAGTATTGCTACAGTGGTTATAATCTTCTATTGAAAATGAACAAGGGACCATCTATATTCCTTGATCCACCATTGTAAGGATGATCTTGGGTAAGATTAATTATAAATTTATTGGAATCTTCTCTAGTGATTCTTGGATCCACCATTGTAAGGACCATCTCAGGTAAGATTAATTATATATTCATTGGAATCTTATCCAACGATGTTTATCTGACAATTATAGGCCATCTTTCTTCCCTATACACAAATGAATTTTTTCACACTGAATCACAAGAAACAAGAGTATTGTGAATCCTTCCACCATTCCCAACATATGGTGTATCATAAAAGATGATATAATATCTATTATTTACTCAAAGACATTTACTGGTATTTCCTTTTACGAGCATGATTCCTGGTTTTATTAAGTTATGTTTGGTTTATGGATGCATTGTGTGGGCAAATTGGCCTTAGAATTTGTTAATTTTTTTATGTACATGATTGTTAAGTGTTTAAGGCATTTTCATACTTTATATGAAGCTACCTCAGACATTTATAAGTTTTGAATACTAGTTTTTGGAGGTTGGATAACACAATTTTTTTTCTTTTTATGTATAAATTCCTTGTAATGCACATATTCTTCTCAATTAATAGTAAAAACACTTTTTTTTTCCAGAAAAATAATTAATTAGATCAGTTTATTTTTTACTTTTGGAATAGAATCCAATATAAATCTTAGGTTTGAAGGATAACACACTTATTCAACAAAAAAACATTTAATTAATTGTTAGATGTTGAAATACATACTAGAGAGTTGGGATGAAATATTAAGATAATCTTACAGTGAAATACTCCCTTTCATAATACAAATCGGTAGTTTGGATTCTTATTACACAATCACTAGTACAAAACCACAAATTTATGACTAAAAAACAACTAAAATTTGCATATAATTAAATGACTATTTTTGGGTAGATGACTAGAATAGTGTTATATTTGTAGTCACTTATAACACGACTAAATTTTAGTTGTATTTAGATTAGTCATTAATTACCAATTAATGACTAAGCTAAATACGAATAAAATTTAGTCACGTTATAAGTGTCTTCAAATATAACACTATTCTAGTCAACTCCCCAAAAATAGTCATTTATATGCAAATTTTAGTTGTTAATTTGTCTTTTTGTACTAGTGATTCAAAATTATGGGTGAAGGGAAATCCGTTACATTTTATTGTTGATACTGGTAGCTAGAAGAACCCGATCTCAGTCGAGGTTGTCAAGAAAATAAATCTATTGATGATGCCACACCCCCAACCATACACCATCAGTTGGTTGATCCATGGATGAGGCATCTGCATCAGCCAACAATGCTACCTATCCTATGACATTAATCCCTTCAATGATGAGGTACTATGTGATGTTTCCCCACTTAAAGTTTGGGATGTTATTCTAAAAAAACCCTATATGTGAAAACATCATGTTCTTTATGAGACCAAGCCTTATAGTGCCATTATTACTTTTGATGGACAAATCTACAGGATACCCAAGGTAGTCTTGACTACTGCAATTTCCTTGATCTCTGTAAAGCAATGTCAAAAGGTCATCTCTCAAACTGGGAAAATTTTCTTGTTTATGGTTCGGTCAAAATGTGGACAGAAGGTCACTACAACCGCCATAGCCTCAACATAATCTCTCTCTGAACAACAGAAGCAAGTGGACTAGATAGTAGAAGAATACAAAGATATTTTTGCATCACCTAAAGGGGTTCCTCTACGTCTACAATTTTAAGCATTCAATGGATTTGATACATGGTTCTCCTTTATCTAATGCCCCAGTATATAGGTGCTCTCTTTTGGATAATGAGGAAATAAGGCGACATATTCAAGAACTCATCCAAAAAGGCCAAATTTAAATGAGCTACTCACCTTGTGGGAGCCCAATTATGTTCATATAGAAGAAGGATGGGACATGACGACTCTATATTAATTACATATCCATAAACAAAATCATAGTCTAGAATTGATACCCAATCCCATGGATTGATGATCTTCTTCATTGGCTTAAGGGTGCCAAGTTCTTTAGTAAGATTGATTTGAAGTCAAGTTACCACCAGGTCCTAATTGAGCAGGTCAATGTATGGAAGACAACATTCAAGTCTAAAGAAGGCCTTTTTGAGTGGTTGGTCATGCCTTTCATCTTGACTACTTCTCCACCAAAATCTATGACGATGATGGATGATGTCTTGTGCCCATTCAAAATATATTTTGTGGCCGTATATTTGGACGACATCCTCATCTTCAGTAGAAATTGGGTGGAACACTTGCAGCATATTCAACAAATCCTTAGTACCTTATGCCAACACCCATTATGTGCCAATTTGGAGAAATGCTCATTCAACACGGAGACAATTTAGTACATGTGATACATCGTGGATGAACATGGGGTGCATGTGGACCCAGCCAAGATCCAAGTCATTTTTTATTGCTAGCCATGACAACTATAACAGATCTCCACAAATTCTTAGGCCTCGCCAATGTTTACCACGGGTTTGTGTTGGGATACTCCCATATTGTTTGGCCCTTAGGCCAAGTGACCAAGGGTGGATCCAAAGCCAAGTTTGCTTGGGGTGCATCATAATATAAATTCTTTGAGGATCTAAAACGATGCCTCTGCACAAGACTCATCCTCACTCTACCAGACCTACAACAACCTTTTGATATTGATACAGATGTCTTTGAATATGCTACCGGTGCAATCCTCACTCAACATGGACATCTGGTGGCCTATCATAGTGAGACACTCTAATTATGTTCATAGGTATCCAACCTATGACAAGGAATTGTACTCCATTGTGTAGGCCTATCATCAATGGAAACATTGCATCCTAGGAAAGGAGACCATCATCCACACTGATCACAAGCCCCCCCAGTTCATGCAGGATTAGGGAAAGTTACAGAATGATCACCATCAGAAGTGGTCCACACACCTGCAACGGTTCCATCTAAACATCAAGTATAAGAAGGGAAACACCAATCACATTGCAAAAAGTCTCATTCGACCTCTGGTTGCTGCACTGGCTACCATGCTCATCTCTTGTGGAAATCAGATATTCAAGTGGCCCAAATTGTACAATAGTGACCCTAAATTTTCTATTTCCTATCAGACATTACAAGTAGGTAGATTAGTCTCAAACTTTCAACTCCAAGATGAACTTTTATGCCATCTCGACCACCTCAATGTTCCTTCAAGAAAGTGTGAGATTCAAATTTGGGAGGCATATTATAGTCGAGTGGCAAGGAACTTTGGCATAGATAATATAGTCGCAATTTTGAAAAAGTACTTCTATTGGTTGAAGCTCTAACAAGGTGTTGGTGGGTACATTCGATCGTGCATCGCCTGTGCCATTGACAAACTTTCCATTAAGAAGCAAGGATTGTACACTCCATTTCCTATTCTAGATATGCGATGGGAGTCTTTCTCGATGGAATACATGTCCAACTTTCCTTCAACCAAGCATGACAATGAATGTGTATTTGTGGTTGTTGACCAATTCTCTAAGATGAGAACTTAAACACCTTGTAAGAAGATCATTACAAAAAAGGCCATTGCTAAGCTCTTCTTCGAGTGTGTTTGGGCTCAATTTGGACTCCCATAGACCATTATTTCAAATTGTGACAGTAGGTTCTTGAGTACCTTTTGGTCCATCCTATGGTCAATTATGGACACCAAGCTAAGCAAATTGATTTCCTCCCACCTCCAAACCGATGGGAAGACAAAGTTGGTCAACAAGATGATTGTATATATCTTGAGAATGTACAACTCCAAACATCCCCACTCTTGGGATGAGATCCTTCCTTATGTTCATCATAACTACAATAAATCTCTTCACATATATATTAGCCACAACCCTTTTGAGGTATGCTTGGGGTTCTACCCATTAGCCCCAATTGATGTAGCACTTCCCGTTGCATATACACAAGAAGAGTCCTCCCATCCTCAAACTGAGGTTGGTTGAGTATCCAAATTTGTTTAGTGGATCCACCACATCTAGCAAAAATTTCATGATATCTTGTAGAAAGCTAATGCTAAGTATAAGAAATGACATGACCAACATCAAGTTCCTCATAAATTTCAAGTTGGCGATAAGGTTTGGTTACATTTATAGAAAGAGCACCTCACAAGGCCCCATCGAAAGCTCCATCCACTTTGATATGGGCCTTACACCATCACTAAGGCTATGGGTAAGAATGATTTTGAGCTAAGTATTCTCCCTTTCCTCGGCTTTCACCTTGTCTTTAATGTGGAGCTACTTTGACTGTATTTTCCACCTGTATTAGACACCTCAGAGGTAGCTTAGAACTTGGCCCCTACATAACTCAATCCTGACTACATTGAGAAGGATACATTCAAATAGATCATGGAAACTGAGATGAAGGGAAATTTCTAGCAAAACATCCAACTGTATCGGATCGTCAAAGTAGCGCAGCTTCTTCACCATGGAAAATGTCTCACCAAGAGTCAGATTCAACAAAATTTTCCTCATTTGATGGAGGAACTTGACGCAATGGGGACCATTGATCCCTAAGGGAAAGAATTTATCCAGGTGGATACTGGTGGCCACCCACATCTTTCATCAAGTTACGATGGCTCTCCATCTTCTTGGAAATTTTCTATGTTTTTTCAGGTCCCCAAACTTCCAAGGCTATTTTGAGGCCCTAAACATTTTTTTTTGGCCAATCAAGGGGATAGGGGTTGTCATGGCATGCCCTAGCCTTAGTCAAAAGTTGTAATTATCAGTTAGTTCTTTCCAACGAGATATCAAGCACCCTAAATTAAGGTCATATGCAAATGTTGCACCCCCAGTAAGTTGACGTATCAACTAGCCACCTCGAGGCCCATAAATCCTTTTGGTGCTTCATCTCCAAGGTTAGGTTTTTGGATGTCAGGGTTTTTGCCTCTTTATGCTTATGATAAAAATACATTTTTTATCTCTTTGTAATAAAATCTTGCGATTAAGCATATCCAACACATCTCTCTTCATAGATAAACTACCACCATCTGAACTAGTTTGTATTGCTTTGTAGTTTACAATGTTTTTCCATTCCATTCATTAATAAAATTTGGGTTGTACAATACTGCTGTAAATATTTGTGTGTGCGTTTCCATTTTATATTGCTTCCTTCATTTCGTTCTCCAAATAATCTAGATCACCATTGGTTGCAAAGATATGTCATATCCAAGTCTAAAAGTAAAAGGGGTTTCCACATTGAAGATGGGGATGAATTATGATTATAGAGTTTGGATATGAAGCTTTCTTAAAGAAGAGAATCATTGAGAGAGTTATGCATTGTGGGAACCAACGAGATAGAAACCAAGCCAGTTCCATAGCCATAACCATAGATAGAACCTAGAGCTTTGAGCCATAGCTTGACCCAAAGACAAAGTTGTACCCACTAGCTAGATTTGAGAACCATGTTCTAGAGAAGCAGACCGTAGGCACATTGATCCAACGATTGGTTTCCTTATAGATTTTGGAGACCAAAAATCCTCTCAATGGGGACACATGATCCAAAATGGATCCGAACAAGATGAATGCTCTGTAAATCTTAGTACAAAAAGGAATTTTGATAATTAATGAATGTTAAACAAAAATAAAAGGACAATGCACATTTTAAAAATTAAAGAAAAGAAAAGAGAGAACCATGAATGGGTAATGAAAGGATATGTCTTTTGGGCTTCCCATTACCTCCCAATATCTTCCTGTACTTGCACTCATAAAGGGATTTTGTTGGTTGATAGGTGAGGGTGCACAAGAGGACTAGTTGTGTAAAATGTTGAATGGCCCATGACTCATGAGCTTCCAGCCTACATTATAACATGAGATCATTTAAGTGAAGACTGAGAAACCATTCAAAGTTGGTTTTCCCATTTGGGTTTCTAGGATAAAGTTTTGTGTCTTATAAAGTGTTTTATTTATTGTGTGATGGTCTTAAAACTATGATTGAAGCTTTTCGATAATCTTAATCTTTTCTATATTATCTAGCATCTATAGTCAGTACATTTTTTAAAATTAATTTGTTGGAATTGTGTTTGTGTTGTGAGTATGCATGTATCAAGTGGCGGGTTGGGATTGATTTATTATTGCTTGAAATTACTTCCTTCCATTAATCTGTTAATTACAACAACTAGCATATCTAGATGATCCATTTAAATTCCTTAGAGAGAACACCATCGATGAGGACAGAGTTGCTATTCTCCACTCTAATCTACAACCAAATTGTCATTTTCATTCCACTGGATTTAGTAATTAATTAGTTCTAAATCCATTGGGAAATTAACAAACTATAAGCCTTCTTAGTGTTTCCTTCATGTTCCATGAATGAGTTGAACCACCCATGTTTCCAATTGGCCCTTGAAACAATATTTTGGAAGAAATGGTTTATAAATTGGGTCGTATGTCTACTTAAATTGTGCCAATCATTCCAATGATCATAGTTACTTTCAATTCTGTGTGAGTTACAACCTACAACCAACAACCAATAGTTGAGCTAATTTGGAGTTTTACATGCTATTCATGGAAGCATTGAAACTTTCCTCACATAGTAAAGCCGATGTTTGACGAGAAATAAACCATTAAATTGCTAGCTTTTATTCTTGAATGCATAACATGATATTTGGGTAATGTTGGCATTGGGAAAAGCATCTACATCCTCTAGTAATATTGAATCCATGTACTTCTAAAGTATTGATTGGGTTATCTATGTTGGAATGATTATGTCAATATTAGAGCGATCCATTTTATGGTTCATGGTTTGACTTTGGATGGAAATAATGTTTTATTCCCTTGGTGAAAATTCATGAATGACAAAACATCTAATTGCTATGCTGATTTTCTCTCTCATAATTTATCTTTTCTCAACATAGCTAGCAACTTGATCATAAATCAATTGGCAATATGGAGACATTAAAAGAGTTTTGGTTGTTGTTTCCCCATTGATTGGTTTAGGAAATGCTCTACAAAAAGGGTTTTCCACAATAAGCAAGAGAACCGATCTTAGTTGGATATCCTATATAAGAGTATTTGGTTTTGAATCAATTGAATTTTTATTATGTAATATGCTTGTTGATTGGAAAATTGCAAAGCAAGTGAAATTTTATTTTGTCATTGATAGAGTACAATCGTTTCCCATTGGTGGTATTTTACTTGGTATTACAACGCCAACTAACAAAGCTATCCTTTCATAACTTAGGAGGAGGAGCAAGTAGGTAAGAAAAATTTGAGCATGGATGTTTTCACAGTGTTAAAACATAGTGTTTATATCTTTTGGATTACATTGTGTATATAGTAGTTTAGAAACGATCGACATACATTTCAAGTGGACACTCCATCCATCTTCATGATCAACAAGAAGCATTTTAATCCTTCTTCTTGTTGATCCTGAAGATGGGTGGAGTGTCCACTTGAAACATACACGTGGGTCATTTCTAAAATGATACACAGTGGAATCCAGAAGATATAAACACTAGGTAAGCAAAGTTTTCTTTCAACTAATATGGCAGTAATAGATGATAATTTTAATCAATTCCAAGTAGAGATTGTAGAAGATGATTTATATTTCTACAAAAGATCCACTTCTACTTCCTACATTTTATGGATCATACAATGAGTAATTTGGGATATAAAACCACCTTACTTCAGAGAGAGGACTCATAAGTTGAGTGGAAGTGGCATTCATGGTGAAAATTCAAAGCACCATTAAAAGCTAGAGTTCTATTATGGCTTATCCTCTCCAATTGAGTTCTCACTTGGGGCAAACTTCAAAGGAAATCTTGGTAGGGTCCAAGATATTGCATCCTTTGCAATGAGCAAGAGGATAATGTAACTCGTGTATTTTGTGCATGCCACTTTACAAAGTATGCTTTCTTGTTGGAAGTCTTATAGTCTAGGCAAAGGGGCTTGGGAAGGCACACCATCAATAGAAGAAGCCCTTCAAATCTTAATTGACATCCATGAGGTAAGTAAGGATCATAATTCATCGCTTGTGTTTGTCTTATAGGCCATCTACTTGTTTAAGAATGCCATGCTTTTGAGAAAAAGTAAGGATCATAATTCATCGCTTGTGTTTTTCTTATGGGCCATCTACTTGTTTAAGAATGCCATGATTTTTAGAATAAATTGCTTTTTACTAGCCATATTATTTTAGAAATTAAAGGAGCTTACTCAAGTTTGGGACATACCACTAAACTTAAGAAATAGAGAATTATTCGAGAGGTGGAGATAGATAGAACAAAACCTTATGGTTTCTTTAAAGCCCCCCTCCCTCGATTCCCAACAAGGTAATCACCAATAGAGTGGAGGAGCAGGTATTCTACACCTATCAAACTCACACAAGATTAATTGTGCATGTGGTTTACTAGGCATAGTAACCATTTTGTAGAGGTAAAAGTTGATTGCATACTATTGTCACTTGCTTTGGAGGTTGGAGTAATAAATATATAAGTCATGGCGAATTTTGTTTTTTTTTTTCATGCGAAAGAGTGGAGGAGATTTAAACCCCACCCTGCACTATCAAAAACCTCCGACCTCATCACTCACCAAGTGAGCTACATTGCTGGCCTAGACCTTAGAGCTCACTTATCTCTTCACTAAATGACATTATGGCATGAAGGAACCTAGATATACATGTAAATTTACAATGGACAAGGGCGATAAAAGCAAGATTCGAGACATTCATATATAAACATGTGTATAGTGAGCTTAATCAAATAGTACACAACCTATTAAAACATGGTTGTTGCATCAGAGGAATAAGGCACATAAAGCACTCTTAAAATGACAAAGTCCAAAAATGAGGCTAATGAGATTAATGGTCGCCGTGTTCACATGCCTTAAGTTAATTATTCCCGAGTAATTTTTATTGCTCCAAAAATGGGGAAATGGGATTTGATGATTCTTTGGTTGGAATACCTAATGTTTGCAAGTCTTCCTAATGGTAAGACGTTTTCCAGATTTGGTGGAAGAGCCTTTTCCATGTATGGTATGGAGTATACTTTCGTGTGACCCTTAAGTTTACATTTACTTTGTTTGGCGCGTGAGTTGGATTTGGTCGCCGATAAATAAGGAAATACGGGCAAAGCATTGCCAGGTGGTGGCCAGGCTGTCAGACGCCCACAATTCGCTAGCACCCATCATACATAGCTTAGCTGGGGATTCGGGGAACCTTTGTTTTAGCTGGACGCGTGAATTATCCGTTGGTGGTGGGGGCAGCAGACTGATATTTCTATGTGCCTCTCTCCCGCATCTCCTCAGTGCCTCGTGGTTGAGAGTTCGAATCTCAAAGAAGAAAGATTGTCACTTAACATTTCGGGTGTTCTTGTCTTTCTGGTTTTCACATTTGTTCGGCACGGTTTGTTTTTAGGGTTTTGACTTTTCAGTATCTGCTACCAGGAGCAGCTTTCTTGTGAGTGCTAGCATCAATGGCAGGCGCAGGCAAGTACGCATCTGCAGCTCTCTTGGTCGTTGTGATGATAATGATGGGAGCAGCAGAAACAGCAGAGGTGAAGGCAGCTGCGCCTAGTCCAACAATGGAGGCAGGTGCTGCTTCAATACCCTTTCTTCCCTCTCCATTCGCCGTTCTCATCGCCTCCTGCATCCCCTTCTTCTTCGCCTGTCGACTTTACTGAGGTCTCTCTGGTCCCTTTTTGCGATCAGGAATAAGCGGCAATTCTTTTCTTTTGTATATCTGTGATCTATCATATTCTTTTATGTAGATGACATTACGGGATGGATTTTGTGGAGGTTATTCTTTTCTGGACGAGAGAGCCAGAGTATTTTGTATCCGGTACACGGATTTCTTACTTCATTGTTTTGTAGTCATTTAGGAAATAAAGGGATTTTGAATTAATAGAGTTACTCTAAATAATCTTGGATTTCGCATTCTACAATTGCGCGGACGTAACACAGAGTTAGGGTTTTTGCCTGTTTTAGGGTTATTGATGAATTTCTTTGAGCAGAATGCGCGGTAAACTTTGAAATCTTTTTAAAGTAGGTGATCGACATTTCTTGTATTCTGTTGCTTATAGTCATTACTTTCTTTCCATCTGGGTGGTTGCAGACAATCTAATTTATTTTATTTGTAGGGCGGTTACAGATTTATAGTTTAAAAGCTATACATGGCTGAATCCCTCTCCACTGAAAGATTCCAATGTTTTCAACATAATGATGGTTTTGATTCCCTCTCCGCTGAAAGATTCCAATGTTTTCAACATAATGATGGTTTTGATTTTTTTGTTTTTGTGAGCGATTGCACATTAATTTGGTATTGTACGCGGGAGAGATCTTCCGCAGGTGAAAGTTACGTGCTCTGGTTTACTGTAGGAATTAAATTCATAACATTTGAATTGAATTGATGATAATCATCCAGCGATTATGAAGGTTGTAATTTTGACTCGTGTACGTAATTTTTTTAAATGGAAGATTTGAAACGTTTTTCAATGGAATATTTGACAAGCGAGCAAATGCCTCTTGTGCATGTTAAGTTGTGATTAAGCGCAAGCCCCGTTTGTGGAAAATGCTACAATGTAAACTGCAGAATCTTATCGGTTTTTTTTTTTCTGGGATGTAATTTTGATTTTTTTTGTTTTTTCTGAGAAAAAAGATGCATCTGCTTTATAAATAAAGGAGAGACATTTTACATAATTTCATAGGTTTCTTGAAATAGATTTTCATCAATTTCATTACAACAAAATGGTCAATGTATTAAACATCCATAAAAAAAAACTAGCAGTATGGACATGCTGTGCATTATAAGTTCTTATAACATATCATAGTTCATGGCATCAAGCCTAAAACAAAAACATATGACATGAAATCAAAACTGAATTGGCCCAGCCCCATATTGCTGACCAGGAACATGCTTCCAAATCTGCCATATGTCATCGCCAAAATCAAGCCTAATTTTGGATAACCGCCACTTGATTCCGTTCCCTATAATTTGATTTTATTACTTTTAATAACAAGTTACTTTTTTTTTTTAAATGCATTTTCAATATTTTAAATGTTGTTATTTTATGAATATGTTAATGTGTTTTTCAATTTTTATTGGGAAGATTATTTAATTATTTATGATTTTTTTTAAATCTCTACATACATTTAATAATTTATGAGGAAATTTACAAAATTACTACATAATTGTGAATAATTTTAAATATACTCAATTTTGAAAGTTGCGCAAGAAATAAATATATAAGGACCATCTCAACACCTCTTAGCCTTTTAAAGCAATCAATTTTGAAAGTCATGCAAGGAACAAATATATAAAGCACCATCTCAACCCCTCTTAGCTTTTTAAAGCAATCAATGCCAACTCTTTAAACAATTAGTTGTTGAAGCTCCCTTACTTCTCTAATGCATTTTTTTACTTCTATGAATGTCTATCTCACTTCTTCACATGTTTATCTTCAACATTAGTTTATTTTAAAAGCTTTGCATATCATTTTGGTTTGATCATAGTAAAGTTTGCGAAAATTTTGCAAAATTTTGTCCCCTTTATAAGATTCTATTGTAGTAATGCATGTGACGATATATATTTTACTTGTATCAAACTAGAGACACAAGGTAGCTAGCCCAGTGGGATATAGCTCAAGTGGTTTGACTGTTGTGAGGTGTAAGTAGGAGATCACAGGGTCAAGTCCTTGGGCTAGCTATCTATGTGAATGTTGAGGGCCTCACTCGATGTCCACTTTAGGTTAGGTTGCCAAAATTGCTTCGAGGGTTTCCTGTGATGTGCATTCCAATGAAGTAAAATAAACAATATAAAAGAAAAATACACAAGTGATGCAGGAGCATCGACCTAAGTGATTGAAGCAGTTAATGTTATTGCCTTGTAATAGTTCTAGAATGACTAGGGTTAGTTGTTATTTGGATTTTGATTGTAATAATGGCGAATTGTCACCGATATCCTCGAATCTTGTAAGAGGGTACTTGAGGATAGGGTTTGTTATCCAATTGATGTGTATAGGAGTCCCGATCCTGTTTATCCGGATTTGACAAGTTTATGGACTCTTATTTAATCTTTGAATGTAATTGATTGAACGGTTGTTGATGAAATGAAGAACAGAGTTCCTGAACTTTGCAATTAGATCGTGTATTATTTCCTTCTTTCAATAACCAGAAGTGTGTAGATTCTCTGCATAAGTACGAATTGTGTAGATTAGCCGGATCCTCTGAAATCTATGTTGTGATATTCCCATTCGAATACATAGAGGTGGAATTGATCGTTCCTCTGATCAATTTCCGTAGTTATAGTCTGCAAAATTCATAGAACGAACATTGAACGGTCGAGATCTGACCCAAGGAAGAAGATCGATGGTTTTGGAGTGTTTCCGCAAAGCCAAGGATGAGATTATTCAAATTTGGGAAAGCCGAGATCGGATGGTGGAGATCGCATCCGAGTACGAAGAAGAAGATCAATGGTAGGGAAACCTCATCATGGGACGAAGTTGCATGGAAGATAACGATCCACAACTCATAGGTCAACAATCTTGAAATTGATCACAGATCGACGGTTGGGAAAAGCTCCGCAAATATCAACGGTTTGGAAGCCACTTTGCGGAAAGAAGTTGTCCACGGTTGCGGAAAGAAGATCTCCGCATTTACGAAAGGGAGGTATCCGCAATTGCGGAAAGCTAACATCCACATATTGCGGAAAGTAGGCATCCGCATATTGCGGAAGGACGCATTGCGGAAAGAACCTTGCGGAAGACGCATTGCGGAAGGATGTCTTGCGGAAGGAGCCTTGTGGAAAGAGGCTTGCGGAACAGAAATTGCATAAGACTTTTCTTTCAACACTCCGCAAAAAGGTAATTCCCGCAATCCGCAAATCTTATAAAATATTCTTTACGCCTGGTTGGAATCCACGTTGCGGAAGGAAGACTTAGCCAAACCGCTAAGTTTAGAGGTTCTACCAAACTTAGAAGCTAACTATTCCTGGCAGGCGGATCGAATTAGTTTACTGGTTCGAGTTTGCATTAATTGGTATCAGAGCTGAGGAAAAGATGCCACCAAGACGAGGCCGAGCACGTGGAATACCAGTTGGAGGTGGTCGAGGAAGACAAGCTGCAGATGCAGACGTAGATATGCAAAGAGAATTATGATGACTTTGAGCCAGAATGGAAGCTATGGAGAGAGGAAATCCAGGGAGTGTAGATATCAATGACGAAGAAGAATCTTCTGAAGAGAAACCAGAAGAGGTTGACGAAGAAGTGAAAGTATTGAGGATGCTGGTGAAGGCTGGTAGCAGACCTAAAGTGGAAGTCCCCATGTATGAAGGTAACCTGAACGGTGAAGAGATCATGGACTCGATAAATGCTTTGGAAAGTACTTTGACTTTGAAGAAGTTGAAGACAAAAAGCAGATGAAATATGCAGCAACCAGACTGAAAGGACATGCAACCATTTTGTGGGATGAACTACAGATCCATAGAGAAAGGAAAGGTAAGTCCAGAATCAAAAGTTGAGATAAAATGTTGGGTAAAATTAAAAGTCAATTTATGCCTAAGGATTATTAGTTAACTCTCATTAGGCAGCCGCAGAATCTTAGACAAAAAGGTATGACTGTTAAGGAATATACATAAGAGTTCTTTAGGCTGAGTATTAGAGCTGGACAGACAAAAAGAGGCATAGAGAGAGTGGCCCGGTATATAAATGGACTAAGGTATGAAATACAGGGTGAGATCAGCTTATTGAATTTCATAACTGTAGAAAATGCTTATCAAGTAGCCTTGAAAGTAGAAGATAATCTACTAAGAAAACAGAACCAGAAGAACAGGGGAAGTATAGCAAGAGGGAAAGGATTTTCAAATAGAGGAGGAAAGTATTAGGCTTCTAGGAATGAAGCAGAAGGTTCCAGCAGCCAATCACCCCAAAGAGGAGGATTCCGGGGAGGTAGATTTGGTGCTAGAGGATGAGGCAGAAGCAGAGAAGTAAAATGCTATGCATGTGGTGAGATTGGACACATGTCATGGGAATGCCCAAAGAACAAACCAACAACTCAGAGGAATGCAAACATTGCTGAGGCTAGAGAGGAGTCCAATGAGAAGGCAGAGATAGGAAATCCTCCAGAGGAAGGAGAATATCTTATGATGAAAAGAGTTTTGGTGAAAACAGAGAAAGAATTGCATGAACCAGCACAAAGAAAGAGTCTATTTAGGACTAAGTGCAAGTCACAAGGGAAGTGTTGTAAGGTGGTCATTGACAGTGGTAGTATAGATAATTTGGTCTCCACTGAGATGGTAGAGAAGTTGGGATTGAAGAGGATGAAACATCCCACTCCTTATAAAGTGTCCTGGTTGTAGAAGGGACATCAGCTCTTGGTGAAAGAGTAGTGCAGAGTGGAGTTACAAATTGGTAACTACAAAGATGTGATATTATGTGATGTGATGCCTATGGGTGTGTGCCATATACTCTTAGGAAGGCCATGGCAATATGACCGAAAAGTTGTTCATGATGGAAGGAAAAACACTTATACCTTGGAAAAGGATGGAAAGGGGCATGTGTTGCTACCTTTGAAGGATGAGATAGTTCGAGAAGACATAGGACCTAGTATTTTGCTGATGACTGGGAAAGAGCTACTACAAGAAGTCAAAAAGGATGAAGGACTACATTTTTCCCTTATTGGCAAACCAAAGGTAATTTTAACTTCTACAAACTTAGATGATTTTCCTATTGAAGTTAGAATTCTGCTTGATGATTTTGCTAATATTATTGTGGATGAGTTACCAAATAATTTACCTCCTGTGAGAAGTATTAGTCATCATATTGACTTAATACCTGGTGCAAGTTTACCAAACAAGGCAGCTTATAGGTTGACACCTCAGGAGAATGAAGAGATTAAACACCAGGTACAGGGATTACTGGATAAAGGTTTGGTGAAAGAAATTTTAAGTCCCTGTGTAGTGCCTACAGTGCTGAGTCCAAAGAAAGATGGTGCATGGCGTATGTGTATTGATTCTCGAGCAATTAATAAGATCACTATCATGTACATATTTCCCTTACCCCGTATTGATGATTTGATGCATTGTTTAAGTGGGTCCAAGTATTTTTCAAATATATATTTGAAGAGTGGTTATCATTAGATAAGAATTAGGGAAGGGGATGAATGGAAAACTGCATTCAAGACCAATAATGGGTTGTATGAATGGTTAGTAATGCCTTTTGGGCTTACTAATGCACCTAGTACTTTTATGAGTTTAATGAATGAGGTGTTGAAGGAGTACACTGGGAAGTTTGTGATACTATACCTAAATGATATTCTGATCTTCAGTCAGAATAAGGAAGAACACCTGAGACATCTCAAATTGGTGTTGAGTACCCTACAAAAGGAGAAACTGCTCATAAATTTGAAAAAGTGTAGTTTCATGAAGCATGAGTTAATCTATTTGGGTTTTGTAGTCTCAGGAGAAGGATTGAAGATGGATCCAGAAAAGATACAAGCCATCCTTAGTTGGCCAATTCCAAAGAATTCTTTTCAGGCTAGAATTTTTCATGGTCTGGCAAGTTTTTATAGGAAATTCATCAGGAACTTTAGTCATATTTTTGCACCCATAATAGACACCTTCAAGGAAAGTAGAGAACCTTTCAAATGGACAGAAGCAACAGATAGAAATTTCAATCTGTTCAAAAAGAAGAGCACCGACAAGCCTATTTTGGATTTGCCAAGTTTTGATAAAGTTTGTCAAGTAGAGATAGATTCCAGTGGGACAAAAATTGGTGTTGTTTTGAGCCAAGAATAGAGACCAGTAGCATATTTTAGTGAGAAGTTAAATGAAGCAAAACATAAATATTCCTCATACGACAAAGAATTGTATGTTGTTGCGTAGGCTCTTAAGAAGTGGAGGCATTATTTGATGCCCAAAGAATTTGGTTTGTATTCAGATAATCATGCTTTACAATTTATAAATAGTCAACCAAAGTTGAATCAGAAACATGCTAAGTGGGTGGAATTTTGCAGAATTTTAATTTTGTGATCAAGCATACAAGTGGGAAATCTAACAAAGTGGTTGATGCTTTAAGCAGAGTGAATTTAATTCTACAATATATTAAGATCCGTACCTTGGGATTTGAAAATTTGATTAACATGTATAAAGAGGATGTGGATTTCAAGGATATCTATGCAGCTTGTGAGAATCCAGTTTCCCATAACAAAAGCCAATGGTTGGACTACATGATACAAGAAGGGTTACTGTTCAGAAACAACAAACTGTGCATTCCAAAAGGTTCTATGAGAGAAAACTTGATAAAGGAGAAGCATAGTGGATGTTTGTCAGGTCACTTTGGCCAGGACAAAATATTTTCTTAGGTGAGTACTTTTTATTTTTGGCCAGGAATGCAGCAAGATGTTAAGAATTTTGTTGAGACATGTAGGATATGTCAACATGCCAAAGGGAGAAGTTAGAACACTAGATTGTATAAGCCCTTGCCTATTCCAACTAGGCCTTGAGATTACATCAGTATGGATTTTGGTCTGGGATTGCCCATAACTCAGAGGGGTAATGATTCTATTTATGTTGTAGTGGATAGGTTTTCAAAAATGGATCATTTCATTGCTTGTAAAAGGACCAATGATGCAACAAATATTGCTATTTTGTACTTCTCAGAAGTTGTTAAATTGCATGGTCTACCTTGAACATTGTATCAGATAGAGACACTAAATTTGTTGGTCATTTTTGGAGAACCTTATGGAAGAAATTGGGAACCAATCTTAGTTTTAGCTATGCTTATCACCCTTAGACTGATGGCCAGACTGAAGTGGTAAATAGAAGCTTGGGAAATATATTGAGAAATCTTGTTTATGAGAATCCAAAATAGTGGGATTCAACTCTTTCTCAAGCTGAGTTTACTTATAATGATTCACCTAACAGGAATACAGGTATGAGCCCATTTCAGATTGTGTATGGGATGCATCCAAGAGGGGTGTATGAACTCAGGAATTTGGGAAAGATGGAGAAGAGAAGTGCAGATGGTGAAGAATTTGCAAATAGTATGCAGGAGCTACACGAAAATGTCAAGAATAAATTGCAGGAGAGTGCTAGCAAATACAAACATAGAGCAGATCTAAACAGAAATGGAAGTTGATCTTTAGGTTGGAGATTTGGTAATGGCATATCTCAGGAAGGAAAGGTTTCCTAAGGGAACCTACAATAAATTGAAACTCAAGAAAATTGGTCCTTGTAAAATTTTGAGGAAGTTTGCTGCAAATGCATATGAATTTAAAGTTCCTTCTGATTTTGAAATTTCTCCAATTTTTAATGTTTCATATTTGTATCCTTTTAAATATTCAGGTGTTCAGAGAGAAGGGATGATTACAGGTGAATATGGTAGGTTGGAAAGCGCAGTTACCTCAGAAGGAGCAACCACAGATTGAAGCTATACTTGACAAGAGGATTTCAAAGAAAACCAGAAACAAATATTACTTTCAGTATTTAGTCAAGTGGAAGGGTCAGCCATCTGAAGATGCAATGTGGATGACAACGATGGAGATTTCTAAGTTCGATGTGGATCCTGAAGGCATATTGAAGAATTATTTTTCTCCCCTGGCGTATGATGTAGGAGCATCGACCTAAGTCTTATATTTTATGATTGAAGCAGTTAATGTTATTGCCTTGTAATAGTTCTAGAATGACTAGGGTTAGTTGTTGTTTAGTTGTTATTTGGATTTGGATTGTAATAATGGCGAATTGCCACCGGTATCCTCGAATCCTGCAAGAGGGTACTTGAGGATAGGGTTTGTTATCCAATTGTTGTGTATAGGAGTCTCGATCCTGCTTATCCGAATCTGACATGTTTATGGACTCTTATTTAATCTTTGAATGTAATTGATTGAACGATTGTTGATGAAATGAAGAACAAAGTTCCTTAACTCTACAATTAGATCGTGTTTTATTTCCTTCTTTCAATAACTAGAAGTGTGTAGATTCTCTACATAAGTACGAATTGTGTAGATTAGCTGAATCTTCTGAAATCTATATTGTGATATTCCCATTCAAATACATAGAGGTGGAATTGATTGTTCCTCTGATCAATTTCCATAGTTATAGTCTACAAAATTCATAGAACGATTATTGAACGATCGAGATTTGACCCGAGGAAGAAGATCGACGGTTTTGGAGTGTTTCCGCAAAGCCAAGGCTGATATTATTCAAATTTGGGAAAGCCGAGATCGGACGGTGGAGATCGCATCCGAGTATGAAGAAGAAGATCAACGGTGGGGAAACCTCATCACGGAACAAAGTTGCATGGAAGATAACGATCCTCAACTCATTAGTGAACGATCTTGAAATTGATCACAGATCAACGGTTGGGAAAAGCTCCGCAAAGATCAACGGTTCGGAAGCCACTTTGTGGAAAGAAGTTGTCCACGGTTGCAGAAAGAAGATCTTCGCATTTGCGGAAGGGAGGTATCCGCAATTGCGGAAAGGTGACATCCACATATTGCAGAAAGTAGGCATCCGCATATTGCGGAAGGACGCATTGCGAAAAGAACCTTGCAGAAAATGCATTGCGGAAGGAGCCTTGCGGAAGACGCATTGAGGAAGGACGTCTTGCAGAAGGATCCTTGCGGGAAGAGGCTTGCGGAAAATAAATTGCGGAAGAATTTTCTTTTGAAACTCTGCAAAATGATAATTCCTGCAATCCACAAATCTTATAGAATCTGATTTACGCCTTGTTGGAATCCACATTCCGGAAGGAAGACTTAGCCAAATCGCTAAGTTTATAGGTTCTACCAAACTTAGAACCTAACTATTCCTGGGAGGCAGATCGAATTAGTTAATTGGTTCGACTTTGCATCAACAAGGAGCCCCAAGAAAATACGCAAAGTTTACATATGAATAAAGGTACAAATACATACCAACAATTTACCCATTGTTGGTACAAAATATTCCCTCAAGCTTATCACAAGCTAGGACTCTCCAATGCTCTACAAACCTTAGCTAGGGAAACCATAACAAGATAAGAATAATTCCCAACCAAATGTAGTTGCTCCACCAAAGATCCATAACTAGTAGGCATACATGCTAACAAGTCCTCTTTGGCCCTTGTAATTACATCACACAAGTGTGCAATATAGTCTTCCATTATCTTCTCCGCATCTAACACTCCAAGTAGTTATAGGGTTTCCTATGCCACAAACCCTAGACTTATTCTCTCACAAGAACCACAAGAACAAGTGCTTCCTTTGCTCTCCTTAGGTAATCTCCCGAGCCATAGTGCTCCATGGATTCATAGGGTAAGCCATCACCCTAACACCTTTCTTACATCAACACAAGAACCCTAGCACACTAAACAAGCATGCAAGTACAAGGAATAACTACAAATGAAAGATACAAATTCATGCATGTCTATAAGACAAGATTGATGTGAATGTTGGTTTACCCTTCTTCTAGCAAAATATTCACGTTGACAAAGAACTGGTGAAGGGTCATCCAATCCTTCCTTGATCATGGTATTATTGTTGAGGGGAAATAGGTTGAATAACCCTCCCTTGAGATTAGATTTCTCCTGAAGGGGATCCAGGGTCGAAGTGTCGATCAACCCTTTTTCTATTACTAGATGACCCTTTCCACCCATCTTTTCTTCTTTTTCTATTGTTTCTCATTCTTTCTTTCATCCAAATTTCCAATTCTATCTAATATTTGCTTAAAATCCATCCAAGGTAATTAACTGAGTTTTCGAACACATTCCTCTATGTTTCAACATACATTTAGAATAGAATTTCTCATGGATAACCATCACATGGATTTCTCATGGATAACCATCACATGGATTTCTTAAGCTTTCCATGTAGTTGCAAAAGCATTTGGTTGTAACCCGCGACTACCGAAACCACATATTCTTGTAACCCACAACAACTAGAATCACATAATCCTATAACCAGTGACTACTGAAACCAGAGAGTTTGATGACTACCGGATTTGCATACAGTGACTACTGATATTCTTGTAGGTTTTTCTAGGAGCACTTTTTGTGGTTTGACTTGTTTCGCTTCTCTAGAACAACGATAAACAGGTGGATTTTGTTGGAAACACATCAATATGAGGATTCTCCTATTTTGGGTCAATGTGAAATCGAAGATCAAGAGATTTAGTCGACATCCAAATGTACAAACAAGATGTTAGTGCACAGCTACAATTTCATGATTGTGGACATGAAATCGTCCCAAGTTGATGGTTTTATCAAATAAGGCATCCAATCCACTATTGTTGTTGGTGCAACTCCCATACCTATGTTGGAGATCCATGAATTCAGGATATGTGGTTTTCAAATTCTATTCTCTCATTTGTAAAAATCATATATAAAAGCACTTGTATAATGATTTTTGGTGGGACACATTGAAGATTGCATTATGTATTATTTTCTATGCTATGTAATTCAGAACTATTGCTTAATGAAAAGGATTGGTTGTTGAAGCTCTGAGTTAGTCATGTGAAATTCCTGCAGCACTATGTAGCCAGGAGGCCCCCCTGATTTGGATAGCTGCTATAGAGTTAGCTTAGAAGTTTGTTCATTTATTTAAATTAATTAGATCATTGTGTGTGTGTTTTCCTTAATGCATTTAGTTCATTTCTAATTATAAGTTGCATGAAATATTTTCATTTAAAAAGGTTAATCGCTTTCTTGAATGTCATTCATTTATGCTTTGCTTTAGTTTCCCCTTTTTTGCTTTCTTTTTCATTTACTCTATTTCTAGAAGCTTGAAGTAAGATTGATTAAGTAGTGGGATCCCTTCCAAGTGGTGTGCTTACTTTTATTATCAGAATTGCTCACAAGTTGTGATTACAAAAACTCTAGTAAGACTAAGAGAGTCACAAGACATGGGATAATAACTTGAAGCCTTCTAAAGTTGATTTAATTTAAGAGTCTTCCTGAATCTTATTAGAATGTTTAAGCTTGACCAAAGTTGCAGAAAGTGAAATAGAACATTGAGAAAAGATAACTATAAGTGGACTTCAATAATTTCTTGTAGTTGACTGTGTCAATAAAGCTAGATTCCTATATCCATTTTACTGATTCTAAGATCAACTAATCTAGCTAGTTATGCATTGAGGATTGACTCAAGTTATGGTTTTGTGCTTCTGAACCTATAGAAGCTTGTTGAAGTCAATTGAGGAACTAAATGAAAGAATAGCATGAATATTCTCCATAAGAATAAAAGACAATAACCTGAATAGAATACATAACCTTACTTGTTTCAGTTTGACTTCTGACAATTGGTCCACCAAGCAATTTGCCTTTTTGAATTTAGTAGTAGTTTAGTCTTCTATTCTTGTATATTGTTGGAGGTGCCTTGTTAGCCAACTGAGTTGGTCCTCCCGAATGAATAGCTCATAGTTGGGTCAAATAGTCGTGTCGGTTATGATAACCGACTGAACAATTATGGAACCATAACAAAATAACTATATGTATTGAATATATAATACGATGGTGAGGCAAGTAAACATAGATGCTTTTTGTACATATCTGGTCTGTCTGATAACATAAGATACTTGTTCCTTGGGTTCTCATTGCTCTATTATCTTACTCTCCCATGTATGTATGATTATCGTGCAATGCATATTTATGTGTATGATCGATGCACTATTGGTAACTCCATGTAATCCCACATATTAAAACATTGGTTCCATTTCCAGTAGTATTGACCCATGACATGAAGAATGCATACATATGGTGAGCAAGAGGGAAATAAGAGCCTAATAGAACCAAAATATCGTAAACTATATACAAAATTATGCTAGAAGGAACAAACTAATGCTTGCATAGGACTGAGAAAATTTCTTCACATGAAATATTCATAGAAGTCGTTCCCCATGAAATAAAAAATTTCTTGACAATGTTCATGACCATGTTGGACGCCCAGAATTAAAGACTCCTAATGCACAAGATATTTAATGGAGGAAGGATGAATTTATATGAATGGTTCGAAAAGATATGTGAATACTTTTGTGAAAAACAAGCTATAGAAGAAATATCATCAGTAGACCAAATCCGATGCAAATTCTACACCGACCTTCACGAAGGATTTTTTTGCTCTATACCAAGTTTGCTATATAAATTCTTAATAAAAAACAAAGCTAGTCACATAGTCAAACCATGACCTCCGTTGGGCATGCCCGATTCATCAAATTGGGAGAAGACGCAGAAAGATTGGGACTGCTTTATCAATGAACACGAGTGGGAATACTTTTTGAACAAATGAATCCTATTTTTGAACCCACTTCCGCAATAAGAGTCAGGTTGGAAATGGCGGGTTCGCTGTCCATATGTTCTAAAAAAAGGAATGTTTATAGTTGAAAGAAGAAAAAAATAATGAAGCCCTATAAAAAGTCAATTACGCTTCGACAAAATAGGTTCCCAGTCGCTCACAAACAGATAACATATATTCAAATATTAGAAAGAGAAAAAAGGTACAAGTGACAAGAGCAATTGATATATATTGCAAGCCCTTTGCAGTACAAAGAAAAGACTGGACCAAAAATTGTTTGAGATGGTTGAGCAATTAAAAGGCCTACCTGAGTTGAGGAAAATTCGACCAAAAGAGAAAGAAGGTGAATTGTCGACGCCGATAGATAGTTCGCACACGATGGTGCTGACCCCACAAGCTCTACACATTGCAATTCCAGATGCCTTGACTCCCGTCGAGTCTATACCTATGATAATGACAACTGGGCCAACCATTATGCAAATTGTTGAGTGCGACATGGGACTAGGATCAAACAACAATGACATATGTAATCGACTAGATTAGTGTGGACAAATTGTGGATAGGTTGATGATACAACGACCAACGCATGGTAACTGGATTACCTTCACACCCGAATTCTAAATATATTCTTTTAATTTATTTTATTTAGAACATGTGGAGGTACAACAACATTATTGATTGAAGTGACTAAGCCATTGAGTACCCGACCTAGTGACGAAGAGTCCTAAGAATAAGTACGTCTGTTGTGGTATCAGTCACACCCACAAGAAGTTAGCAGCAAGCGTCTAGTAGTAAGTCAGTTAGTAAGTCAATATGATCTAGTGAATAGTAAAAATTCCACTTCTATCAATATGTCTCACCGTATTCTAGTAAATAATCCTATTTTTGAAGGGGATGGTGACCCCAAGAAACATTGGTTTGTATGCGAAGCACTTTAGAAATAGAGCTCTCACCTGGTACATGAATCTCATGGGAGAAGATATCAAGACAAAGCAACAAATAAAATATAACTTCGTAGATTTTTTTAAAGCCGACGACACCAAGCATATAGCCAGACATAAAATAAAAGAAATCAAGCAACAAATAGGAGAAATAGTACATGAATATGGTAGAAGATTCAAAGATATCCTTATCCTATCGTCAAAGATGGACCAAGTTGTCGTAATCTAGTTTTTTGTTGCAGGTCTGCAACCCATAATCAAGACACCACTCATATTACATGAATACACAACCTATGACAATGTCCTAAAGCAATCTTTAAGATTCGAGTCGAACACAGATTACTCGACTGGACTGAGCGAAAGACGATTAGAGGAAAATATTGAAATAATACAACAATCACTTCAACATCTTACCATGAGGAATAATGGTATATGGTATACCACATTCTCAAGATAAGGCCACACAAGAGATAACTACCCCTATGATGATAAAATAAGATATCATGATGACCGAAACGCATACCAGAGAGAAATCAAACTACTTGAAGAAAATCCTAGAGTATTTCCATAAGAGCATAAATGAGAAAATTTCCACATGACGCAAACAAGCTGTTTTGCGGCATATGTCAAAGGTTTGAACCTCATTCAACGACATACTTCCCCTATAATGCTGAAAATGAAAAACCAAAATGGTGCATAATATGTCAAATGACACAGCAATAGACCACATAATGTATCAAGAACTTAAAGACCAAAGCAAATTATCACACTGTGTACCAAACATAGATTGTTGAGAAAAAACGATGAGATGGTCACAATAATGACCAGCACAACAATGGACATAACCAACAAGGAAGATACAATGGTCATGGAAGATAGAACAATCAGGGATATAGGCCACCAGGTTGTGGAAAACTACGTTGCTTCATGTGCTACAATGAAGAACATTTAGGTCCCAACTGTCCATGGAAGGACATAACTGACTTAAAATTTTGTACAAAATGTGGTGTATGGGAGCACAATTTAGAAGAGTGCCCCATAATGTTAGAAGCACTTAATAATAAAAGGAAGGTTAATCTCTTGTGAAGTGTCTCTAAGCATGATGCATTGAATACTAAAAATTTGCATGTAATCACTAGACAAGGTAGAAAGACTAGAGGGGTTAAACCTCATGTCACAAGAATACAAAGAAAAGAAGATTAATATCCTAAGCCACTAAAGCAAAAAATATATTTACCAATGCTACAAAAATATTTACAGAAATTGCAGCTGAAGAAAACACTGCAGACTCCATAAATAAAACACTTAACAATTTATTACAAATCTTAACAAAGGATAAAGTTGTTGCACAATCAATTGAGTTAATGTATAATATTTGACATAAGTCAGCAAGCGAAAGGGTCACCAAAAATATTTTCGGTTTGAATCACAAAGAAAAAATTGACATTGACCCCCTTATTGACCTCGAAGTCAAAGGATTATGCATTTCATAAGTCTTCCTCAACTTTGAGCCACAAGGCAATATAATGAGAAGGTTGACGTGGGAAATTTTAGGTTGACCACGATTAGCAGAATCATGCATCTACCTTAAAATTTCCTACCAAGGATTGATCGAACCTATTGACGTATGGAAAAATGTTAATACCACAATTATGGGTATAAGCACACTTATTGATTTTGAAATCATTAACCAAAGAGAAGGATCCATATCATTCCCAAAATTAGTCAGTTGGCCTTGGGGTCACAAAATGAAAGCCTCTATTTCCTTAGAAAAAGATAGAATCAAATTGAAAGGCGAAGGAAAAAAGGTTATAGTACCCATTAATCCATCTCAAGTAAAACCCTAAGTGGAACCAGATGATAATGAGGGAGATATAAGTAAATTATACCGAGTCCTGCAAGACAATGAAGATTCTATAGAACCTCATGAATTCAGTGAAATGCATCTTGGTGCCCCTATGTCCATCGGAAAAAACTCTGACTTAGAACTATACAACTGGAAGATTGAAAACTACAACAAACATGCAAGAGAATGTTGGATAGTCGAGGCCATCCCTTGATGCCAAACACAAAAATGATTTGGAATAACTGCAATCCAAAAAATATTAAAAAAAAGGCAAAAGAATACCCAACCCTTATACTGGCAAAAAATGAACCAGCAGCTCTACCTCCCTTAAGGTTAAAAGAATGATAATCACCAGTGTTTCATGTTGAATAAGTATCTAAAACCATAGGTGAACAAAAACGAATACAAAGCCTAGTCGAAACATTCACGGGACAAGCATCCCGATGGTGGGATACCCATCGGTCACCACTGTAGACCTGGACGATCGCTTCGATATATTTCATTGAAATATTTGGAGGAAGGAAACTAATGCCACAACTGGAAATTAAGAAATTTGTACAGGATATAGACCCCGTCATGCATATAGAGAATTGTGAAAAAGAATGGAAACGAGCAGGATACAAAGATGAAATAATTTGGCCACACTTTTTTCCCAATACCTTAGATGACCTACGTAAAAAATGGTACAATATGGAAGAAGCAAGAGGAGAAAAATTTAACTGGAAAAATATTAAGGAAAAAATTATTAAATATTTCTCCTTCTCTCCCGAAGAATAATTCCTTCACAATGCAGTACAATAATTGCATCAATTCATTAAGTTGACGAAACAAGAAAGCGACCTGAGCAATTGATCAACCTCATATTCTAAAGTAATTTATGTTAAAAAGAAATAGTCAGATCAAGTGACAACCTGACTAGAAATGGAGAACGAGCATACTCATGAGAAATTTTTTTGATGTGTATAGATTTCCCACAAGTAATTCAAGAAATAAAAATGACTTTCAAAATTGCCATAAAAGAAAAGGAGAATTAAGAATACGACAAACAATTTCCCCTATCTTTTACAGAATTTAAAGAAGGAGAATGACCAATCAATGAATCAAAAGCACCTGATTGGATGGACATTGAGATTATGACAAAGGAAGTCGACATATCTATCGATGGCTGACCAAAAATGGCAAAGATAGGAAATACTGGTCGTAGCAACATACCACCAAAATAACTAATTTGCTTAAAGAATATCAATATGTTTTTGCTCGAGACTACAAAGACCTGAAAGGACTAGTGTAGGAAATGGGAGAAATGAAAATTGATATAATGCATGATGCTAAACCCGTCAAGAAACAACCATACAAGTTATACCACAAGTATAAAGACGTAGTCAAGAAAGAAATTGAAAACATGTTAAATGTAGGAATAATATATCAAGTGGATCAATTTGAGTGGGAGATCCCATGGTCGTCCATCCAAAGAAGCACGCCCCAAAAATATTCTGTGTCTATGTCGACTTTAGAGACCTCAATAAAGTAACTCTAATAGACCCCTTCCCGACTCCCTTTGTCAACGAGATCATTAACGAAGTTGTTGGGCATGAATGCTACTCATTCACCAACGGATGTTTTGGATATAACCAGGTTCCAATTGTAAAAGAAGACTAGCATAAGACTACATTTGTTTGTGAATTTGGATCATTTGCTTATAGAGTGATTCCATGGCCTAAAGAATGCCCCAACTGTTTTCTTGAAAATAGTTATAACAACCTTTCAAGAATTTTGTATAAAACAATGGCGGTCTACTTTGATGATTAGACCATATAATCAATGCTCAAAGACCATGTACAATGGCTTCACCTAATGCTATAAATTTGCAGATAGATACAATTATCATTAAATATAAAGAAATGCATATTTTCCACACCAATAGGAATACTATTGGGTCATGTTGTGTGCAAGGATAGAATAAATGTGGACTTAGCTAAAATACAAGTTATTCTAGACTTAAAACCACCAGTAAACCCAAAACAAGTTAGAATCCTGCTAGGACATATTGGATATTATAGAAAATTCATCTGACATTATGTTACATTAAATTTCCATTGGAAGAATTACTTAGAGTACATGTTGAATTATAATGGACATTAGAATCTGAGCAATATTTTGAGCTACTTAAAAGGAAATTAGTTGAAGCCCCAATACTTAAATTCCTTGAATGGTTAAATAAATTTCATTTCCATATTGATGCATCAGGCATCACATTCAGAGCCATATCAATACAACCCGGAGATGATGGACTCAAATAACCTAATGCATACACCATTCGCAACCTAAATAAAGTTGAAAGAAACTACTCAGTGACTAAACGTGAGCGATTGGGAATGATATTCGCACTACAAAAATACCGACATTACCTACTGTCTAATCTGTTTGTATTTTATACAGAGCATCAAGCTCTCAAATACTTGGTGAATAATCCACTACACCACGGTCATATATGTCAATGGATCCTATTTTTTTAGGAATTTGAATTTGAAATTATAGTCCAACTTGGAAATTTGAATGCCTGCGCCGAATACTTGTCGCGGGTTGAAATTGGAGGAGAACCAATCAACATCGAGGACGAACTACCCAATGCACACCTTTTCAGTATAGAAGTAGTACCAAAAGAATTAGAAGATATTGCAAAATTTTTACAAGAAGGCCAAGCACCTCAAGGAACATCAGAGAAAAAGAAACATATTTTAGCTGTGAAAGTAGCACCATACACAATAATCAATGGGTACTTATACAAAATTGGGCTTGATGAAATTCTTCATTGATGTGCACTTGAGCATCACGGACAAGATATCATACAAGAATCACATCCAGGGCCTGCAGGAGGAAATTTCCATGCTGACACTACTACTACAAAAATCTTACAATCGGGACCATGGTGGCCATATCTACATAGAGATTGCAAAGCTCATGTGAATAAATGCAAAAAAATGCAAAAGAATAGGTTGAACACTTAAATGACATGAAATGACTCTAATATCTGTTAAACCTAGCTTGACATCCGAAATTTGGGAAATAGATTTCCTTGGACCCTTTCCAAAACTTGGTCATCGGACCCTAGAATGATATATTATTACTGCTGTAGAGTATGTAACAAAATGGGCTGAAGCAGAACCAGTTGAAGCATGCACTAGCAAAGTTTCAGCCCGATTCATCTATGTAAATATAATTACAAGATTTGGATGTCCACTAACAATCATCGCTAATCAAGGAACACACTTTATTAATAAAACCATCAATATGATAGCCACATAGTTAATAATACATCATCATAAAATTTCAGCTTACCATCCTCAATCAAATGGAGTTGTTGAGTCATTTAAAAAAATATTAACTAAAGGATTAACAACTTGATTTGCAACATCGAAAAGGATGATTGGGATGAAAAAATCCATGCCATACTATGGGCATACAAAACAACATACAAACAATCGATAGGACAAACACCTTTTAAGCTAGTATTTGGACAAGAAGCAGTAGTCATGTTGCACTTCAAACAACAAGCACTTGCTATTTCTCAACTACTACATCTCGACATTATTCAAGCGACTCAGGATAGAATATTTGACCTACAAAACTTAGAGGAGTACATAATGATTTCTATACATCACCAAGAAGTTCAGAAGACATGGTAAAAATCCTGGCACGACCAGAACATTAAAAGCAAAGACATCTCTATTGGTGACTTGGTACTGTTATACAATAGTTAGAAAAAATGAAAACCAAAGAAGATTGAGACTAGATGGTTAGGACCATACAAAGTTGAAGAACTCAACAACAATGGATGAGTAAGGTTAAAAACACTTCAAGGTAGATGGATCCAGAATTTAGTGAAGCGTTGATGGTGCTGGATACTGTTAAAGATTCTTTTTTCTCTATACGAAGGTGTTCCACAGTAGCAATGGAATTCAATTTTCTTTATCTATGTTTATCATCGTTTCAACAGAGTTTGGAAAAAATGTGAACTGTGTTTTCACTTATTTAATTCAAATTCTTTTATAATTACAATCTCTTTAAACATTTTTTTTTTAAAATATCGTAATTATTTTTACAACCGATCCATTTACTCCATATCAATTCAGTTCTGCATAATTAAAAGTCTATTTGCAATTCTTTATGACTGTGTTTCTTTAGTTTTGCTATGAACTTTTAAATTCTTTAAATTTGTAATGATTAAATAACATAATGTCTTCTGTGATTTTAATTGTTGCAAGTTTAGAATGCAGGATGAATTGACTAGTTTCAAACACTTGGTTCCCATGGGATAGGATATATATATATATATATATATATATATATATTTAACTGGAATAGTTAAGTCTAACTTTGCATTTGCATTCTGTAGCCATTAGGTTATGATTATATAGCTTGTTTGTGTTACAGTTATAGAGTCAACCTTTAATTTGCATTATATTGCAATCTTTAGTTTTTCATTAAAATTATCCTTTCGAGGAGAAAAAACCACTTAGCGGCTAATGGATCCGTAAAACACGTCAGGGAAAGCCATCCCAAATGGCTTGGAGTTTCTAAATACTCTCGGACTGGGATATTCCCTCCTTGTTGGAGAGCAGGTCATAAATGACCTTCAACAAGCCCCTTAAAGAATGAGCACTCCAAAGATGGTAGAATTGAAGCTACAAGTTCAAGAGTTGATGGAAAAAAGCATATCATGCCAAGTGTATCCCTATGGGGTGCACTGATGTTTTTTTTCAAGAAGAAAGATGGAACATTGAGACTATGTATTGACTATCAACAACTCAATAAGGTCACAGTCAAGAATAATTATCCATTTCCTAGGATATGTGATTTATTTGATCAGATGAAAAGAGCTAAAGTGTTCTCCAATATTGACTTAAGGTTAGGGTATCTGCATCATGTTAAAATTAAAGAATAAGGCATCCATAAGATAACTTTCGGGACTTGGTATGGCCATTATGAGTTTACAGTGGTACCCTTTGGTCTCATTATGCACTAGATACTTTCATGTACCTCATCAACAACGTGTTCAACGTACTTGGATAAATTTGTGTTGGTGGTTCTAGATGACATCCTTATTTCTTCTAAGGATGAAGAGGAACATGTAGGGAATCTAAGAATGGTATTACAGGCGCTCTGAGAAAATTAGTTATATGCCAAGTTGAGCAAATGTGAATTTTATCAACGAAGGATTCAATACTTGGAACATGTTATCTCATGAGAGGGAATCTTAGTGGACGCTGAGAAGATTGAGGCAATAGTGAATTGGCTCAAAACCAAGAATGCAAATGGGTTTAGCATGTTATTACATGAGGTCCATTGAAGGATTCTCCAAATTGGCACATCATATTACCTCATTGCAAAGAAATAATGAAAATTTTGTATGGTCCAATAAATGTGATAAGGGATTCCAACATTTTAAGGAACTACTCAGCAATGCTCCTATTTTGAGGATTGCAGGACCCAACAAAGATTGTTGGTATGCATTGATGCTTGCATCGAAAGGATATGAGCACTTATGCAGGAAGGACATGTGATATGCTACGAATATAGAAACCTAAAGGAACATGAGAAGACTTATGCAACTCATGATTTGGAATCAGCTACCATTGTACATGCTTTGAAGATGTGGAGACATTATCTGCATGGATGGAAATTTGAGTTATGGACTGATCATATGAACCTACAATATTTATTTGATCTACCCATCATGAATGTTAGGAAATCCGGGTAGTTAGAGTTCTTAATAAGTGAGTTTTATCTTGAAATAAAACATTTTAATGACAAGGAGAATATAGTTGTTGATGCTCTGAGCACAAAATTTCATATAGCAGCTATGAGATTATGTAAGGTTGACTTCAGAGAACAAGTCATTAAAGCCTCAACCAAATATGAGAAGTATATTCAAGTGGTAGCAGGTTTGCAGAAATAAAATATGATAAGAAGTGAAGGATATCAGCTAGAAGAAGATAGACTTATTGTTTTCCAAGGACAGTTGTTCATTCCAAATGATGCATGAATAAAGAAGCTAGTGGTGAGTGAGATACATCATATTCCTTACTTAGGACATCTAGGATATCAAGGGAATATAACAGAGGCAATAAAACAATACTATTGGCCACTGATGAAGAAGGATATAGAAGAGTATATCACTAGATGTTAGAAGTTCCAATAGGTTAAAGTAGAGCACTGACATCCAACAGGATTATTGTAGCCATTTCCCATCCCGAGTCGAAATAGTAAGTAGTTTCGATGGATTTTATTACAAAATATTTTATGATAGTAAGACAACATTACTTGATCATGGTGGTGGTGGAAAATTTAAAAAAAGAAACACATTTCATACCAATTAATTCCATGCATAAAGAAGATGTATTTGAAAATATTTTCATGAAGGAAATATTCAAGTTGCATGGATTTCCTAAATAAATAATTTCATACAGGGATACAAAGTTCACATCAAATTTATGGAAAGGCTTGTTCAAGGATTTGGGAACTCAACTCAATTTCAATACAACATACCATCCTCAAACAAATGGTTAGATAGAAAGAGTGAATCAAGTGCTTGAGGATAGGTTGAGGATGTATGTGATGGACAAGCCATTGAAGTGGGAATATAACCTACATCTAGTTGAATTTGTGTACAACAATGAAGACCATGTGTCATTGGGAATGAGTCCATTCAAATTTATGTATGGTATAAATTTTACAACTTGAATAAGTTGGGAAAACCCAATGAATAGGGTAGTTCTTGGATAGGAAATGGTTAAAAAAATGGAGTAGGAGGTTGTTAAAATCAGGTAGAATTTAAAAGTAGCCAAAGATCATTAGAAGAGATATGTGGATCTGAAAAGGATGCCATAGATAATTCAGGTTCAAAAACCATGTTTATCTGAGAGTGAAACTAAAGAAGTTCTATTTGAAGCTCATGGGTTGTACCAAGTTGGAACCGAGATATTGTGGGCCTTTTGAAGTCCTTAATAGAATAGGACATGTTGCATATAGAATTGCATTTCCTGCACATATGAAGGATCCTAATGTTTTTCATGTCTCATTGCTTAAAAAGTATGTACATGATCATAATCATGTTATTGATTGGAATGTGATTCAGTGTAACTAGAAAGAGAGTTCCAAGTGGAGCCTATGCACATCCTAGACAAGAAGGTAACCATGCCATGCATTTGATCCATCGAGCAGTTAAAGGTGTAGTAGAGGCACTTTGGTCTAAATGAGGATACATGGGAGCTAGAGGATGCTGTGAAGGAGGCACACCCATTTTTGTTCAATTTTGAGTAGCACTGAGGACATTGTTAATTTGAGGGGGAGGGTAATGTAATTCCCCCTAGTTTTGATCTCATTGTATGTGAATATGTAAATAATATCGTGGTGAGGAGCTCAAGGCCAATCCTCTACCATACATTTCCCGCTTGTATATCAACAGTAAGATATGGTATAGTTGGATTGTGTGTTGGTCGGGCATTGCAAAGATTGTATATGAAAAATCACAAATGAATGTGCAAAGAAACAAGAAGCAATGGGGCACCATTTTCAAAATATTAGGGGGAGAGATATTGAACCCATGAACCAATAATTACCAACTTGAACTATGCACTCAATCATTCAATTCTTACAGAAGGAATTGGTTGAGGTAATTATTGTCTTGGGAAGCAGAAGGCATGGGTGTCGGTTTGTGTCTGAGTCACCCTATAGTCTAGAACTAGGATGGCTTGTTGTACAGGGGCCGCAGTTACAAATTAGAGCCCATCCTTTCATTAATTGGTGATTTTTACTTTCTTGGGGGGTTCAATTCTCATGGGGCTGCAATTCAAGAAGTTCAGGTTGGATAGGGGATGACTAGTGAGTTTCTTTCATGTAGTGCATTATGCCTAAGTCATTATTCCTGAGATTTATCTAACATCGATCTATTAGTATGAAGTCATTTTACCATTGAGCCTTGTGTATGAATCTACGAGTAGAGGAGGGAATTGGGATTTTCTTGAAAAACCTCGTGAGGCTTGAAGCCTTTGTTTGGAAGATGACCAGGGTTTGGGTTACTTTTCTATGCACACACTGAATAGCACCTGGAGGAAGGGACACCTGAGGGACTATTGAGCATAGAATGGGGCCTTATTAGTGTTGTGTGGGGTATTTGTTCTAGGTTCCAAGATGGATAAGTTTTCTTGAGGTGCATGTAGCTCTATGGTTGAGTTCCCTATCTTAGAAATCCTTTCCCTTAGTTATCTCGGTAGCCTGATAAACTGTAATGTCCCCATTCAAATAATTGCATAGCAAGACAATCCCATCAATCCTACTAGTTCCCAGATTGGATGGATACATTTGGAATTGTAATAAGAGAGCTAATAAATGATGTTTAGACATTAGAATAGTTCAAGTATTTAATAAAGAGGTTGAATAAAGAAATTTAAGAGAAATTCTAGGTGGAAATTGGTTTTGAATACATATGGAGGATGTGAGACCCACACTAGCTTGATTTTTCAATGCCACGTGGAATCTCTCTCTTGCCATTTCTAATCCATGAGAAGGAAAAAATTCTTGGATGATTTGGTAGGCTCATACACATGGAATTTAGCATCATTGGTTGAATTTGGATGGAATGGTAACCTCCATGGAAGAGGAAGAGTCAAACTAGAAGTTTGTGGACACTTGAGCTAGATTCCCTAGCTCTTATGACAACAATGATGAAGAATCTATGACACCTATGACAAATTTCAGACCTGATTGCTGACATCTGACCAATATGACATGTCAGGCCCAAAAATAGGATCCAAGGTGGCACTCATGGGAGTTGAAGAATCCAAAGAGACTCCTACTCGAATTGGGAGAAGGTGGAAGGTTGGGAACTTGGGAGACAAGTGGCATAATGTGGAATATTTCCTAATTGGAAATATCTAGAAGCTAATGGGAGGAATTTGAACCATAGGAGGCTAAGTTTGGTTATAAAATACATGAATCAAGCATGAGAAGGGATTTTGATCATTTTTATAATTTGCATTTGTGAAGAAGGAGAGCTAGTGGAATACTAGTTTTCTTGCCTTAACCAATTTCGAGGGTGAAAGATTCCCATCCAAGTTGGTGTGTGGAAAGTGTTAGGATATTTAGACACTTAGGAGTTAGTTAAGATCAACTTGTGTAATAGATCCATTAGGTAAAGTGTGTTTCTTTATTATGCATTAGTATGCATTTGTAAATACTTAATCCAATGGTCACGATATGTTCCCGACATAGAGTGATCCGACGGCTCAACCTCTCTTAGATTATACCTACCCTTGATCCATGGCTTAACACCCGATTGGTCCATGATCTCTATTTAAAGAGCATGGAGGGTCATTGGAAAGTTGATCGATTATGAGAAGCTCATTTGTAACTTTCTTTCTTTGCATAATAAATTGTCCCATAGAAGCTATTTGGCCGGGGTTGTGGAGTGTTTCCCTCACAAGGGTTTAAACCACGTCAAAACATCGGTGTATCGATCTATGATCTGTTTGTGTGAAGTGGTTGCTCTAGATGTTTGATCTTTTGGGAGTACCCTGTGTACCCGAACATGGTATTAGAGCTTATATGAAGAGCCGCTTCCGGTTATGATCTAGATCTTGAACTATTGTTGCCGAAACTTGAAAGGGTTTCTGGTTCTAGTATTTATGTGCATTTTTGGGCTGTGGGAGGTGTTACATTGCGTCCGGAGCACTGTTTCCATTGGGAAATAATTTTCATTTGATCGAAAACGATTTCTGGTTGCTTCAGAAATGCGTATTTCATCAGATCTGAAGGTATAATGTTATAGTGACGCATTTTATTTGTTTTAAAAATATCTCATATTTTATCAGTTTTTTATTGTTAGATTTTTTTGTTTCGGATTGTTGCTTTCCTTGTCTGCGTATGCTCTTTGCTGTGCACCTTGTGCGATCTCGAAAAATCAGAAACAGAAAGGGAAAGGATTTTTCTCGGCTGCGTATGCTCTTTGCCGTGCACCTTGCACGATCTCAGCAAATCAGAAACAGAGAGAAAACATAGACTTTCCCTTGCGCGATCTCGGCAAATCAGAAATAGAGAGAAAACATGGACTTTCCGGAAAAAATAACGAGATCTAACCCCATATTGTGGAAAAAAAAAATTTGTTTCGGTTTGTGGTGTGATTTGCAGGAAAAAAGGCAAGCATGGAAACCGAGCAAGAAGAGTAAAAAAAAAAAAAAGCCTCCTTCCTCATTCCCATATTTTACATACCTTTTAATCTAGCTCACTTGGTTCAAAGTTGCTTTATTCCTTAATAGGTCATGAGTTCAAGTCTTAGGAAGTTACTTTTAAAAGAAAAAGTGCATGCAATTTCTATTTTCAAGTTACTTTATTGTAAAAGTGTATCTCACTTAAATAAGTCACTATTTGAGACATTTTCAACAGTTTCTTTGTTCAAGCATAACTTCATCATACAGAGTCAGTTTTCAGTGCCATTTTTTTTTTAACTGCCTATTTTTTCGAGCTCTTCGCATACAAACTATTGGTTTCTGATTGTATAGCCACTAATTTACAAATATGGCCACCCCTTGTGATATTCTACTTACTGGTTCTAACTATTTCTCATGGAAATCTTGTATGGAGGATGTTTTACGAAGTAGAGGACTTTTCAGAATTACCTCAGGGAAAGAAACAGAACATACTGATGATGATAAGAAAATAAAATGGGAAAATAGATGTGACGAGGCTCGTGGATTGATTGGGATGTCAATCTTTACTGATTTGTGATTCCACATATCTGGAATTGATGAACCTGATGCTGCTTGGGACAAATTGGAATCTATGTTTGGTAAACAAAATGAAATTCGAGGTCACCAACTCGAAAATGAGTTGATTTCTTTAAATCCAAGTGATTTTTCATGCATACAAGATTATTTATCTAAGTACAAAACTCTTAAACTCTTATGTTCAGAATGCAAGATTAAGAGGGAAGACAAACAATGCATTTATCATATTCTTTCCAAACTTGGACCTGCATATTCTGTTTTTGTATCTACATTTTACTCCATGAAAGAATCGTTGAATGCAGCTAGCTATCAAGAGCCTAGTCTTGAATCCTTTTGTGATTCCTTGATTAGAGAGTAAGATAAGCTCATCCATCTTGGAATAATTAACAATGCAGATACATCTGAGAAAGCCTTATTGTCCCAAAAAAAAAAAAATTCCAAGCCTCCCAAGAAACAAAATTTTCGCAATAATAAGTCAAACAAGGGTCCCAAACCCTCTCAATCAGCTCCTTCTTTAAAAAATGACAATGGATCCAAGCCAAAAGGAAAGAAGACTGAGTGTCATTGCAACTATTGCGGGAAAGATAATCATGATGAATCTAAGTGTTTCAAGAAGATGACATCCTTGGAAGCAGCAATGAAGAAGCACCACATCATCCTAGATTCGCCTTCAGAATCTACCTCTCATGGACATTCACTTTGTGCTTCTGGTTATTCTTATAATGCATCTTCTTCTTCTACTTCAAATGAATGGCTCATTGATTCTGGAGCATCTTATCATATGGCTAAGGATCAAGCCATCTTTTCTACTATGCATGAATGTAACACCAAACAAATATTTGTTGGTGATGATAGATCTCTAAGTGTTGTAGGAGCTGGAACAGTTCTAGTAGATAATGGTCATTTCAGTGATGTACTATGTGTTCCAAGTATTTCCTACAATTTGTCATCAGTCTATCAAATCACTCATTCTGGTGAAGGTAAAACTGTGACGTTCACACCTCACCAAGTTGTAATCAAGGATTTTAAAGATCCTCAACAAGTCCTAGCTACCGGAATTGTTGATGATATTACCAGGTTGTACAAGTTTAACAACTTTGGGTCATCACCTTTTCCTTCAGTTTTTGTTGCTCATAGTGATAACTTGAGCAAACTTTGGCATGAGCGATTTGGTCACTTAAATTATCGCTCATTGCAAAAACTATGTAAAGAAAATATGGTGACAGGTCTTCCGATGGTATCTTGCAGAGATGGTGTTTGTTCTGGTTGTGTACTCGAAAAACATCATCGGGACAGTTTTGACAAACGTGCCTCTTGGAATGCCTCGGTTCCCTTGGAGCTTGTGCATAGTGACTTGTGTGGTCCTCTTCCATATGCTTCCTTTTCTGGTTTCAAATATTTCTTAACTTTCATTGATGATTACACCAGACGCACTTGGGTTATTTCCTAAAAATTAAGAGCGAAGTATTTAACATGTTCTTGGCCTGCAAGGCCCTTGTTGAAAAACAATCTGGTCATCAAATTATTAAATTAAGATCTGACAATGGAGGAGAATATGTTAACAAAACGTTCACTACTTTCTGCACTGAACAAGGAATCCAACAACAACACATTGTTCCATATACACCACAACAAAATGGTGTAGATGAATGGAAGAACCGCACTTTAAAAGAAATGGCTAATTGTATGATCCAATCTAAGGGACTAAGTCTTCAATTTTGGGCTGAAGCCATTAATTGTGCAAATTACATAGTTAATTGCACCCCCACTAAATCATTACAAGGTATCACACCGGAAGAAGCATGGAGTCAAATTAAACTAGATGTAAGTCACTTCCGTGTGTTTGGTAGTGAAGCATGGGCTCACATTCCGGATGAAAAACAGAAAGCATTGCATCCTAAAAGTGAAAAGTGCATATTTGTTAGATATTCTAAAGATGTAAAAGGTTATATACTTCTTAAACCACATTCTCACGATGTAATCATTAGAAGAGATGTTAAATTTGATGAAAATCTCTTGGCCTGTGTGCCTAACTCAATGATTGTGCCATCTTTGGCCTGTGTGCCTAACTCAATGATTGTGCCATCTTTGGCCTGCGAGCCTGACTCGACGATTGTGCCTTCTTCTTCTTCTTCTTCCAACTTCCTTGAAAAGTTTCCCACTCCATTTTCTGATGATGACAGTGAGGATGAAAATCCACCTCCGCCTGCTCATGTTCCTCCAGTTGCACCAACACAAGTGCTTCCTCGATGGGTCCATTCAACATGTGAAGCAACTTGATCTTTCTGGTGATCCTAGAGATCAACGTCGAACACGTTCTCAGTTTTAGCGAGCCTCTTCTCTTTTGGCTCAAGTTTCCAAGAATCATGATCCATAAACCTTTGCAGAAGCTTCAGGAAATCCAGATTGGGATGCAGCTATGGATGAAGAATATCGTTCCTTAATGGCGAACGATACTTAGGATCTTGTACCTATTTTAAAAGGAAGAAAACTTGTCAGATGTAAATGGGTCTACAGAACTAAGTATGCATCAGATGGAAGTGTTGAAAGACTTAAGGCAAGGTTAGTTGCTAAAGGTTTTTCCCAAGTTGAAGGGATTGACTACAATGAAACCTTTGCTCTTGTCTCAAAAATGAACTCCATCCACCTTGTTCTTTCCCTTGCAGCCTTACATAACTGGGAAGTCCATAAAATGGATGTCAAGTCTTCCTTCTTACATGGTGATTTACAGGAGGAAATTTACATGGAACAACCTCCTGGATATGTTCAGAATAACTCTAGCCTTGTCTACTGCCTTAAGAAATCCTTACATGGCCTTAAGCAAGCTCCTAGAGCTTGGTATGCCAAAATGGATAGCTTTCTCCTTAACACTGGTTTTTCTAGATGCCATTCTGACCCCAATGTCTATACCAAGAAAGTAGGAAACCATATCATCATACTTGTTCTATATGTTGATGACCTTATTCTTACTGGTAGCGACCCTAAGCTTATAACCCATGTGAAATCCAGTCTTAAGCAACATTTTGAAATGTCAAACTTAGGACATTTGCATTATTTTCTTGGTCTCGAAGTCCTGAAAACCAAAGAAGGAATCTTTCTTTCTCAGTCTAAGTATGCTTGTGACCTTCTTCGTTGCTTTCACATGGAATATTGTACACCAGCCCTTTCTCCCTTCCAGTACGGAGTCAAACTTTCTGCCGCTTGTCCTTCACCTGAAGTAGATGCCACCTTGTATCGTCAGCTTGTTGGTAGTCTCTTATAATTGACTCATTTGCGTCCTGACCTTTCTTTTGTCATTGGTCGTGTTGCCCATTATATGCAAACACCTCATGAAAGTCACTGGAAAGCAGCTAAAAGAATACTTCTATATATTCGAGGCACAATTCAGTTTAGGATTCATTGCAGTACAGGGGGGAAACCTTTGTTGGTTGGTTTCACTGATTCTGATTGGGCCGACGATCCTGATGATCGAAAGTCTACTGCAGGTTATGTTTTCAGTCTGGGATCTGAACCTATCACTTGGGATTGTAAGAAACAATGAGCTCTTGCTCTTTCTTCAGTAGAGGCAGAATATCAAGCCGCAGTTAATGCTAGTCAGGAAGCTTTATGGCTTCGACAGATCCTTTCAGAGTTTGGATTTGAACAGTAGCAGCCTACTCTACTTTGGTGCAAAAATCAAAGTGCCATCAAGCTTTCCAAAGATCCAGTCCTACATCAACACATCAAACACATTGAGATTCATATGCACTTCATCAGAAATCACGTTCATGATCGTGTTCTTGAAGTACTCTTTTGTCCTATAGATAATCAAGTTGCAGACATCTTCACCAAGTCTCTTACAGAAGTGAAGTTTTCTAAACTTCAATCTATGTTAGGAGTTCAGGAACTTGTCATTAAGGGGGGATAGGCTTTATTGCCTCCTTCTTTCTCCTAATAGTGTCACTTTTGTAAATCCTTCAATCCCATCCCAAGTTGTTCTTAAGGGGGGATGTTAGGATATTTAGACACTTAAGAGTTAGTTAAGATCAACTTGTGTAATAGATCCGTTAGGTAAAGTGTGTTTCTTTAGTATGCATTTGTAAATACTTAATCCGACAGTCACGATATGTTCCCGACATAGAGTGATCCGACGGCTCAAATTCTCTTAGATGATACCTACCCTTGATCCGTGGCTTAACACCCGATTGGTCCATGATCTCTATTTAAAGAGCATGGAGGGTCATTGGAAAGTTGATCGATTATGAGAAGCTCATTTGTAACTTTCTTTCTTTGCATAATAAATTGTCCCGTAGAAGCTATTTGGCCGGGGCCGTGGATTTTTTCCCTCACGAGGGTTTAAACCACATCAAAACATCGGTGTATCGATCTGTGATCTGTTTGTGTGAAGTGGTTGGTCTAGGTGTTCGGTCTTTTGGGAGTACCCTATGTACATGAACAGAAAGGCCATTCAAAAATTTCATGGAGCTTTAATGGTGTCTTTATTTGCAGGTGTAATATACATAGCATCTCATAGTTTCTTCTAGTACAGATCACTCCTTCAACCATTTAGAGTTTTCATTGCATATTCTTGCTCCTTGAGGGATTGCGCTTTTGGTGAGCTATTGTACTCTTTGGGGGAGATTATATTGCCCCATTTATTTTGTATTGAGATGAATATAATATGTTCTTCATGTTCATAACTTTAGCAGGTCGAGATTCCAAGTGATTGTATGTAAAATTGATTATTAATGAGTAAACAATGACCATTTCCCCACTATATTGATGTATACCAATGCAATGTTGATGAATTCGAATGGAGGAGTGTTTATATGATGTATTTATGTTGTATGGACTGTCATTAATGTGTAGCAAAATTTTCTTTTTCATTACTTAAGCATTTGGAGCCATCTTGCTCGGTTTTATTGCATTTGGAGAAGATTTAATGCCATTTCCCCCAAGGTCGAACTAGTGATTTTGTAGCTGTTTGGGAGAGGGTTATAACATACTTAATAAAATAAATAATGATGCACAAGATACCTTAATATTTTTCCTTATAAATACTCTGTCTCTTTTCATAAATTCGAGTGGGTTTGGAAGCATTTAGAGAGCCATATTCAGCCTTTACCCTAGGGGGATTCGAACCCCAAATTGCTAGTGAAAACTCCTATCTTGGCCAGAAGTTTGCATAAGTTTTTTGATGGTACTAAATCATAATTGAAAATCATAATCAAGTACTAATATCATTCATGCACTTCCCTTGAATATTTGGATGCATTTGGAGCAATTTGGAGACCTAAACACCAAAACTAGTCAAAGGTCGAATTAGGAAAAAAAGTGAAAAATTTGTCATTTTAATAAATTTCTTAAAAAATGACATTAAAAGTGGTATCAGAGCATCATCTTGGAACCTGATGTGGTCTGATGGTTTTGAAAAGGATCCAAAGAAATAAGCCACCACCCTTAGAAACTGAAACTAAAGATATTGTTGTTGAAGAGGAAGAAATAGGAAAAAAAGTGCATTTTGAGGACACTATGGATAATGAGAAGGAAATAACTTCAGAGGACAAGGAGGAATTCACCAATATAATGAAACCATTATTTGAAAACATGAACAAACAGATAATGAAGGGATTCGAATGGTTGGCCATCCAACTAGGAAGTAAAGGAGACAACAATAGTTCACATTTAGAGGAAAAGAAGACAATGGGTGGACACATTTTCTAAAGCACAGGACCTCATAATAGACCTAATGAATTTCAGAGCAAACCAAGGCCTACTACACCTAAATTTCTTGTGCCCAAAGAGGAAACTAGCAGCCAATTGGAAATGGGTGAAGTGGTGAAAGAATGGGAAAAATTGAGTGAAGATTGTAGAGGGTCTCTACCATTTGACCAATATTTTACTGTCTCAAACAAACTCAAAAAGAAGGAAGGGAATAAAAATATGTTTCAAAACAAAGAATTAAATTGAGCTATTGGTAAAATTTCACTACCTACTTTTGATGGTTCCTCTCAAAGTTCTGCTAACACTTGGGTGCAAAAATTAGATGTGTATTTTCAGTTGAATCCCATGGTGGAAGAGGATGCATTAAAAATGACCATTTTGCATTTAGAAGGAGATTCTAATGAATGGTGGTTCCATGGTCTGAAAAATTTGGGACATGATCAGGTTAATACATATGGATAATTTTTTGACAGGTTATTAGAAATATTTGAGCAAAAAGACCTAGAATTACCTTTCAAAGAACTAGCTCAATTGAAGCAAGTGGGAACCCCTACTGATTATATGATGGAATTTCAAAAATTATCAGTCAAGGTGGCTAATATATCTATGGGAAGGTTAGTATTGCTGTTCACTAAAGGTTTGTATGAACCCTTAAAAGGTTTAGTTAAATCCCACAAACCAACTACATTAAGAGATGCTATGAGCTTGACTAGAGATCTCCAAAATGTGCTTCCTAGAACAAGATTTCCTCCCAAGCCTAACTTCAGATTTGAAAAGAAACCTTGGAAAAGAGATGCACCTGATAAGAATCCTTGGCAAATAGATTCATTTGAAAATAATAAGAAAGAAGGAATAAACAGGGAAGAGATTCGAAGAAAAAAATTGTGCTACACATGCTTTCAACCATGGGCACCGGGGCATAAATGTACTAAGGGCAAGCTCAATACATAGAAGTATTTTCTGATAATGATGAGTATGAAGGGGTATGGATGAAGAAGGAAATATTTAATATCAAGAGGAGGCATATGAGACAGCAGAATAATAAAGACAATAAGAAAATCAGCCTTCACCGGACAAAGCAAGAATGGCAGTACTTTCAGCAGTGCCTCGTTATCACACTATTCGATGCAAGGGTGTGGTACTAGGAAAAAGAGCTTCAGTTTTGGTAGATGGAGGATCCACACATAACTTCATTGATGCAGACATGGTGGAGAGAAGGAATATACCTATTGAACCATTCGATGTCTTCACAATTGTCAATCCAGGTCACAACACAATGCAGTGCAAAACATGGGTTCCAAAGCTACAAGTCACCATAGGTAACTATACTTTTGTTGATATTTTTTATGTGGTTGATGTTGCTGATACTAATGTGGTTTTGGGAGTGAAATTGTTGTACTCTATAGGGGAGCATACATTAAACTATCAAATTCCTGAGATGAAATTTCAAGATTCGAAAGGTGTACTAAGGGTTGTGAGAGGGCAGCACACTTACACAAATCAAGTAGTGACTTGCAATAGTATGAGATTTATATTGAGGCATGGGGACATAGAATGGGCTGCTGAATGTCATATCACATCTCCCAAGCCAAACATAAAGGTTTTTGAATACCCAAATGATATAGAGAAACTATTGCAAAAGTATGAAAATGTTTTTAGAGATCTTCCACATGGTAGACCACCTGATAGGGGGGTTGAGCACAACATTGTTTTGGAGGAGGGTACTTCACCCATTCAAATACCACCCTATAGACATCCAAAAAAATTCAGATATTAAATTGAAAAGGATATCCAAGAACTCCTAGAGTTGGGACTCATTAGACCAAGCTCTAGCCCTTATGCTTCTTCAGTAGTGCTGGTAAAGAAAAAAAGATGGAACCTTGAGGATGTGCATAGACTTTAGAGCCTTAAACAATAAGACAATCAATAATAGGTATACTATTCCTAGGATTGATGAGCTCATGGATGAGCTATTTGGGGCCAAATATTTTTCCAAAATTGACCTTAGATCAGGTTATCATCATATTCGAATGAAGGAAGAAGATGTGCAAACGACTGCGTTTAGATGTCATTATGGCCACTTTGAGTTTCTTGTTATGCCATTTGGATTAACTAATGCTCTAACCACATTTCAAGCATGCATGAATAGGATCTTTTGCAAGCAACTTAGAAGTTTTGTTTGGTCTTCTTTGATGACATTCTCATTTACAGTAAACTTGGGAAGAGCATTTGCAACATCTAGAGATTGTGTTGAAAACTTTGCAAGAACAGTCCTTGTTTGATAAGATGTCTAAATGTGAATTTGGGATGAAGGAAATATTGTATCTTGGGCACATTATTGGGCAAGAAGGAGTGAAAGTACACATGGAAAAAATCAGGGCTATCTTAGAATGGCCATCACCAAAAAACATCGCAGAATTAAGAGGCTTCATTGGAATATGCACCTATTATATAAAGTTTGTGAAAGGGTTCTCCTAGTTGACTTCTCCACTCACTGATTTGACTAAGAAGGATTCTTTCAAGTGGGATGAAGAGGCTAAAAAGGCCTTCCAAAAAATGAAAGAGGTAATGAGTAGTTTTCCCATACTTGCATTACCTGATTTTTCTAAGCCTTTTGTTTTTTAATGTGATGATTCAGGTGGAGGAATAAGGGTTGCCCTAAAGCAAGGCCAACACCCTGTAGCCTTTGAGAGCATAAATTTGCATCCTCATGAAAATATTTACTCCATCTATGACAAATAAATGTTGGCCATCGTGCATGCGTTGGCCAAGTTTCGACAATACTTGGTAGGAAACAAATTTGTGGTGAAAATTGATCACAATAGTCTAAAGCACTTCCTCACCCAAAAGGATCTAAATGAAAGGAAACAAAAGTGGGTAAGAAAGATTCAAGCTTATGATTTTGATATTGAATATTTGAAAGGAAATAATAACATTGTAGCAGATGCATTATCTCGAAGACCGTTTTTTTCTTTCATGGACATTGCCAAGGATTGGAAAAACATGCTACTAGTTGAATATGCCAAAGATAAATTTGCTTGTGATGTATTAGATGGAATCAAAGGGGATGATAAATACAGGATTTTGAATGGGATGATATATTGTAAGGGAAGAATTTATTTGGTTAAATATTCAAAACTCAAGTACAAAATTTTGCAAGAGGCACATGATTCCCCACTAGCTAGCCATCCGGGGATCTTCAAAACTTATAGGCAATTAAGGAATTTTTTTTTTTGGAAGGGACTGAAGGAAGATGTTAAGAAATATGTGAATGAATGTAAGGTATTTCATCAAAAAAAATCAGAATTTACATGCCCAGCTGGCTTATTGCAACCATTTCCCATTCCAGAGCAAAAATGGGACAGTATCTCAATGGACTTCATTACCGGTTTGCCCAAATATTTGGGTAAGGATTGCATATATGTGGTAGTGGATAGGTTGAAATTTTTTTCTCATTTCTTTGTTGTTACATCATATTTTAGTGGTGCACAAGTGGCTGATATTTTTTTCAAAGAAATCTTCAGATTGCATGGGCTCCTCAAGAGCATTGTAAGTGATAGAGATAGTAGATTCATGGGTGCTTTTTGGCAATAAATTTTTAGATTGCTGGGCACTCAGTTGACTCCAAGTACAAGCTATCATCCACAAACTGATGGAGAAACACAGAGGGTGAATCAATGGTTGGAAGGGTACCTAAGAAACTATGTGGGAGAGCAGCAAAAAGCATGGGAAAAATGGCTACACTTGGGTGAGTTTTGCTACAACACCACTTTTCATATGTCAATAGGGATGTCTCATTTCAAAGCATTATATGGTTATGATTCACTCACCTTTGTTGAAATTATATTTGGTGATAGTAGAGCCCCAAAAGCTAAACATTGGGTGGAAGAGAGCCAATAAATTTTAAAGCTTTTGAAAGACAATTTGCAGGTTGCCCAAAATCAGTAAAAACAATATGCAGATAGACATAGAGAAGAAAGGACCTTTCAGGTTAGTGATTTAGTATATTTTAGGTTGCAGCCATATAAACAAACATCTCTAAAAAAGAATGGAGCAGAAAATATAAAACCAAGATACTATGGCCCATACAAGGTAGTTCAAAAGATTGGGGAGGTAGCATATGAATTAGAACTTCAGGAAGGAAGTAAAATCCGTAATGTATTTCATGTTTTTTATCTCAAGAAAGGTCTTGGTAAACAAATTGTCACTTCAGAAATACTTCATCCCTTGGATGATGAAGGTCATCTCATACTTGTTCCAGAAAATATTTTGAAGACAAGGGAAAGGAGATTGAGGAGCATAACTATCAAAGAATACTTAGTACAATGGAAGGATCTACCAAGTGAAGATGCCACATGGGAAGAGGAGAAGATTTTGCAGCATCCAAATCTGAAATTACTTGAGGACAAGCAATATTGGGTGGGGAAGATTGTAATGTCCGCATTCAAATAATTGCATAGCAAGACAATCCGATCAATCCTAATAGTTCCCTAGGTTGGATGGATACATTTGGAATTGTAATAAGGGAGTTAATAAATGATGTTTAGACATTAGAATAGTTCAAGTATTTAATAAATAGGTTGAATAAAGAAATTCAAGAGAAATTCTTGGTGGCAATTGGTTTTGAACACATATGGAGAATGTGGGACCCACACTAGCTTGATTTTTCAATGTCACATAACATCTCTTTCTTTCCATTTCGAATCCATGAGAAGGAAAACATTATTGGATGAGTTGGTAGGCTCATACACATGGAATTTAGCATCATAGGTCGAATTTGGATGGAATGGTAACCTCCATGGAAGAGGAAGATTCAAACTAGAAGTTTGTGGACACTTGGGCTAGATTTCCTAGCTCCTATGACAACAATGATGCAGAATATATGACACCTATGACAAATTTCAGACCTGATTGCTGACATCTGACCAATACGACATTTCAATCCCAAAAATAGGCTCCAAGGTGGCGCTCATGGGAGTTGAATAAGCCAAAGAGACTCCTACTTGAATTGGGAGAAGGTGGAAGGTTATGTTGATGGATACATTGTGTGGATCATGTATCTATGTATCAGGTGGATACACTGTGTATGATGATATGTATTAGGTAGATACTTGGTGTGCATCAGGTGGATTCATTGTATGATCAGGGTGATCATGGATGACGAGCTTCTCCAGATGACATGCAGCAGGATGTTGTAGTGATGATGATTAGGATGATCATGTGTACATCAGGATGATGTATGGTGAGTATTAGATGATACTTTGTGGCTGTGGATCAGGTTGTGCAGATGAGCATCTCTGGGAGATCCTATAGGTCGGAGTTGCGTACCCATAACAGCCTGGGATGCTCTTTCGAGACATTGCTTTGGGAGGACATGTAATTTGTGCCCTGGGAGATCTTGAGGTCGGAGTTGTGTACTCGTAACATCCTGAGATGCTCGTGTGAGGTTTTATCCTATGGCATGTAATTTGCTCCTGGGAGATCTGGACAGGATGAAAAAGGCCTCAGATGCTTCAGCCAGGTTTTACCATGACCACATGTAATTTGCTCCTGGGATATCTGGACAGGATGAAAAAGGCCTCAAATGCTTCAGCCAGGTTTTGTGGTGGACCACATGTAATGTGCTCCTGGGAGATCCGACAGGTAGAGCTGTGTGCTCGTAACAGCCTGGGATGCTTCAGCCAGGTTTTGTGGTGAGATCACATGTAATGTGCTCTTGGGAGATCCGACAGGTAGAGCTGTGTGCTCGTAACAGCCTGGGATGCTTCAACCAGGTTTTGTGATGGGTCACATGTAATGTGCTACTGGGAGATCCTACAGGTAGAGCTGTGTGCTCGTAATAGCCTGGGATGCTGTAGCCTGGTTTTGTGACGCACGTAATAAGTCCTGAGGATTCCACAGTATGGCCAGTGATGATGAAGACCTGCAGGTGGTGGGCATACATCCAGTATGAAAAAGGACCGGCTCTGTAGAACTTCCTATGACGAGTAGAGTCAGAGATTGGTTGAGATAGCAGCAGCAGTGACGATGATGATGATGATGCATTGATGACGATGATCCTGAGAAGAAGACTTGTCTAGAAGAACTGTGTCGAGAAATACCTTCCTAGTTAAGAGGGAGTGTTGATGTATATGTAACTTCGGAATGTATTTCATCTATGTATTTCATATATATCTATTGTACCCTTATTAGAGATGTGTTATTCCTCTATAAGGAAGTGTCGTCATGTGGATTGACAAGTGTCTCAAGTGTGTGTACTTGGCGACGGGTTATTGGACCACCATGTGTGGGGTCGGCCCTGAAATATATATTATATTGTGGATGTACCTAGCTAGACAAGTCAGCCCCATAAGGTCACTAGGAAAACAGGTGAGTATAAATAGAGATCGGGAGATCTCTATTTTGACCATTCGGAAAGTCACACTTCTCTCACTCAGAAAGTGACGCACTAGTGAGGAGGAGAATCATCTGCTACTAGGAGACTATCTCAAGTGTATTTTGGTTGTACTTTGGTTGACCCATTGCTCTCTCTATCTCTGAGGAAGTTGTGGGGTTTTTCACCTTAGGGTTTTCCCCACGGAAACTTTGTGTCTCTTGTCTCTCATGCTTTTGATTCTTGTGATGCTTGTGATGCTTATTGTGATTGTTATGCATTGATATACTGTATATGTTATTCTCTCAGTAAATATCCAACATTATTGTGAATTAATGCTCAAAATTTTAACATTCGGTGAGTAATGCATCATACTTGTGACGTAACTCTATTGATCCTCTTCAAGCCTCTAGGGTTTGATCTTATGAAAGGATAACCTTTCGCAGTGCCCTTGCAAGGTCATCACTTAGCTTTTGCATGTTAAACTCAGTAGCCATGGCACTAGTGACGTTTATTAATGCTATGAGATTGGGTTCCTAATCAATGCCTATGATTATCAGCATTTCAACAATTACCTCCACTTTGGTTGTGCCGACAACTTTAATTTCTCACGGGTCCTTTTAACGATTTTCCTTTTTTATTTATTAAAAAGTGACGGAACTCAGTTGGGCTACAAAATTCTCCTTAGTTGGTGTATACATGACCATACCCAATTCCTTTAATGTGAAGTGTCCATTGATGAGAGGAGAATTTGTACTTGTAGGAGCTATTTCCACATCCATATCTTGCGTGTCATTGGCATGAACTTCTTCCTATTGTCTTTGTTCTTCTTCGTCCTTCCTCTCGATTTCTGCTAGTTTTTCTTTCTCTTCTTGTTCTTTTTTTCTGTTCCTTCTTTCTTCGAGATTCTTCTTGATATCTCTTCTCTTGTTCTCTATGTTGGGATTCCATTTGGATTTTCTCATCATCTTTTCTCTTCTGGTCTTATTCTATTTTCCTCTGAGCTTCCTCTATCCTTTTTTGAGCCTCTTTTTGGACCTCTTCTTCTAATTTTCTTTCTTTCTTCCCACTCTCGACAACAAATTTCCCCGAGATAGAACTATTACCTTTTTTCATCCTTTGAGCTAACTCTTCAAGTTTCTTAGCACACCTAAAAAAATTCTCTTCCACAAAGAACTCATATTTATAGGGCCAATTATATCCCATAGAGGAGAAACAATTTAATACGTTACTTTTCCTGTCGTTCTGTTGAAACTTCTCTTCTCCAAAATGGAATAGGCCAAGCATTTTATTATTTCCTCTACACTCTTGAATCGATCCATTCTGTAAAATCCAATCACTATTGGAAGAGGTGGCCATGAAGCCTTTTTGGCCTTAGCCAAAGCAGGTCCAATTCCATTAATAAAAGTCTATTTGATTATTTCTTTTAAAACTTCTTGGTCCATGACATATTTGGGTAGTATGTAGGGCATCTGTGAACCCCCATAGATATGCAAGTAAGTTCCTTCCTCTATCAAGGACCAGTCCCCCAAATTTGTTACTTCCTTAACGGATTTATATATGACTTGCATTTGGTCGTTTGTTTATATACTAGAATGTATAATGGCATAATGAATTCTTCACATATCTTCTTATAGCAGATAACATATTTATGTTCCTATAATACTTGATAGTACACATGCACCAGGGGTTCCATAGGTGTCCTTATCCATCACATACCATTGAAAATGTTCACGCCACACACTACATCTAGCAGATAGGAGGATATGTGAAACTTAAATTGTTGTCTAGCCAAATTGACTTGTGCTTTAATGACCACATCCAATATGCTTGATGAAAGGATGGCTTCCCAATTGAATTTTGTGCCTAGTAAAGTAACATGATATTAGAAGGGTAACCATCCTACCCAAAACTGTGATCGCTAGTAGAAAAAGGAAAACCATTATGGCTAAAAAACTACTAAAAATTGCATATGAATGACTAATTTTTGTCACATGACTAATAGTAGTTTATTGCCAGTCACTTATAACGCAACTAAATTTTTGACTAAAAAATTGAGTAATTTATTTGGTGTTTTAATTCATCGACTTAGTAGTATATTTAGTAGTTTACTTAGTCATTGATTGTTGTTAACTGGTTGTTTATTTAATAATTGTAGTCATTGATTGTCGTCAACAACTATTTGCATATTTACTCATTTTAACCATTAATTGAGCTATCAATTGGTAGTATATTTAGTTGTTTGTATTCACTAATTTTCATCAATTGTTAGTATATTTACTCATTTTAATAATTAATTGTCGTCAATTGGTAGTATATTCAATTGTTTTTTTCACCAATCTTCCTCAATTCGTAGTATATTTAGTCATTTTAATCATTAATTGGGTCCATTCATTTGAATGAATGGTCCTAAGGAAATAAGTAATTAATTGCCATCAGTTGGTAGTATATTTAATCGTTGTTATTCACTATTTTCTATCAATTAGTAGTATATTTAGTCTTTTTAGTGATTAATTGCCATGGATTGATAATATATTTAATCAATTTTAGTAATTAATTATCATCAATTAGTAGTATGTGATATATTGTTTATTAATTGCATAATCATTATATTTACTACTACTTTAGTAGTAAATATTCATTTATATGATATGAATAATTTATTAAATACCATAAATTGTGTAATGTCGTTAATGTACAATATTATTGATGTCATCCAATATAAAATACGCATTTAACGTTCATCGAATATAAAATAAACATACTTATACATCTTATTGAAATTTAACATTATATATTATCTTTTAAACTTGAATTAAAACATAAAATCAAATAAAAAGGTATACGTACATTAAGCTATATCATGGTAAAAGATAAAAGATAAATGATTCAACATCATGATAAAAAAATACAATAATCTTGAATTAGAACACATAAGAATCAAACTAAAACATATAATACAATTTAGATGAACAAATTGATCTCATAAAGCAAAACACTACCACTAAGTTTCCAACTATTCAGTAAAGTCTCATGGAGTTCCAATTCTGCAAATACACCATGCTAAAAGATCCTTAAACAACATACTACATTAAATTATTAAATTGTTGCATAAAGCAGCGGGACAAGATGTCAACAACTACTACATGATAAACATGAACTATATAATTTTTTCCAAATATTTTATTAGATGTCATTTGAACTTCCGTCCTTCTCTTTCAGATGTTTGGATCCATCTATTTCGTTTTCATAAGGAATGGGTATGTTTCTAGTTACCTTTAAAATATTTACATTTCCATCTCCCGTGCTCAATTTCACTCCATGTATAATAGATAGTAAGGGCATGTGTAAGCTAATGAGGGTCACTTTTGGTGGGTTAGATGCAATAGAAAACTGAAAAATCAGGCATCCCTCAACTTTCTTGATTTTTTTGACATTCTTACACAAGATATCTTGCATCGAGTAAAAAAGATGAAACGTAGGAAATTGAGTCACGTTTCCGAATATATAAGTTTTAAGTATTGAAAATTTACATAATTATGTCAAATTTCATGTTTTGTAATAGTCACGTTTTATTTTTTTGGCAAATGATAAGGTATATGTTTTTGTGGGTGTAGCCTTTCAATGCCTAAATGACGGTTTCGGGATACAAAAATTGGTAGACATTTATAGAACCCATAACACTAGTGCAACGCTATTTTTCCAAAATTAAATGTTTAATTTTTTTTTAAAATTATGTAAGTGATCAAACCTCGAGAACGGTACGTCAAATGTGGGTGCAACCTTTGAAGGTCTTAATGTAGTTATTTTGACTTGGATTTTTTACAGCATGTAGAGGTCAGTGTCCTCTAGTGCAGCATACAAGGTTTTTTTTAAAATGGTTGTGAAATGAAAAAGTTACGGAATAAACACTAACAGTATGTTTTTTGACCAATGGGGTGATGACACAAGAAAATTAGGAAATAAATAGAAATTCTCAATATTTTTTTTTAAATTACATATTTGGAATCTGCATAAAAAATTCCATCTATGCCTAAAATTTCGTCAATAATGGTCAGGTATGTCATGATGTAGAGAGCGGTGAAAAACAGGCATACTCAGAAAAATGTTGAAAATGTCAAATTAGCTATGGTCTAAAAATTCCCTAGCACAAGTTTGGTAAGTCTGAACCAGCCACATAGGACAGTGGTTGACATGCAGGCATAGGAGGAGTGGGTGATTAGGCACTCAGGAACGCGCATGCGTTATGTTTAAATTCAAATAATGTGTGCGCGTTGTATTTAAATTCAAATTTTAGTGTTTTGGCGCTCAATGTTATAAGCAATGCGCTAGCATTATGTGGATACATAATGCGCTCGGGTTATGTGATTACATAACGCGCATGGGTTATTATCTTCACAAATTTATGTTTTGAAGTGTTAGATTGGGTGAGAGAAAGATAATGATAATGAGGATGATGAAGATGAAGATGATGATGGTGATGAAGATGAAGATGATGACGGTGATGAAGATGATGATGATGATGAAGACGATGATGATGGTGATGAAGATGATGAAGATGATGATGATGATGATGATGATGAATATCATGATGAAGATGATGATGATGATGAATATGGTGATGATGATGATGATGATGATGATGATGATGACGACGCAGATGATGATGATGATGATGATGATGATGATGATGATGATGATGATGAAGATGATGGTGATGATGATGACGATGAAGATGATGGTGATGACGACCACAACGATGATGATGAAGATGATGGTGAGGATGATGATGATGATGAAGATGGAGATGACGACGATGACGATGATGATGATGATGAAGATGTCATCATCATCATCTTAATCATTATATTCATCACCATCATCATCAACATCATCGTCATCGTCTTTATCATCAACATCATCATCATCATCATCGTCATCACTCTCTCTTATATGGTTTTACACCTCTCTCTCTCTCTCTCTCTCTCTCTAAACCCCCTCTCCCTCTCTCTAACCTCTCCCCCATCCCTAACCATATTACTCTTTATATCTCCCTGCTACTCCCCCTAACCCAAAATCCCCTCCTCTCCCTAGCCCTTATTAACCCGTGCTCTCTCAGTCTCTCTCTCTCTTCCCTACACCTCCACCTACCTCTAGCTACACCTTCAATCTCTCTTTCACAGTCCCTACAACGAACACCCTCTCCTATGTTTCTCTCTCTCTCCCTCCTCCCCCCCAACCATTACTAACGCCCTCTCTCTCTCTCACTCTCTCTCTCTCTCTCCTCCTCGCTAACCCCCCTCCTATCCCCTTACCCCTAACTAACCCCCCTCTCTCACTCTCTCTTCCTTGCTTCTACACCTCTCTCTCTCTCTCCCTCTCTCTCTTCCCCCCCCCCTCTCTCTCCTAATCCTCCTTCCCCTACCACTACATGATGATGATGATGATGATGATGATCATCATCATCGTCCTCATCATCATTGTCATCTCCATCATCATCCTCATCCTCATCATCGTCCTCACCACCATCTGCATCATGTTTGATGATTGGTCATCATCATCATCTTCTTTATGATGATGATGATGATCATCATCATTGTCATCATATTCATCACCATCATCTTCATTTTCATAATCCTCATCGTCATATCCATCATCATCTTCATCATCATCATCATCATCTTCATCACTGTCTTCAACATCATCATCGTCATCATCATCATCATCATCATCATCATATTCATCAGCATCATCTTCATCCTCATCATCCTCATCGTCATATTCATCATCATCTTCATCATCTTCATCATCATCATCATCATCACCATCTTCATGAGGCGGAACCTCACTTGTGATCAAAAATTTCATAACATTTTTAAGCACAACCTTAGAAATTCCTTTTTTCATAAATTTTTTCTTATCAATTTGCTTTCGCTGTGGGAAGATTAGAGGTGGAACATCTTAGTTTATAACTAGAACAACTTTTTGAAATCCCTTTTAAAACACATCTTAATATCATCTAATCTCTCATCTCCTTTCCTACCTTTCTTATCATATTAAAGTAGAAATTCATATATATGTCTTATCATCCTCAAATGATAACTTTTGGAATCTATGAAATATTGGGACAATGAATGAATAGGAGAGATTCCCTCCTTATATAATGACCTAGTTGAGGCTTTGAAAGTAAAAGCTTGGAAAAATAACATTTTTATTTTGATAGGTGTTTATATCTTAAAATTTGGGGTGGACAACATTTATGTTTTTCCTAGATTACATGAGGATGGGACAAGTGTATTGTTGAGATTGATTTGATAGCAATCATTTCAAATTCGAAATAAACAATTATAAAAAAAAAATCAAAAATAACTAGTAGCTATGCATGGATAACAGGTCGCTCATGCATGAATAACTCGTAGTTTGATGCATTGAAAACATGAATTTTGTACAACTACACATGAAGAACAAGTAACTTGTCTGTGACACTTAATTTGTGACCTATCTGTTCAGAGGCCATAGATCAATATATTTGCTAATTATACCAACATAGATCCATCTTAAAGTCAGGTTTTATTTGATAGATGAATATCTATTTTTTAATTACTTTTCATAATATTTTATTTTATTAGTCAACACGGATTTTTTTAAAATACTTTCCATAATTTTTTATTTTATGAATTGATATAAAAATTATTTTGTTAGCTGAACGTTAAAACATCTCCCCCATACAGACTGTAGAACACCTCCTTCGTGCAATTACCAATAAGAAAAATAGAAAAATAGAGATGAATCATGTACATGTAGAAAAGAAGCAAGCATTGTTTGTTATTCAAAACAGTTTTTTCCCGCGAAAAAGCACTAATTATTGATATTCATATTACTGAATCAAATAAGTACATGATGTCATATGATACACAAGAAGCATAGATTCTATATGTTCATGAACACATATCCAACTGATATACATCTTCAATCCCAGTGGATACAGAAACAACAAAAAAGAATCAGGACTCTTGTCACTCATATAGTCACTCTATTACAGAAAAAACATATTGCCAGAATCGATCAAACAGTCTTCGCAATATTCCTACCACTATAGAATCCCTTCCTCCCCATCTAATGCAAGCTTTGACAGCTGGTCCGCGTATGAGTTGAGTTCCCTGTAGATATGTTCCATAGAATATTTGTTGAAGCTATTCAGTTCACCCCTAATTCTGCTGCACCAATATTCCAGCTCTATAACCTTCAGGCCATATTCCCCTGTCACCTACCCAAATTTCTGAACATTATTATTTAGTTGCAAAAATACTTTATGTTAAATTTAATTACAAGTTTTGTAATTATGATTAGTTTTGATCATGGATGAATGTAATTACTGAATATTATTATTTAAATAAATTAATTAGGAGACAAACACCCAAGAGGACTGTTGAATGAGTGTTCACTGACCCACTATGAGGAATGGAAGCTGTTGGAAGGTATGGGACACATGGCAACAGTTGCATCACACCACTAACTGATGGTTATGGGACAACTTCCCCTTAAAAAGGGCATTATACCCCAGGTGGAGGGAGTGAGCAAGAAACTCATGTAATGACCCAGTAACATTTGAAAAGGCCTAGGCAGCCTATAAAGGCAAATTCGAATTGGGCAGGCAGATCTTGATCAATATTTCTGCAGAATATTTTCCTCTTGTGAATTAGGTGATTTCAAGAGAGATTCAAATAAGGGAGGTTAGAGGTGATTGAAAACTGAGTTTTGCATATTATTGAGGAGAAATAGAGTTGTAGGAGCAAGTCTTTTGGACTGCTACCTATTGAAGATTTAGAAGATTACTACTACAATAAGAATAAGTCCTAATTCTTGAAGTTTCTTGCTCCTGGTGGTTCAGTGAACAGGATCGGGGGTCCTAAGACAATATTTGACTGTTTTAAGCAATTTGGTTGGGTGGAATAGTCTTCCTGGGTTGTTTGTTACCCTACAGAATTTCTCACGTTCTTAAAGATTTCCTAACTTATTCTCAGTAAATAATTATGATCTGTTTATCTAGTATTTTTCTGTTTATTTGTTTTCGAAAAAGAATCTGATCCTAGAAATTGCTTTAAGTATGAATGTTTAAAGTTTAATGTTAAAGATGAATTGATAAACCAATATCCCTATTTTTCCACACGTTGTTATGAAGCATCGTACTCTAGTAGAGATATGCAAATTAAAATAGATTAGAAGATATGCAAAAATTTCCATTTGAATTCGATAGATAGATAGTAATTATATATGTTTCAATTTTTCTGTTCCCAAGTTAAATAATAGTAGAAAGATTCTGCATAATATCTATGTATGTATTATAAGTATCAGAGCTTTCTGAGAATTTAAAATAATGTATAATTTATGCATTCTTATCAATATTCTGTATAAAATAAAAATATAGAGATCACAAGTATACATGTATCATAACAGAGTAACAATTAAATGATAGCGATCATCAAAATAAGTTGGTACATAACAATCATTTACCAGTTTTTCATATTGTTTATAGACACTTGATTTCATTATCTCTGTTAATGTTTTTCAAGATTATTATCTTTCTGTATTATTATCATGAATTACATGTTGTAAGCAAAAGCTTTTCACAATCCTTCTAAAATTCTCAATTTCTACAAATACACTCATACACACACCATTTTTCTTTTATTCCTTATTTTATCAATTTCATAAACTTACAGTTTAAACAGATAATAGATTTAATAGAAATATTCTATTGGGGGTAAGTAATAGTTTTCTATCTCCTATTATAAGCATCGTGTTGATTATCTTTCTAACAAATAATAGAAGCTTTATAAACATCATTTTGTTTTTACTCACCTATTTTATTGCAAGCTGTTAGTGTCATTTGTATTCTGTTAGTTTTCTTTTCAAACCCTAGTTAGGTTTAGTTTTCCATTCTTATCTTTATTACATCCAGATACAAATAAAACACGAATGTAGGGTTTAATACTATTCGTTCCAATGTACATATTATTGTAAACCATTTCGACATATTACTCTATTATTTATCAACTTGGACAATCACGAAACACGACATCAACCTACAGTATCAAGACGAGCAACTTAAATATCTACACAAAACTGTCAAGCATATATTTTATTACCGAGAAGAGTATCATCTTTACACAGAAAACAAGCCCTCGGCTCTTCTTCATACTGTCACTCAGAACATGAAACAAGTCGCTCTTCACAGACTCTTAAAAACATCACATAAGAGATCTTCAAAAATGAAGTCGACGCTCTCAAGAGAAAACATTTTAAAAAGTATGTTTGTAACAAAAACCATACAGGGTTTATTCCATAATCCAATAGTTGGAAGAACCCAACTTTCTAGTGCATCGGCGGGTCACAGCTCCAGACAGCATTACTAAAAGTTCAAAGTATAAAATTTTAGAATATTCAAACAGCGAGCATTATAACACTGCTCAGCAATGAGCTTTGGAAGTTTTTCTCAAACTTCAACAACGAATGAGTTATGGAAAGTCTTGGTAAGGACGCCATTCATCCCTTGAAACCTTTTCAACCATAGACGAAAAACAATATGAGGTATGGAAGACCCGAAGCTTACCAGTGTGGGAGCATGCGATTTCTCCATTCGTCAAACCCTAGACAAACCCTTTCCAAAACCCTGTACCTAACAAACGATAGCTCGAGGTTAGATAAATGTTACATTTAAAATTGAAAATCGAAAACGTAGCAAAAGAAATAATCTCTTCTTAGAAGAAAGCTTACCTTCGTAAACCTTGGAAAACACTTGGAGTCCTCAAACAAACGACGAGATTGATGCTGTAAACGCTACCAGGAAGTTTTTAACCATGATTTTGATAACACTTTGAACCAAAGACTTAGGTCTCCACTAAAAGAACGCCATTGTAGAGGTTTAAAGACTTGAAACTACAACTCGTTTAGAAGCTCTTGAGGTCAAACCTCTCCCAAGGCATTTGACAGAAAATTCGGCGGCCTGTCGGCCACCCCAAACCGAAACAATAGCACAATCAAATAAATTTTCCAAGTTCATAAACCAAAACAGCGATGATGGTAGGGTTACCACTCCAACGGCCCAATTTCATCACCATCGACGGTCTCCACTTTGCCAGCAATCGTAGCATTGAAATAAACAACGTCAACATTTAATGACCGACCTATTTTACAGGTCGACATTGCCACGATGGCACACGGTGGAGCAACACGATCAACGCATGGCATATAACCCTTACACAACAACAAGCATGGAGGCATTCACGTCTACGTGGATCTCTAGGATTACCACTCAGCAGGGAGGCAGTACCAAGTTTTACTGTAGGATCGTTGGGCGATCTCTACCTCAGCTCGAGACCGGCGCCAAGTTAAATGAGCCAACAACTTGTCAATTTTCACATTATTTGCATGTCAGCGTTTTCGATGGGACTGTAAACCTTGCAAATTCATAGTATTATAACCTTTTAAATTTACCATAGTATTTTAACATCTATGCAAAGTTCGATATAATATTTCATTATAGTGCTTGCACTTTATTACCATCGAATCCAACATATTACAATGTTGGCAAACGTAGATTATAGTTTGCATATGATTCTTTTTGTTGCATGCTATTGTAATAGTTACACCTATATTTTAATATTGATATCAAACTGAGGATTAATATAGTTGCACCACTATATTCATAAGACCTAGATTTTATCACGATATAGAATGGAATATAAATATCTCAAGTCTTGTTTGTACCATAGTCAATCTATGGTTTACATTTGTTTATATATTTAATTGCTTCCAATGTCTAGTCTTTGAGAAAGATCACAATTGATTATTAAGATCTAAATAATTATAGTGTTGAATATGAATTTTAAACCATAAAACTTATATAGTTAATCAATAGTGTTGTATAAGCTCACAAGCACATACATGCTATAATATATAGTTTGGTAATGGGAGTAATAATTTTCTCCAACCCCTATCTACTTTTATTCATGTGATACAATGGTACTGTACCACAATTTCCAGAATTTGCAGCCCCGTCAAAAAATAAAACTGGGTCATTGAAAGTTGGCTGGAAAGAACCAATATTCCTCTTAACAGGAACAGTATCCGAGCATGGATATAAAGAGTACTGAGTTAGGAATATATTATAAGTATGCTCCAGCGAAGGGGATTGGTTCTCAAATATAACTTTGTTTCGACCACACCAAATGGCTCAGCAAGCGAAAAATGGTAGAGTAGGGTGATCTCTGCAATTCATCATCCATGTTTTGATGCCATCCTCGATATTACAGCCATCCCACTTATGGGAGATACCAATATGAAAATATATCATATCCCACAGCTTATTGGCGAATGAACATTCCAGAAAATAGTGGTATGACGTTTCAACATTTCTCTTGCATAAAATACAAACATTAGGGCCAACCCTGCCCATAATAGCAAGGTTGTCACAAGTTTTGAGTTTATCGATCAGCATATACCATAAAAAACACTTGAGTTTTACAGGAAATTGTCATTGCCAAATTGTCTTATACCACCACTGATTTGGGAAGATACACCGCCTCTTAATAATAAAGTTATAAGTAGTACAGGCAATAACCATACCTGAAGCTTCGTTTCCACTTCATCGCACCACATCATCCTCATCGTTGAGCCGGATACCCGCCATGTTGAGAGATAGAACATAATTTTCCCAGTCATTCACAAGATTCCCCGGAAGGTGTAAATCAACAGCAGATAACCAATATTTCTCTGTATTACTCGAAACCATAGAGTCCAAAGTATATATATCAGCATTTTTCAGATATCCGAGCATCCCATCTGAGAGTTGATATTCTCCTTTTAACCCCATGATGGGATCAACCCCCATCGCCACCTCCCGTCCATTACCCACTCTCCAGCAAATACCGCCTGCCAACCAATAGTAGACCTTCATGAAGCCTGACCAAACCGGTGAAGCCCCTCTCACCACTTTCCTAGGTGACCGGAGCCAATATGAAACCTTGGTTTTAATATATTTCTGGTGGATGACTCTCGACCAGAGAGATTTTCCAAATAGAACCCGCCATAGGCTCTTCGGATTAAGTGCAATGCTGAAAATAGAAATATCCTTAATCCCCCATCCGCCCGATGCCAAGGGAAGGGATATCTTCTCCCACCCAATCAATGTGAAACCAGTTTTCTTAAAACCCCCGGTCCATAAGAAATTGAACATAATCTTTCTAAGAGAATTGAGAACAGAACAAGGCACCAGTAAAAGAGAGAGCCAATAAACCGGAGTTCCAGTAAGGACATAATTTAGCAGAGTTAACTTCCCTCCAATAGATAAAAGGCAGAATGTCCAGTGAGAAATTCTGGATTCAAATTTTCTGATAAGCCACTGCCAGTCCTTAATGAGGTATCCATTTGGCTTTAAATGGAAACCAAGATATGTAAACCCCTCAAACAATTTATGGCACTCTTTCCAAGCGCTCTGCAAAACAGATGAATGATGCCATGATACACTCTCCATTCATCCATAGCATCTGAGCCAGCAATAAGAAGATCATCAACGAACAAGGCATGAGTGATGGATAAATCAAATGATATTTTCACCCCTTTAATTTTTCCTGCCATCTTCCCATTCAAAATCAATCTTCTAAGTCCATCAATAACTAGCAAAAACAGTAATGGCGATAATGAGCAGCCCTGTCGAATGCCCCTGGAACATCTGAAGAATGAAGTAGGAGCTCCGTTGACTAGGACAACAATATTCGTAGTATTAATGCAGGCCATAATCCATCTGAGGTCAAGAGCCGAGACCCCAATTTGAATGAGGACAATCCTGATGAAATCCCAACTCACACGGTCGTATGCCTTCTATAGATCCATTTTGAGCAAGATGGCTTTCTTTTTCTTACACTTGACAGTATGGATGAGCTCCCGCGTAATGCCAACCGGATCATGGATTTGCCTATCCTGCAGGATGCTGAGTTGCTCAGGGGATATATACCTAGAAAATACAGGTTTTAAGCGACTGGCAATAATCTTTGAAACAAGCTTATATGCAGGATTGCACAAAGCGATGGGCCTAAAGTCTCCAAATGACTTTGGATCATTAACTTTTGGAATCAAGGTAAGGAACGTTGAGTTCAGAGCATCCAAGACGTAACCATGAGTCCTGGTATATTCGACCATGTTCAATAAGTCGGTCCCCATAAATTAAAAAAAATGTAAAAAAGCCTCCATGGGCCAACCATCGAGCCCGTGGCTCTTATCCTTTGCGAAAGATTTAAGGGTGCCTTCTATTTCTTCCAAAGTAACCGCATTTCATATGTCATCAACCTCATTGTCATAAAAAAACTTGGGGAATGTTCGGGCAACCTGTAGTTGTGATAGCATATCACATTCCTTATTATCCGAGAAGATGTCACCGAAATATTGTTTAGCCAAAGAATGTAGCTCCCCCTCACCAGTGACCTCAATACCATCCTGATTAGTGATTTTCCAAATGGTGTTACTATTACTTATGTTAGATGCAAAGGAATGGAAAAAACGCGTATTCCTGTCACCTTATTGAACCCATAAATCCTGGCTCTTGAGCCTCCATTCATTCTCCTCTCTTAAGTATAATTTTCCTTTCTCAGCTTCCAACTGTTTAAGACGTTCGCATGTCGAACCGTCAAGGGGCGATTCCAGCAATAACGAGTACAGAAGTTGTAACTGTGCCTCAACATCTGATAGTTGTTTTCAATCCAGTACTTTTTTCTGGTGTATCCACGATGAGACTTTTCCCTTGAGTTCCCTTAATTTTAAACATAGGGAATCCACAGGATTATAATCCCCATCAATAATAGTGTCCAGCCATACCTCTTTAACAAATTTGTTGAAGGATCCCTTTCTGCCATTATACCAGGTTGGAGAATATACACCTGTACACACATCAATGAGATCATTTTGTATTAAAAAATCAGAGAAGTGGTTTGCCATATCATCAACCTTCGCGTTGATACCCATAATTCCTGTGCCAGCCTGGTAAAATTCAAGTCCCCAACTATAATCAAATTGTTTGATTCCAGCAGGCCAGAATGTTGCAAGCCATTCCAGAATCGCTCACGATTCTTCTAAGGAGCATAACAATTTAAGATAGAGATAGGAAAATCTCCAGCCTTGCAAGTACCCACCAGAAGTATGCCCCATAAGGAACTATAAGGCAAAAAGGAGAAATAATGAGGATCCCACGCAGCAAGCAACCCACTCGATAGGCCGATTGAACTTACAGCTGAGACTTCCCAACCTTCTAAGATGGCAGCAATTTTGGCGATAGCCACCTCAGCATCGCACATGGTTTCCTGCAGCAATAACACATTTGGATGGGTATTAGCTATTAAGTTTTTAAGGGCCCTAACCCACGTAGCCTTTCCCAAACCCCGGACGTTTAGTGAACAGATAGACATTAAGGAACCTCTACCAGGGTGGAATATGCTCTAAGGCCCTCAATGTTATCTGAGCTGTCCAATACGCCCTCCGACATCCAAATTCTATCCGAAATGGGTATATGCCCCACAGTCTCAACCCCATCCGGATCAACCAGCCTCTTGCCAGTCCTACGGGATTTTCTCATGGTGACATTTCTGAATCTTTCCGAATTTACAGATTGAACAAGGGGGTTCGATGACGGGTTTTTAGAGAAAATGGGTAATGGTGAATAGGAACCCCCCCCACCCATAGATTCAAAAACGGCATTACCCGAAAGTGTTACATCTTCTGTGAGTGAGATATCCAATCTCGGGGCATGTAAGTATATCGTGTCTCTTCTGATAGATGACACTCCATTTCCAACTTCAATACATCCCGAATCCTGAACAGAGGTGGGAAAATCAAAATTCGGGGTGGATGATAAGGGAAGTGTCTCCCCCGACACAGTAGGGTCCTCCTCAAAAAGGTCCCGACAAACCCTAGGTTTCTCAACAAGGTTTGACCCACCAGGTAGGGGTGAAGCCACCGGCCCATCTAGATTTAAAACAATATCACCCGAGGCAAGTTTTTTAGAAAGGGTAATGTCGGCATCAATAATCACCTTCATTTCATCAGTATAAAATTCAGGATAATTTGGGATCACAGGGAATTTTGACTTACCAGGAGCTTCCGTCCAAACCCCAGCATCGCTAGAATTTACCATGTCCTCAGAAGTATCTACCAGAGGTTTTAGGATGACAGGAGAAACCGTGCATCGAACCTCAGGACACCGAGACCTGATATGCCCCATTTGTTGGCACTTGAAGCACCGAAAAGGAACCTTGAAGTAATCGAGACGCTGACGCCAAATATTTTCACCCCATACAAGTTCAACCTCCGCCGGAAGACCCCTAGCCATCTCAAATTCCACCATCACCTTGGCATACCATCTATCTATCATAGCCATATAAAGAGAAATTATCCAACTGCACAAACCTCCCAACAGTGTTGGAAATCCCTATCATAATATTCTCTGTCGATAATTCAATAGGTAAGCCAGGTATAAGTAACTAGAGGTGGAAAATACTCTGAACTTCCCGCAGAGGATCAAATGCCATATGCCATTTCTTCAGGAAGAATGAACCGTCTTTGAAGCACCAGTATCGTTTTAAAATGATGCCCACATGTTCATCTTTTGAGAATATGAACATAATCCATCTGTTGATGAGATGTAAAACCCTCGGCATGTCGCCAACAATGGGCATCCACTGTTTTCGCACCCATTCCACAACCTCTTTTTGATCCCCTGTGGTAAATTCCAGCCTTCCAACAGCAGCACGGGATGAAAGCATTTCTATGTGTTCCAGATTAGTATCCATCGGAATAGAGAATCACTCCAAACCTTCACGAACGTTTAGGGTTTTGTTATGTCTCCTCTTCCTCGCTTTTATGCCTCTGCAATGGCCCGGCCATCCCCCTCCTGAGGTAGGGTTTGTGAACAGGGAACGTGACTCCACCTCCCCCAATGCATGTGACCCTCCCTTCATCGTGACAATAGGAGAATGTAAGATAGCTCAACCCAAAGTGGGAGTCTCGTGACAAAGGATAATATGATTAAAACCCATGAAAAAGATGATAGAAGACACCTGTCTAAAAACAGTGATTCGCAACAGTTCGGACAAAATAAACAAGTATAGAATACAAAGCACCCGACGTCATCCAAAATCGGGTCTAAATGTAGAAGCACAACAAACTAGTGCTATAAATAACAAAAAAAAGTCGCCACCCACCAGGTAAAAGACTACTAATCAGTCATGGGTAGAAAAATAGCCAGAGTCCACAAATAATATATAGAAGCTCTGCAAACCAGTGCTAAAAATAACATAATAGTCACCACCCACCAGATAAATGGCAGCTAAACTGTCAAGGGTAAAAAAATAGCCAGAGCCGGCCAAAGTTACGAAAAGGACAACAAAAGTAATTTAAAACCAGGCTTCAGCAGAAAACCATTCGAAAACAATGCTAAACAAATGAAGACTCTTCAAAAACCAACCATCGTACATAGAACATTGGTTTCCATTTTTTTTTATACTTGGATGGTACTGGGATGATTCCGAAGAATCATCTTGACTCCAAGTCGTGGTTGCTTATTGAATCGTCTCATTCGCCATGTTCTCAACCCATTATGCAGCAGAAACCCCCATTCCATTACTCTTCGGCAATTTCGACAATCTGGGTCAAATTAGCAATACATATATGATCTCCTTCGGAGACATAATAAGTATATAATATACTTTATCTTCTGTATAATGTATAAGTGTGTCAAATTTCAATTTATTCAAAACATGCAGGGCGAATTTGCATTGTAAGAGAATTAAATATTAATAGAAAAAACATAAATAGTGATGAGAAAGGTTATGTAAGTGAACAAAGGAAAAAAATAAACAAAAATTTCGTGAAACGTTATAGTTATATCTAATAGTTTGGACTTGACTTAAAGGGGATGAATTATTCCAGTCCAAGCTGATGTCCCTCATCTCCTCCGCGTGGCATGCCATCATTAAATTAGTTTGTTCATTTGGGCCTCTCGTGGATTTGGTCAACGATACATAAGAAACCATGAGTGATGCCATACTAATACTAACTTTCAAACAGAGCCGACTTATGAATACTAACTTTCATTCCAAACGCTCTGCAAAACAGATGAATGATGCCATGATACACACTCCATTCCTCCACAGAATCTGAGCCAGCAATAAGAACATCATCAATGAACAAGGCATGAGTGATGGATAAATCAAATGATATTTGCACCCCTTTAATTTTTCTTGCCATCTTCGCATTCAAAATCAATCTGCTAAGTCCATCAATAACGAGCAAAAACAGTAATGGCGATAATGAGCAGCCCTGTTGAATGCCCCTGGAACATCTGAAGAATGAAGTAGGAGCTCCGTTGACTAGGACAACAATATTCATAGTATTAATGCAGGCCATAATCCATCTGAGGTCAAGGGTCAGGACCCCACTTTGAATGAGGACAATTCTGATGAAATCCCAACTCACACAGTCGTATGCCTTCTCTATATCCATTTTGAGCAAGATGGCTTTCTTTTTCTTAGACTTGACAGTATGGATGATCTCTTGCGTAATACCAACCACATCATGGATTTGCCTATCCTGCAGGAAGCCAAATTGCTCAGGGGATATATACCTGGAAAATACAGGTTTTAAGCGACTGGCAATAATCTTTGAAACAAGCTTATATGCAAGATTGCACAAAGCGATGGGCCTAAAGTCTCCAAATGACTTTGGATCGTTAGCTTTAGGAATCAAGGTAAGGAATGTTGAGTTCAGAGCACCCGAGATGTAACCATGAGTCCTGGTATATTCAACCATGTTCAATAAGTCGGTCCCCATAAATTCAAAAAAATGTAAAAAAAGCTCCACGGGCCAACCATCGGGCCCGGGGCTCTTATCCTTTGCGAAATATTTAGGGGTGCCTTCTATTTCTTCCAAAGTAACCGCATTGCATATGTCATCAGCCTCATTGTCATAAAAAAACTTGGGGAATGTTCGGGCAACCTGTAGTTGTGATAGCAAATCACATTCCTTATTATCTGAGAAGATGTCACCGAAATGTTGTTTAGCCAGAGAATGTAGCTCCCCCTCACCAATGACCTCAATACCATCCTGATTAGTGATTTTCCAAATGGTGTTACAATTACGTTTGTTAGATGCAAAGGAATGGAAAAAACACGTATTCTTGTCACTTGATTGAACCCATAAATCCCGGCTCTTGAGCCTCCATTCATTCTCCTCTCTTAAGTATAATTTTTCTTTCTCAGCTTCCAACTGTTTAAGACGTTTGAATGTCGAACCGTCAAGGGGATATTCCAGCAATAACGAGTACAAAAGTTGTAACTGTGCCTCAACATCTGATAGTTGTTTTTTATCCATTACTTTTTTCTGGTGTATCCGCCATGAGACTTTGCCCTTGATTTCCCTTAATTTTAAACATAGGAAATCCACAGGATTATAATCCCCATCAATAATAGTGTCCAACAATACCTCTTTAACAAATTTGTTGAAGGATTCACAAGCCAACCAGGAACTATCAAATTTAAATGGATAGTTTCGCTGAAGAGCATCAACATCCAGTTGAAGATATATCGGCCAATGATCAGAGATTTTGATTTTGCCAACCCATGACTGATATCGACCACACGACTCAAACAGTGGAGCTTTTACCAAAAATCTATCAAGTCGTTTGTGAATGCTGTCAAATCCCTTTCTGCCATTCTACCAGGTTGGAGAATATTCACCTGTACACACATCAATGAGATCATTTTGTATTAAAAAATCAGAGAAGTGGTTTTCCATATCATCAACCTTCGCGTTGATACCCCATAATTCCTATGCCAGCCTGGTAAAATTCAAGTCGCCAGCTATAATCAAATTGTTTGATTCTAGCAGGCCAGAATGTTGCAAACCATTCCAGAATCGTTCACGATTCTTGTAAGGAGCGTAACAATTTAAGATAGAGATAGGAAAATATCCAGCCTTACAAGTACCCACCAGAAGTATGCCCCATAAGGACCTATAAGGCAAAAAGGAGAAATAACGAGGATCCCACGCAGCAAGCAACCCACTCGATAGGCCGATTGAACTTACAGCTGAGACTTCCCAACCTCCTAAGATGGAAGCAATTTTGGCGATAGCCACCTCAGCATCACATATGGTTTCCTGCAGCAATAACACCTTTGGACGGGTAGTAGCTATTAAGTTTGTAAGGGCCCTAACCCGCGCAGCCCTTCCCAAACCCCGGATGTTTAATGAACAGATAGACATTAAGGAACCTCTGCCAGGGGGGAATATGCTCTAAGGCCCCCAATGTTATCTGAGTTGTCCAATACACCCTCCAACATCCTGATTCTATCAGAAATGGGTATATGCCCCACAGTCTCAACCCCATCCGGATCAACCGACCTCTTGTCAGTCCTACGGGATTTTCTCAAGGTGACATTTCTGAATCTTTCCTAATTTACAGATTGAATAAGGGGGTTCGATGATGGGTTTTTGGAGAAAATTGGTAATGGTGAATAGGAACCCCCCCCCACCCATAGATTCAGAAACGGCATTAACCGAAAGTGTTACATCTTCAGTGAGTGAGATATCCAATCTCGAGGCGTGTAAGTATTTCGGGTCTCTTCCGACAGATGACACACCATTTCCAACTTCAATACATCCTGAATCCCGAACCGAGGTGGGCAAATCCAAATTCGGGGTGGATGATAAGGGTAGTGTCTCCCCCGACACAGTAGGGTCCTCCTCAAAAAGGTCCCGAAAAACTCTAGGTTTCTCAACAAGGTTTGACCCACCAGGTAGGGGTGAAGCCACCGACCCGTCTAGATTTAAAACAATATCACCCGAGGCAAGTTTTTTAGAAAGGGTAATGTCGGCATCAATAATCACCTTCATTTCATCACTAGAAAATTTAGGATAATTTGGGATCATAGGGAATTTTGACTTACCATGAGCTTCCGTCTGAACCCCAGCATCGCTAGCATTGACCATGTCCTTAGAAGTATCAGTCGAAGGTTTTAGGATGACAGGAGAAACTATGCATCGAATCTCAAGACACCGAGCCTTGATATGCCCCATTTGTTGGCACTTGGAGCACCGAAAAGGAACCTTGAAGTAATCAAGACGCTGGCGTGAAATCTTTTCACCCCGTACAAGTTCAACCTCCGCCAGAAGACCCCTGGCCATCTCAAATGCCACCATCACCTTGGTAGACTGTCTATCATAGCCATATAAAGAGCAATTATCCAACCGCACAAACCTCCCAACAGTGTTGGCAATCCCTATCATAATATTCTCTGTCCATAATTCAATAGGTAAGCCAGGTACCAGAGGTGGTGAATACTCTGAACTTCCCGCAGAGGATCAAATGCCATATGCCATTTCTTCAGGAAGAATGAATCGTCTTTGAAGCACCAGTATCGTTTTAAAATGATGCCCACATGTTCAGCTTTTGAGAAGATGAACATAATCCATCCCTTGATGAGATGTAAAACCCTCATCATGTCGCCAACAATGGGCATCCACTGTTTTTGCACCCATTCCACAACCTCTTTTTGATCCCCTGTGGTAAATTGCATCCTTCCAATGGCAGCACGGGATGAAAGCATTTCTATGCGTTCCATATTAGTATCCATCGGAATGGAGAATCGCTCCAAACCTTCATGAACGTTTAGGGTTTTGTTATGTCTCCTCTTCCTCACTTTTATGCCCATGCAACGGCCCGACCATTCCCCTCCTGAGGTAGGGTTTGTGAACAGGGAACGTGAGTCCACCTCCCCCAATGCATGTGACCCTCCCTTCACTGTGACAATAGGAGAATGTAAGATAGCTCGACCCAAAGTGGGAGTCTCGTGACCAAGGTTAGTATGATTAAAACCCATGACAAAGATGATAGAAGACACCTGTCTAAAAACAATGATTCACAACATTCCAGACAAAATAAACAAGTACAGACTACACAACACCCGACGTCATCCTAAATCGGGTCTGAATGTAGAAGCACAGCAAACCAGTGCTAGAAATAACAAAAAAAAGTCGCCACCCAGCAGGTAAAAGACTACTAATCAGTCATGGGTAGAAAAATAGCCAGATTCCAGCAATGATATATAGAAGCTCTGCAAACCAGTGCTAAAAATAACAGAATAGTCACCACCCAGCAGATAAATGGCAGCTAAACTGTCAAGGGTACAAAAATATCCAGAGTCGGCCAAAGTTACAGAAAGGACAACAAAAGTAATTTAAAACTAGGCTTCAGCAGAAAACAGTCCGAAAACAATACTAAACAAATGAAGACTCTTCAAAAACCAACCATCGTACATAGAACATTGGTTCCCATTTTTTTTTATACTTGGATGGTACTGGGATGATTCCGAAGAATCATCTTGACTCCAAGTCGTGGTTGCTTATTGAATTATCTCATTCGCCATGTTCTGGTGGATGACTCTCAACCGAAGAGATTTTCCAAATAGAACCCGCCATAGGCTCTTTAGACGAAGCGCGACGCTGAAAATAGAAATATCCTTAATCCCCCATCCGCCCGATGCCAAGGGAAGGGATATCTTCTCCCACCCAATCAATGTGAAACCAGTTTTCTTAAAACCCCTGGTCCATAAGAAATTGAACATAATCCTTCTAAGAGAATTGAGAACAGAACAAGGGACTGGTAAAAGAGAGAGCCAATAAACCGGAGTTCCAGTAAGGACATAATTTAGCAGAGTTAACTTCCCTCCAATAGATAAAAGGAGGAATGTCTAGTGAGAAATTCTAGCTTCAAATTTTCTGATAAGCCACTGCCAGTCCTTAATGAGTTATCCATTCGGCTTTAGATGGAAACCAAGATATGTAAACCCCTCAACCAATTTATAGCACCCATATGGCAAGAAGGATTGAATACTCCTCACCTTATCCAGGCCAACAAGGTTTTCAAATAGAGCCGACTTATGAATACTAACTTTCATTCTAGACGCTCTGCAAAACAGATGAATGATGCCATGATACACTCTGCATAACTCCACAGAATCTGAGCCAGCAATAAGAACATCAATAATGAACAAGGCATGAGTGATGGATAAATCAAATGATATTTTCACCCCTTTAATTTTTCCTGCCATCTTTGCATTCAAAATCAATTTGCTAAGTCAATCAATAACTAGCAAAAACAGTAATGGCGATAATGAGCAGCCCTGTCGAATGCCCCTGGAACATCTTAAGAATGAAGTAGGAGCTCCGTTGACCAAGACAACAATATTCATAGTATTAATGCATGCCATAATCCATCTGAGGGCAAGGGCCGGGACCCAAATTTGAATGAGGACAATTCTGATGAAATCCCAACTCACATGGTCGTATTCCTTCTCTAGTTCCATTTTGAGCAAGATGGCTTTCTTTTTCTTACACTTGACAGTATGGATGAGCTCCCGCATAATGCCAACCACATCATGGATTTGCCTATCCTGCAGGATGCCGAATTGCTCAGGGGATATATACCTAGAAAATACAGGTTTTAAGTGGCTGGCAATAATCTTTGAAACAAGCTTATATGCAGGATTGCACAAAGCGATGGGCCTAAAGTCTCCAAATGACTTTGGATCGTTAACTTTTGGAATCAAGGTAAGGAACGTTGAGTTCAGAGTAGCCGAGATGTAACCATGAGTCCTATTATATTCGATCATGTTCAATAAGTCGGTCCCCATAAATTCAAAAAATGTAAAAAAAGCTCCATGGGCCTCATTGTCATCAAAAAAACTTGGGGAATGCTCAGGTGACCTGTAGTTGTGATAGCAAATCACATTCCTTATCATCCGAGAAGATGTCACTGAAATGCTGTTTAGCCAAAGAATGTAGCTCCCCCTCACTAGTGACCTCAATACCATCCTGATTAGTGTTTTTCCAAATGGTGTTACTATTACGTCTGTTAGATGCAAAGGAATGGAAAAAACGCATATTCCTGTCACCTGATTGAACCCATAAATCCTGACTCTTGAGCCTCCATTCATTCTCCTCTCTTAAGTATAATTTTTCTTTCTCAACTTCCAACTGTTTAATACGTTCGAATGTCGAACCGTCAAGGGGAGATTCCAGCAATAATTATTATGAATGCAATTAAGTTGTCACTGTCGCTTTAGTTATAACAGAATTTTATTTATGTTGAGTACAACAGTTGTTTAGTTAGCGTTGTTACATTTAGCAATTATTATTTTCCGCAATTATAAATTATCACAAACTAAGCTAATTATTGCTATTTACAAAAATTTTAAATTTTTATGAAAATATGGGATGTTAAATCCCCCCTCGCCCATTTGATGGTGACTCTTGAATTGTTGAAATTTTTACACATGCCAGCCCAAAGATATTAGCCACACGTATGACACACCATGGTGCCAATCAGGGATAATTTTAAAGACCCATACTTATTTAAAAGTGTATAAATCTTAGCGAATCTTACCAATTCTTAAAATGTCAACTATAAAATATTTGGCGATATTTTTCTAAAATTATTAAAATTTCTAAGGATTTTATATAGTTTATATAATAATTTGGCGATTTTTAGAGTGAAAAAAAGTTTACCCCATCAAAATTGAGCGAAATGGGGCTTCAAAAAATTCAAATTGGCGAATATTTTTTTGAAAAAAAACATGGAAAAATAGCCCATGGGCTAAATTTCGCCCCTAAAATTATCCTTGGTTCCAATAAGTCCGCCTTCATGTTTGTCCCTCTCCCACATTTCAATCGGAGGTTGTAGAAATGAACCGAGCTAAGGAAGATAATCCCCCCTACAACACAATTTCCATAATTTTCAGCCCCGTCAAAAAATAAAACTGGGTCATTAAAAGTTGGCTGGAAAGAACCAATATTCCTCTTAACATGAACAATATCCGAGCATGGATATAAAGATTACTGAGTTAGGAATATATTATAAGTATGCTCCAACGAAGGGGATTGGTTCTCAAATATAACTTTGTTTCGACCACACCAAATGGCCCAGCAAGCGAAAACTGGTAGAGTAGGGTGATCTCTGCAATTAATCGTCCATGTTTTGATGCCAGCCTCGATATTACAGCCATCCCACTTATGGGAGATACCAAAATGCAAATATATCATATCCCACAGCTTATTGGCGAATGAACATTCCAGAAAATAGTGGTACGACGTTTCAACATTTCTCTTGCATAAAATACAAACATTAGGGCCAACCCTGCCCATAATAGCAAGGTTGTCACAAGTTTTGAGTTTATCGATCAGCATATACCATAAAAAACACTTGAGTTTTACAGGCAATTGCCATTGCCAAATTGTCTTATACCACCACTGATTTGGGAATTTACACCGCCTCTTAATAATAAAGTTATAAGTAGTACAGGCGGTAACCATACCTGAAGCTTCATTTCCACTCCATCGCACCACATCATCCTCATCGCTGAGCATGATACCCCCCATGTTGAGAGATAGCACATAATTTTCCCAGTCATTCACAAGATTCCCCAGAAGGTGTAAATCAGCAGCATATAACCAATATTTCTCTGTATTACTTGAAACCATAGAGTCCACAGTATATATATCAGCATTTTTCAGATATCCGAGCATCCCATCTGAGAGTTGATATTCTCCTTTTAACCCCATGATGGGATCAACCCCCACCGCCACCTCCTGTCCATTACCCACTCTCGAGCAAATACCGCTTGCCAACCAATAGTAGACCTTCATGAAGCCTGACCAAACCGGTGAAGCCCCTCTCACCACTTTCCTAGGTGACTGGAGCCAATATGAAACCTTGGTTTTAATATATTTCTGGTGGATGACTCTCAACCAGAGATATTTTCCAAATAGAACCCGCCATAGGCTCTTCAGATGAAGCACAACACTGAAAATAGAAATATCCTTAATCCCCCATCCGCCCGATGCCAAGGGAAGGGATATCTTCTCCCACCCAATCAATGTGAAACCAGTTTTCTTAAAAAACCTGGTCCATAAGAAATTGAACATAATCCTTCTAAGAGAATTGAGAACAGAACAAGGCAACGGTAAAAGAGAGAGCCAATAAACCGGAGTTCCAGTAAGGACAGAATTTAGCAGAGTTAACTTCCCTCCAATAGATAAAAGGCGGAATGTCCAGTGAGAAATTCTGGATTCAAATTTTCTGATAAGCCACTTCCAGTCCTTAATGAGGTATCCATTTGGATTTAGATGGAAACCAAGATATGTAAACCCCTCAACCAATTTATGGCACCCATATGGCAAGAAGGATTGAATAATCCTCACCTTATCCGGGCCAACAAGGTTTTCAAACAGAGCCGACTTATGAATACTAACTTTCATTCCAAATGCTCTGCAAAACAAATGAATGATGCCATGATACACACTCCATTCCTCCACAGAATCTGAGCCAACAATAAGAAGATCATCAACGAACAAGGCATGAGTGATGGATAAATCAAATGATATTTGCACCCCTTTAATTTTTCCCGCCATCTTCGCATTCAAAATCAATCTGCTAAGTCCATCAATAACTAGCAAAAACAGTAATGGCAATAATGAGCAACCCTGTCGAATGTCCCTGGAACATCTGAAGAATGAAGTAGGAGCTCCGTTGACTAGGACAACAATATTCGTAGTATTAATGCAGGCCATAATCCATCTGAGGTCAAGGGCCGGGACCCCAATTTGAATGAGGACAATTCTGATGAAATCCCAACTCACACGGTCGTATGCCTTCTATAGATCCATTTTGAGCAAGATGGCTTTCTTTTTCTTACACTTGACAGTATGGATGAGCTCTTGCGTAATGCCAACCGCATCATGGATTTGCCTATCCTGCAGGAGGCTGAATTGCTCAGGGGATATATACCTGGAAAATACAAGTTTTAAGCGACTGGCAATAATCTTTGAAACAATCTTATATGTAGGATTGCACAAAGCGATGGGCCTAAAGTCTCCAAATGACTTTGGATCGTTAACTTTTGGAATCAAGGTAAGGAACGTTGAGTTCAGAGCACTCGAGATGTAACCATGAGTCCTGGTATATTCGACCATGTTCAATAAGTCGGTCCAGATAAATTCAAAAAAATGTAAAAAAAGCTCCACGGGCCAACCATCGGGCCCGAGGCTCTTATCCTTTGCGAAAGATTTAAGGGTGCCTTCTATTTCTTCCAAAGTAACCGCATTGCATATGTCATCAGCCTCATTGTCATAAAAAAATTTGGGGAATGTTCGGGCAACCTGTAGTTGTGATAGCAAATCACATTCCTTATTATCCGAGAAGATGTCACCGAAATGTTGTTTAGCCAGAGAATGTAGCTCCCCCTCACCAGTGACCTCAGTACCATCCTGATTAGTGATTTTCCAAATGGTGTTACTATTACGTCTGTTAGATGCAAAGGAATGGAAGAAACGCGTATTCCTGTCACCTGATTGAACCCATAATTCCCGGCTATTGAGCCTCCATTCATTCTCCTCTCTTAAGTATATTTTTTCTTTCTCAGGTTCCAACTGTTTAAGACGTTCGAATGTCGAACCGTTAAGGGGAGATTCCAGCAATAACGAGTACAGAATTTGTAACTGTGCCTCAATATCTGGTAACTGTTTTCGATCCAGTACTTTTTTCTGGTGTATCCACCATGAGACTTTGCCCTTGAGTTCCCTTAATTTTAAACATAGGGAATCCACAGGATTATAATCCCCATAAATAATAGTGTCCAGCCATACCTCTTTAACAAATTTGTTGAAGGATTCACAAGCCAACCAGGAACTATCAAATTTAAATGGATAGTTTCGCTGAAGAGCATCAACATCCAGTTGAAGATATATCGGCCAATGATCAAAGATTTTGATTTTTCCAACCCATGACCGATATCGACCACACAACTCCAACAGTGGAGCTTTTACCAGAAATCTATCAAGTTGTTTGTGAATGCTGTCAGATCCCTTTCTGCCATTATACTAGGTTGGAGAATATACACCTGTACACACATCAATGAGATCATATTGTATTAAAAAATCAGAGAAGTGGTTTGCCATATCATCAACCTTCGCGTTGATACCCCATAATTCCTGTGCCAACCTGGTAAAATTCAAGTCGCCAACTATAATCAAATTGTTTGATTCCAGTAGGCCAGAATGTTGCAAGCCATTACAGAATCGCTTGCGATTCTTGTAAGGAGCGTAACAATTTAAGATAGAGATAGGAAAATCTCCAGCCTTACAAGTACCCACCAGAAGTATGCCCCATAAGGATCTCTAAAGCAAAAAGGAGAAATAATGAGGATCCCACGCAGCAAGCAACCCACCTGATAGGCCGATTGAACTTACAGCTGAGACTTCCCAACCTCCTAAGATGACAACAATTTTGGCGATAGCCACCTCAGCATCGCACATGGTTTCCTGCAGCAATAACACATTTGGACGGGTAGTGGCTATTAAGTTTGTAAGGGCCCTAACCCGCGTAGCCTTTCCCAAACCCCAGACGTTTAATGAACAGATAGACATTAAGGAACCTCTGCCAGGGGGGAATATGCTCTAAGGCCCCCCAATGTTATCTGAGCTGTCCAATACGCCCTCCGACATCCAGATTCTATCAGAAATGGGTATATGCCCCACAGTGTCAACCCCATCCGGATCAACCAGCCTCTTGTCAGTCCTACGGGATTTTCTCAAGGTGACATTTATGAATCTTTCCGAATTTACAGATTGAACAAGGGGGTTCGATGACGGGTTTTTAGAGAAAATGGGTAATGGTGAATAGGAAACCCCCCACCCATAGATTCGGAAACTGCATTACCCGAGAGTGTTACATCTTCAGTGAGTGAGATATCCAATCTCGGGGCGTGTAAGTATATCGTGTCTCTTCTGACAGATGACACACCATTTCCAACTTCAATACATCCCGAATCCTGAAGAGAGGTGGGAAAATCCAAATTCAGGGTGGATGATAAGGGCAGTGTCTCGCCCGACACAGTAGGGTCCTCCTCAGAAAGGTCCCGACAAACCCTAGGTTCTCAATAAGGTTTGACCCACCAGGCAGGGGTGAAGCCACCGGCCCATCTAGATTTAAAACAATATTACCTGAGGCAAGTTTTTTAGAAAGGGTAATGTCGGCATGAATAATCACTTTCATTTCATCACTAGAAAATTCAGGATAATTTGGGATCGCAGGGAATTTTGACTTACCAGGAGCTTCCGTCCGAACCGCAGCATCGCTAGCATTGACCATGTCCTCAGAAGTATCAGCCGGAGGTTTTAGGATGACAAGAGAAACCGTGCATCGAACCTCAGGACACCGAGCCCTAATATGCCCCATTTGTTGGCACTTGAAGCACCGAAAAGGAACCTTGAAGTAATCGAGACGCTGACGCCAAATATTTTCACCCCATACAAGTTCAACCTCCGCCGGAAGACCCCTGGCCATCTCAAATGCCACCATCACCTTGGCAGACCATCTATCATAGCCGTATAAAGAGCAATTATCCAACCGCACAAACCTCCCAACAGTGTTGGCAATCCCTATCATAATATTCTCTGTCCATAATTCAATAGGTAAGCTAGGTATAAGTAACCAGAGGTGGCAAATACTCTGAACTTCCCGCAGAGGATCAAATGCCATATGCCATTTCTTCAGGCAAAATGAACCGTGTTTGAAGCACCATGATCGTTTTAAAATGATGCCCACATGTTCAGCTTTTGAGAAGATGAACATAATCCATTTGTTGATGAGCTGTAAAACCCTCGGCATGTCGCCAACAATGGGCATCCACTGTTTTTGCACCTATTCCACAACCTCTTTGTGATCCCCTGTGGTAAATTCCAGCCTTCCAACGGCAGCACGGGATGAAAGCATTTCTATGCGTTCTAGATTAGTATCCATCGGAATAGAGAATCGCTCCAAACCTTCACGAATGTTTAGGGTTTTGTTATCTCTCCTCTTCCTCGCTTTTATGCCCATGCAACGGCCCGACCATCGCCCTCCAAAGGTAGGGTTTGTGAACATGGAACCGGACTCCACCTCCCCCAATGCATGTGACCCTCCCTTCACCGTGACAATAGGAGAATGTAAGATAGCTCGACCCAAAGTGGGAGTCTCGTGACCAAGGTTAGTATGATTAAAACCCATGACAAAGATGATAGAAGACACCTGTCTAAAAATAGTGATTCGCAACAGTCCGGACAAAATAAACAAGTACAGACTACACAGCACCCGACGTCATCCAAAATCGGGTCTGAATGTAGAAGCACAACAAAAAAGCTCCACGGGCCAAGCATTGGGCTCGAGGCTCTTATCCTTGGCAAAAGATTTAAGGGTGCATTCTATTTCTTCCAAAGTAACCGCATTGCATATGTCATTAGCCTCATTGTCATCAAAAAACTTGGGGAATGTTCGGGTGACCTGTAGTTGTGATAGCAAATCACATTCCTTATCATCCGAGAAGATGTCACCGAAATGCTGTTTATCCAGAGAATGTAGCTCCCCCTCACTAGTGACCTCAATACCATCCTGATTAGTGTCTTTCCAAATGGTGTTACTATTACGTCTATTAGATGCAAAGGAATGGAAAAAACGCATATTCCTGTCACCTGATTGAACCCATAAATCCTGACTCTTGAGCCTCCATTCATTCTCCTCTCTTAAGTATAATTTTTCTTTCTCAACTTCCAACTGTTTAATACGTTTGAATGTCGAACCGTCAAGGGGAGATTCCAACAATAATTATTATGAATGCAATTAAGTTGTCACTGTCGCTTTAGTTATAACAGAATTTTATTTATGTTGAGTACAACAGTTGTTTAGTTAGCGTTGTTACATCTAGCAATTATTATTTTCTGCAATTATAAATTATCACAAACTAAGCTAATTATTGCTATTTACAAAAATTTTAAAATTTTATGAAAATATGGGATGTTACATCCCCCCTCGCCCATTTGATGGTGACTCTTGAATTGCTGAAATTTTTTACACATTCCAGCCCAAAGATATTAGCCACACCTATGACACACCATGGTGCCAATAAGTCCACCTTCATGTTTGTCCCTCTCCCACATTTCAATCGGAGGTTGTAGAAATGAACCGAGCTAAGGAAGATAATTCCCCCTGCAACACAATTTCCAGAATTTGCAGCCCCGTCAAAAAATAAAACTGGGTCATTAAAAGTTGGCTGGAAAGAACCAATATTCCTCTTAACATGAACAATATCCGAGCATGGATATAAAGAGTACTGAGTTAGGAATATATTATAAGTATGCTCTAGCGAAGGGGATTGGTTCTCAAATATAACTTTGTTTTGACCACACCAAATGGCCCAGCAAGCGAAAACTGGTAGAGTAGGGTGATCTCTGCAATTCATCGTCCATGTTTTGATGCCAGCCTTGATATTACAGCCATCCCACTTATGCGAGATACCAAAACGCAAATATATCATATCCCACAGCTTATTGGCGAATGAACATTCCAGAAAACAGTGGTATGACGTTTCAGCATTTCTCTTGCATAAAATACACACATTAGGGCCAACCCTGCCCAGAATAGCAAGGTTGTCACAAGTTTTGATTTTATCCATCAGCATATACCATAAAAAACACTTGAGTTTTACACGCAATTGCCATTTCCAAGTTGTCTTATACCACCACTGATTTGGGAAGATACACCGCCTCTTAATAATAAAGTTATAAGTAGTACAGGCGGTAACCATACCTGAAGCTTAATTTCCACTCCATCGCACCACATCATCCTCATCGTTGAGCCGGATACCCGCCATGTTGAGAGATAGCACATAATTTTCCCAGTCATTCACAAGATTCCCCGGAAGGTGTAAATCAACAGCAGATAACCAATATTTCTCTGTATTACTTGAAACCATAGAGTCCACAGTATATATATTAGCATTTTTCAGATATCCGAGCATCCCATCTGAGAGTTGATATTCTCCTTTTAACCCCATGATGGGATCAACCCCCACCGCCACCTCTTGTCCATTACCCACTCTCGAGCAAATACCGCTTGCCAACCAACAGTAGACCTTCATGAAGCCTGACCAAACTGGTGAAGCCCCTCTCACCACTTTCCTAGGTGACCGGAGCCAATATGAAACCTTGGTTTTAATATATTTCTGGTGGATGACTCTCGACCAGAGAGATTTTCCAAATAGAACCCGCTAGAGGCTCTTCAGATGAAGCGCAGCACTGAAAATAGAAATATCCTTAATCCCCCATCTGCCCGATGCCAAGGGAAGGGATATCTTCTCCCACCCAATCAATGTGAAACCAGTTTTCTTAAAAACCCCGGTCCATAAGAAATTGAACATAATCCTTCTAAGATAATTGAGAACATAACAAGGCACAAGTAGAAGAGAGGGCCAATAAACCGGAGTTCCAGTAAGGACAGAATTTAGCAGAGTTAACTTCCCTCCAATAGATAAAAGGCGGAATGTCCAGTGAGAAATTCTGGATTCAAATTTTCTGATAAGCCACTTCCAGTCCTTAATGAGGTAGCCATTTGGCTTTAGATGGAAACCAAGATATGTAAACCCCTTTCCCAAACCCCGGACGTTTAATGAACAGACAGACATTAAGGAACCTCTGCCAGGGGGGAATATGCTCTAAGGCCCCCAATGTTATCTGAGTTGTCCAATACGCCCTCCAACATCCAGATTCTATCAGAAATGGGTATATGCCCCATAGTCTCAACCTCATCCGGATCAACCAGCCTCTTGTCAGTCCTACGGCATTTTCTCAAGGTGACATTTATGAATCTTTCCGAATTTACAGATTGAACAAGGGGGTTCGATGACAGGTTTTTAGAGAAAATGGGTAATGGTGAATAGGAACCCCCCCACCCATAGATTCGGAAACGGCATTACCCGAAAGTGTTACATCTTCAGTGAGTGAGATATCCAATCTCGGGGCGTGTAAGTATATCGTGTCTCTTCTGATAGATGACACACCATTTCCAACTTCAATACATCCCGAATCCTGAACCGAGGTGGGAAAATCCGAATTCAGGGTGGATGATAAGGGCAGTGTCTCGCCTAACACAGTAGGGTCCTCCTCAGAAAGGTCCCGACAAACCCTAGGTTTCTCAACAAGGTTTGACCCACCAGGCAGGGGTGAAGCCACCGGCCCATCTAGATTTAAAACAATATTACCCAAGGCAGGTTTTTTAGAAAGGGTAATGTCGGCATGAATAATCACCTTCATTTCATCACTAGAAAATTCAGGATAATTTGGGATCACAGGGAATTTTGACTTACCATGAGCTTCCATCTGAACCCCAGCATCGCTAGCATTGACCATGTCCTCAGAAGTATCAGCCGGAGGTTTTAGGATGACGGGAGAAACCGTGCATCGAACCTCAGGAAACCGAGCCCTAATATGCACTTGAAGCACCGAAAAGGAACCTTGAAGTAATCGAGATGCTGACGCCAAATATTTTCACCCCATACAAGTTCAACCTCCGCCGGAAGACCCCTGGCCATCTCAAATGCCACCATCACCTTGGCAGACCATCTATCTATCATAGCCATATAAAGAGCAATTATCCAACCGCACAAACCTCCCAACAGTGTTGGCAATCCCTATCATAATATTCTCTGTCGATAATTCAATAGGTAAGCCAGGTATAAGTAACTAGAGGTGGCAAATACTCTAAACTTCCCGCAGAGTATCAAATGCCATATGCCATTTCTTCAGGAAGAATGAACCGTCTTTGAAGCACCAGTATCATTTTAAAATGATGCCCACATGTTCATCTTTTGAGAATATGAACATGATCCATCCGTTGATGAGATGTAAAACCCTCGGCATGTCGCCAACAATGGGCATCCACTGTTTTCGCACCCATTCCACAACCTCTTTTTGATCCCCCGTGGTAAATTCCAACCTTCCAACGGCAGCACGGGATGAAAGCATTTCTATGCGTTCCAGATTAGTATCCATCGGAATAGAGAATCACTCCAAACCTTCACGAACGTTTAGGGTTTTGTTATGTCTCCTCTTCCTCGCTTTTATGCCCCTGCAATGGCCCGGCCATCCCCCTCCTGAGGTAGGGTTTGTGAACAGGGAACGTGACTCCACCTCCCCCAATGCATGTGACCCTCCCTTCATCGTGACAATATGAGAATGTAAGATAGCTCGACCCAAAGTGGGAGTCTCGTGACCAAGGTTAGTATGATTAAAACCCATGACAAAGATGATAGAAGACACCTGTCTAAAAATAGTGATTCGCAACAGTCCGGACAAAATAAACAAGTACAGACTACACAGCACCCGACGTCATCCAAAATCGGGTCTGAATGTAGAAGCACAACAAACCAGTGCTAGAAATAACAAAAAAGATTCGCCACCCACCAGGTAAAAGACTACTAATCATTCATGGGTAGAAAAATAGCCAGAGTCCACCAATGATATATAGAAGCTCTGCAAACCTGTGCTAAAAATAACAGAATAGTCACCACCCACCAGATAAATGGCAGCTAAACTGTCAAGGGTACAAATATAGCCAGAGCTGGCCAAAGTTACGGAAAGGACAACAAAAGTAATTTAAAACCAGGCTTCAGCAGAAAACAGTCCGAAAGCAATACTAAACAAATGAAGACTCTTCAAAAACCAACCATCGTACATAGAACATTGGTTCCCATTTTTTTTTATACTTGGATGGTACTGGGATGATTCCGAAGAATCATCTTGACTCCAAGTCGTGGTTGCTTATTGAATCGTCTCATTCGCCATGTTCTCAACCCATTCTGCAGCAGAAACCCCCATTCCATTACTCTTCGGCAAGTTCGACAATCTAGGTCAAATTAGCAATACATATATGATCTCCTTCGGAGACCTAATAAGTATATAATATACTTTATCGTCTGTATAATGTATAAGTGTGTCAAATTTCAAGTTATTCAAAACATGCAGGGCGAATTTGCATTGTAAGAGAATTAAATATTAATAGAAAAAACATAAATAGTGATGAGAAAGGTTATGTAAGTGAACAAAGGAAAAAAATTAACAAAAATTTCGTGAAACGTTATAGTTATATCTAATAGTGTGGACTTGACGTTAAAGGGGATGAATTATTCCAGTCCAAGCTGATGTCCCTCGTCTCCTCCGCGTGGCACGCCGTCATTAAATTAGTTTGTTCGTTTGGGCGTCTCGTGGATTTGGTCAACGATACATAAGAAACCACGGGCAAAAGGAAAGCGTGTAGCCATGGCCGCCAATAACATGAGCCACGCATTTAATATCCATATACTTTTTTTATATTAATTATTTTTCTGGGAGAACGCGTGAATTGTTCCTTGGTCGTTGGTCGTGAGAGGCAGAAACGAGTATTAATATGCGCGACTATCAAACCGTAACTCACATCTCTCGGGCTCTTGCGCTTCTGATTCAGAGAGATTCGCAGTTCTTCAAATTCGGGTGGTCTGTCTCTGAGAGATTCGCAGTTCTTTGGCAAGGGTTGTGCTTAGGGTTTGGCCTTTTCAATATCTGGGTTGCAAGTGTGAGCAAGAATGGCAGGGGCAACTAACTACGCATCTGTAGCTCTCTTGATCGTTGCGATGATGATGCTGGGAGGAGCGGAAGCAGCAGACATGGCGGCACCATCTCCCAGTCCGACAATGGATGCCGACGCTGCTTCAATTCCCTTCGTCCCCTCTCTTTTCACCGCTCTTATCGTCTCATTCATCTCTTTCTTGGCCTCTCGCTTTTACTGAGATGTACTGCAGGCTACTCTTTGGTTCATGTTTAATGATCCCCTGGGAGAGACGGCTATTATTTTCCTGTTAATGTTTTGTTACATATCATATTGTTGTTTAGCGATTTAGGAAATAAAGGGATCTTTTCAGTACGGTGCTTATTATTGTATACACTTTGAATCAATAAGAATCTTTTTCACAATCTTGGATTTCGCATATTTTGGTGTTATTTATGAATTTCTTTGAGCAGTATGTGCGGTACGGCGCCCTTTGAAATCTGAGTTTATGTAGATGATAGCAATCTATATCCTGTGACTACTTTACATAGGGATTATTACAGACATTTTATTTGTGTGTATAACATAATATTTTATTTCTCTGCTCTCGTGTAATAATAGTGAATCTTTCGGTGCTGAATTGAGGGATGAGTTGTGTCCACAAGCAAATAATCATGATAAAATTACATATTGGTAAAAATGAAAGAAACGAAAAACAAACTTGATAAAATTACATATTACAAAAGAAAGTCAAAATTACATATTACATATTTTGTAAAATTACATATTACAAAATAAAGTCATATTATATATTTTGTAAAATTACATATTATAAAGTAAAGTCATATTACATATTTTGTAAAATTACATGTTACAAAATAAAGTAAAAAGAAACCCAAAAAAAATTACATATTACATTATTTCACGGAGAAGTGATTCCTCTCGACTTCATAAATGAGTCTCACCATTCAAAATCATACATAATTCTGCACCATTATCAATCATAAATATTCATCAACATAAAGACACAATACACATAATATTTATATGGAAATTCAAGTTATTGAATTGATAAAACCATAAATTACAAAGAATTGTAGGAGACACCAATCTCCAATGATGGTGTGAGCACCCACTCACAAATTTAGTAGGCACTAATATAATAGGTACAATCCCTTGTGCAAGCACTATCTTGCAATCTTCAGGCACTAACCTATCCAAGGGATGAAGACACCACTCCTCTTGAGCACCAACTCAAATTAGCAGGCTCCAACTTGTTAAGTGGATGAGGACACCAATCCTCTCAAGCACTAACTCAATATTTTCTTGTACCTTATTTCCTAAGTATGTACTTCAATCCTCACTTCAAATCCGTCTTCTAGTTCTGTCTTCAATTTCTATCCACCTGTCTTCAAATATGATGCAAGATAGTTTCCAACTAGCCCTCAAAATACGTCAAAATATATCCTTAAGACATTCGTCAAGATTTGAAATAGTATGCTTCACATTCCTCCAATTCTTCTCTTAAGGTGTTCCAATGTTGGCCTTCAAAATCAGTATAGACCAAGGCTAAATCTCTTCCTTAAATAGTCCTTAAACAAATCGATATTGTGTTTCAAGACAGTCACAAAGATATCCCTCAAGCAAGCCGAATCTTTATAGTTTTAGCTCAATTTTTGTGCCCTTTTAAATCTACAGTTCAACCCAGACTTCCCCTTAACTTTTCATTAGATCCTTTTATGTCTTCTATTTCTGTTATGTGCTTCCTCAGATCCCCATATATTTATTATCTTATATTCCTTATCTTGTCCACAACACCACACCACAAATGAGGGCGGACTACACTTATATTTATACAGTTTCTTTACCCTTCTTTTAAATAGGGCCGACTTATTAATTGTCATATGGGGCTTCTGCTTTGTAAGGGCCGACTTTTCATATTTGGATGGGCTTACTTTAATTTGCTTGTGTTATAGCAATGCTTTTGTAGAATACAAAGAGAGCCGACATCTAAATGATCTTAGGGGTTTCTAATGAATTGATTAAAAGTCACCCAAACTTGATATTGTGACTATGATTGAAGAATTTCACGACTGAAAGCATGAAATTGTTCTCTTGACTATCATATGTGCATATTTGGCGAGAATTTCTCACAGCATATGGGTATTTCCTTGTATTCTGTAGGCATTTTCATTGTTGCAGGCATAACCCAAGGATGCTACAGGTATTTCTACGAGTGTTGCGGGAAACTTCAGTTAAAATCCAATGGCTCGTGGGAATTTTCAAGAGGTATGCAGGCATTTTTCAAAGGCCTGGAGGCATTTCTCTTAACACCCGTTGTGGGCATTTTGTTATACATCCTTCCGGGCATTTTCATTCATCTTACGAAGCTCTATTGTAAGAATTTTGTCAGGGTAGTAGGAATTCTCTTTAATAGTTGTCGACATTTTTATGATAGAGCTATGAGCATTTTGACATTTCTCTAATGCTTGAGTGCATAAACATCAGTAGGCATAGTCCTTGGTATTGCAGGAATTTTCCTATACAAATTCTTCATGAGTATGCAAGCATTTTTATGAAAACGTTTGCTCCAAGATACTTCAAACATTTTCTTTCCTTCAAGGATTGCCTTTCCTAGGAACATTCATCAACATGGTGATCTCTTCATTTATATTATTCCAAGGACATCAAGAATCTTCTTACACTTATAAGGAATTCATCAATCCTAGTGCAACATCAACCATTGATGACATAAATGTCATACTCTTGACATCAATGAAAACACATTCAACATTAACAACCCCTAGATGCATTAGTTTACATTTCTCCAATGACGCAACAACTTCTTTTTGTAAAGATAAGCTAGATTTCATGTAGTTGGTGATGATGGCATAATCGATTAAGGTTTTGTGAAGAATAATCCTAGGAAGGTTCAAAGGTGTCTTAGTTACTTCTACTTGTCAAGTGGTTATGCAGTCCATATTATTTAAATTCATAATGTCAATCTCACTATCCTGTTTTAGTTGGAATAATAATGTATAAATGCTTAGAATAGATTCAGTTAGATTGATTAGGATACGTGTCAATTGAGATCCATTTAGATCCGTTTTTCTAGCAGTTTGTTAAACGAATTTCATAGCTATATATTGTAACCTCTCAATTCATAATAAATAAGCAAGTCGTGTGTTCTGTTCTGTTCTGCATTCTGTGTTGTTATTTAATTTGGTATCAGAGCCCAAGGAATCGTTGCTTTCCCTGGAGTGTACATCGTTGCTTGCTCAGGGCTGAAGTCGAAGTTCGTGTGGTTGTTAATGCCCTCTGATTTTCGTGTGGCTGTTAATGCCAATGCCCAGCATTTGCTGAAGTCGTTACTGTCTCATATATTTTGAGTGCTGCTGTGTAGACTGGAGAGCTATCTGAGAGCTGCTGTCAGAAACGTGTATGCAGAAAGGGAGCCGATTGTTGTGCCCAGTGTGAAAGGAGTCGCCATCAATAGAGATTGGAACTATCACTGCCATTGTTTGCAGAATTGTTGCTGCAATTCTTTGTTTGAGGGCGAGATCGTGTGAAGGTATAAGTGATTCATTGTGCAAAAATGAGTCCAGTAAGCCGTCGGTGTGTAGTGAGTAGTCAAACGAGTCCAGTAAGCCGTCGTTGTATCAAAAAGAGGTAATAATCCTGAAGCGTGCGTGAGCATCATTTGTTCGAATCGGAGAAGCAGTCAGAGTGTTGAGTGTTTCGGCGTTTGGCGGGGAAATTGGTCCCTCTCTCAAATTTTTCACTGGACGATTCGAACCTGCGCCCTCACCAGCTTGAATAAATCCTGAGTTTCCCAGAGCGGAGAAGCAACACTTGCTCAAGAAGCGAAAATACGTGATTATCGTGGGTCCCCAGTGTGTCAGGGCCCGATAATTCTCAGCTGCACTTTTGAAATTTTCAACAAGAGGAGTACCGTGGGCATTCACTTTTCAACAAGAGGAGTACCGCGGGCATTCACTATTGTGGGACGCGAGAATTTTGCAGAAATATTCATTTTTTGTTGTGTGTACGTTTGCTCGGCAAGAAAAGAGGTATTTTTCAAACAAAAGGTATTTTTTTTATTGAATTTGTCTATTAGTAGCTATGACAAATTATTTTCCCGAAAAATATCTGAACGAAGCTTCTAAGCTTGACGGGGACAATTATTTTGACTGGAAATTCAAGATTTTAACTATGCTCGAAGCACTGAATGTCTGGACAATAGTCAAAGGAGATGAAGCCAAACCCACAGGTGCTACTCTTGCAGACTGGGAGAAACGAGAAACGAAGTTAAAAAGTATTGTTGCAACTATTTGTCAAAGACAAAATTATCCCGCACATCAGAGATTGTAAATCTTCCAAGGAGACATGGGACATCTTGAAAGGTTTGTATGAAACTACAAACTCCAATCGAATTATGTTTCTGAAGACTAAGTTATTGTCCATAAAAATGGCTGCAAATGAGAATATTACCAGCTATGTTTCCTGTATTAAGGATTTATGTGATCAGTTAAGTGCCATTGGTGATACTGTTTCAAATACTGACATGGTAACTATTACATTAAAAGGGTTAATTACATATTACAAAAGAAAGTAAAAAGAAACCCCCCAAAAAAATAAAGGGTTAATTACATATTACATATTACAAAATAAAGTAAAAAGAAACCCAAAAAAAATTACATATTACATTATTTCACGGAGAAGTGATTCCTCTCGACTTCATAAATGAGTCTCACCATTCAAAATCATACATAATTCTGCACCATTATCAATCATAAATATTCATCAACATAAAGACACAATACACATAATATTTATATGGAAATTCAAGTTATTGAATTGATAAAACCATAAATTACAAAGAATTGTAGGAGACACCAATCTCCAATGATGGTGTGAGCACCCACTCACAAATTTAGTAGGCACTAATCTAATAGGTACAATCCCTTGTGCAAGCACTATCTTGCAATCTGCAGGCACTAACCTATCCAAGGGATGAAGACACCACTCCTCTTGAGCACCAACTCAAATTAGTAGGCTCCAACTTGTTAAGTGGATGAGGACACCAATCCTCTCAAGCACTAACTCAATATTTTCTTGTACCTTATTTCCTAAGTATGTAATTCAATCCTCACTTCAAATCCGTCTTCTAGTTCTGTCTTCAATTTCTATCCACCTGTCTTCAAATATGATGCAAGATAATTTCCAACTAGCCCTCAAAATACGTCAAAATATATCCTTAAGACATTCGTCAAGATTTGAAATAGTATGCTTCACATTCCTCCAATTCTTCTCTTAAGGTGTTCCAATGTTGGCCTTCAAAATCAGTATAGACCAAGGCTAAATCTCTTCCTTAAATAGTCCTTAAACAAATCGATATTGTGTTTCAAGACAGTCACAAAGATATCCCTCAAGCAAGCCGAATCTTTATAGTTTTAGCTCAATTTTTGTGCCCTTTTAAATCTACAGTTCAACCCAGACTTCCCCTTAACTTTTCATTAGATCCTTTTATGTCTTCTATTTCTGTTATTTGCTTCCTCAGATCCCCATATATTCATTATCTTATATTCCTTATCTTGTCCACAACACCACACCACAAATGAGGGCGGACTACACTTATATTTATACAGTTTCTTTACCCTTCTTTTAAATAGGGTCGACTTATTAATTGTCATATGGGGCTTCTGCTTTGTAAGGGCCGACTTTTCATATTTGGATGGGCTTACTTTAATTTGCTTGTGTTATAGCAATGCTTTTGTAGAATACAAAGAGAGCCGACATCTAAATGATCTTAGGGGTTTCTAATGAATTGATTAAAAGTCACCCAAACTTGATATTGTGACTATGATTGAAGAATTTCACGACTGAAAGCATGAAATTGTTCTCTTGACTATCATATGTGCATATTTGGCGAGAATTTCTCACAGCATATGGGTATTTCCTTGTATTCTGTAGGCATTTTCATTGTTGCAGGCATAACCCAAGGATGCTACAGGCATTTCTACAAGTGTTGCGGGCAACTTCAGTTAAACTCCAATGGCTCGTGGGAATTTTCAAGAGGTATGCAGGCATTTTTCAAAGGCCTGGAGGCATTTCTCTTAACACCCGTTGTGGGCATTTTGTTATACATCCTTCCGGGCATTTTCATTCATCCTACGAAGCTCTATTGTAAGAATTTTGTCAGGGTAGTAGGAATTCTCTTTAATAGTTGTCGACATTTTTATGATAGAGCTATGAGCATTTTGAAATTTCTATAATGCTTGAGTGCATAAACATCAGTAGGCATAGTCCTTGGTATTGCAGGAATTTTCCTATACAAATTCTTCATGAGTATGCAAGCATTTTTATGAAAACGTTTGCTCCAAGATACTTCAAACATTTTCTTTCCTTCAAGGATTTCCTTTCCTAGGAACATTCATCAACATGGTGATCTCTTCATCTATATTATTCCAAGTGCATCAAGAATCTTCTTACACTTATAAGGAATTCATCAATCCTAGTGCAACATCAACCATTAATGACATAAATGTCATACTCTTGACATCAATGAAAACACATTCAACATTAACAACCCCTAGATGCATTAGTTTACATTTCTCCAATGACGCAACAACTTCTTTTTGTAAAGATAAGCTAGATTTCATGTTGGTGATGATGGCATAATCGATTAAGGTTTTGTGAAGAATAATCCTCGGAAGGTTCAAAGGTGTCTTAGTTACTTCTACTTGTCAAGTGGTTATGCAGTCCATATTTAAATTCATAATGTCAATCTCACTATCCTGTTTTAGTTGGAATAATAATGTATAAATGCTTAGAATAGATTCAGTTAGATTGATTAGGATACGTGTCAATTGAGATCCATTTAGATCCGTTTTTCTAGCAGTTTGTTAAACGAATTTCATAGCTATATATTGTAACCTCTCAATTCATAATATACAAGCAAGTCGTGTGTTCTGTTCTGTTCTACATTCTGTGTTGTTATTTAATTTGGTATCAGATCCCAAGGAATCGTTGCTTGCCCTGGAGTGTACATCGCTGCTTGCTCAGGGCTGAAGTCGAAGTTCGTGTGGCTGTTAATGCCAATGCCCAGCGTTTGCTGAAGTCATTATTGTCTCATATATTTTGAGTGCTACTGCGTAGACTGTAGAGCTATCTGAGAGCTGCTGTCAGAAACGTGTATGCAGAAAGGGAGCCGATTGTTGTGCCCAGTGTGAAAGGAGCCGCCAGCGATAAAGATTGGAACTACCACTGCCATTATTTGCAGAATTGTTGCTGTAATTCTTTGTTTGAGGGCGAGATCGTGGGAAGGTATAAGGGATTCATTGTGCAAAAATGAGTCTAGTAAGCCGTCGTTGTGTAGTGAGTAGTCAAATGAGTCCAGTAAGACGTCGTTGTATCAAAAAGAGGTAACAATCTTGAAGCGTGCATGAGCATCATTTGTTCGAATCGGAGAAGCAGTCAGAGTGTTGAGTGTTTCGGCATTTGGCGGGGAAATTGGTCCCTCTCTCAAATTTGTCACTGGACGATTCGAACCTGCGCCCTCACCAGCTTGACTAAATCCTGAGTTTCCCAAAGCGGAGAAGCAACACTTGCTCAAGAAGCGAAAATAATTGATTATCGCGGGTCCCCAGTCTGTTAGGGCGTGATAATTCTCAGCTGCACTTCTGAAATTTTCAACAAGAGGAGTACCATGGGCATTCACTTTTCAACAAGAGGAGTACCGTGGGCATTCACTATTGTAGGACATGAGAATTTTGCAGAAATCTTGATTTTTTGTTGTGTGTACGTTTGCTTGGCAAGAAAAGAGGTATTTTTCAAAGAAAAGGTTTTTATTATTATTGAATTTGTCTATTAGTAGCTATGACAAATTCTTTTCCCGAAAAATATCTGAACGAAGCTTCTAAGCTTGATGGGGACAATTATTTTGACTGGAAATTCAAGATTTTAACTATGCTCGAAGCACTGAATGTCTGGACAATAGTCAAAGGAGATGAAGCCAAACCCACAGGTGCTACTCTTGCAGACTGGGAGAAACGAGAAACGAAGTTAAAAAGTATTGTTGCAACTATTTGTCAAAGACAAAATTATCCCGCACATCAGAGATTGTAAATCTTCCAAGGAGACATGGGACATCTTGAAAGGTTTGTATGAAACTACAAACTCCAATCGAATTATGTTTCTGAAGACTAAGTTATTGTCCATAAAAATGGCTGCAAATGAGAATATTACCAGCTATGTTTCCTGTATTAAGGATTTATGTGATCAGTTAAGTGCCATTGGTGATACTGTTTCAAATACTGACATGGTAACTATTACATTAAAAGGGTTAATTAGAGATTATCATGTCTTTATTTCAAGTCTAGTAGGTAGAGAAACGCCACCTACATTTAATTATTTAACAGGGATTCTTCTACAAGAAGCGGAAAGAATGAAGGTGTTTGAGCTGGACTCTCAATATTTAGAAGTGGCATTACTGGAAAAAGGGAAACAACCCTACAGGGGCAAGACATGGGACAAAAACAAGACAGGCAAGTTTCAGCCAAGAAACAGAGGTACGACTCACTCAAAATCTGATTCTCTTGATAAGAAAAATGATGGTTGTTTTTACTGTGGGAAACCTGGTCATCATGCTAAAGACTGTTATAAAAGGAAAGCTGATGAATGCAAACAGAAGTTTAGAAAACATAATGGAAATTATGTGACAACTGAAACATCCAATTAAGGTTTTAAGAATTTAAAGTTGTTTATTTCAGAAGCTGCGTTGTCTGTAGAAACTGATGATGAAAATGCATGGTTCATAGACTCAGGTGCCTCAGCCCATATTTCTTGTGTCAAAGAGTGGTTTGATGAATATCATGAGAGGACAGATGAGACACACATATATTTAGGAGATAATAGATGTCATAATATTTAGGGTTATGGAGTGATAAGTGTGAAATTGCCTAATGGCCAAAAGAAATAGATTCATGATGTGTTGTGTGTTCCAGGCATACAAAAAGAATTTAATTTATGTTTCCACAATAACTGATCAAAATCTGAATGTAGAATTTATGCAGTCTCACTGTCTTGTGAAGGATATTCAGAATCATTATAATGCCATAGCCACAGGGACAAGAATTGGAGGACTGTATAAAATTGATGTCACAAAGCCCACTCATCAAGCATTGACATCTACTACAATGACAACTGAAGAACTATGGCATCGCAGGTATGGGCATCTTAATCAAAATGACTTAGTACTACTGCAGAAGAAATTAATGGTACAAGGGCTTCCCGTTTTGAAACATGAGCATATATAATGTGAAGCTTGTGCAATAGGTAAGCAGCACAGGGAAGAATTTCCAGTGCATAAAGAAAAGAAACCAAGAGAATTACTTGAATTAATACATATTGATGTCTGTGGTCCCATGCAAACCTTATCACTTGGTGGTATGAGGTATTTGTTGATGACAAATCAAGATTTACTTGGATATATTTTATAAGGAAAAAGAGTGATGTATTTGAATATTTTAAAGAATTCCAAACTATGGTGAAAAAGTAGATAGGTAAATGCATCAAGATACTCAGATCTAATCAAGGTGGAGAATACACCTCAAGAGCTTTTGAAAGCTACTGCAAAAACAATGGGATCATTCAGCAATTCACAGTGCCTTCTACACCACAGCAAAATGGTGTAGCTGAAAGGAAGAACAAGACATTAGTGGAATGTGCTCGCAGCATGTTAAAAGGTAAAAATATCTCTAATGGTTTTTGGGCAGAAGCCATTAACACTGTTGTTTACTTAAAGAATAGAAGTCCAACTAAGATTCTAGATTCAAAAACGCCTTTTGAAGTTCTTTATGGTTATAAACCTGAAGTTGGTCATTTAAAAATATTTGGTTCAAAGGCATTTGCTCATATTCCCAAAGATGAGAGAATAAAACTGGATGCAAAATATGTTAAGTGTACTTTTCTTGGTTATTATGATGATCGTAAGGCATACAAACTATTTGATCTTAATTCACATAAGCTCATAGCAAGTAGAGATGTGATTTTTCATGAGACTTCAGATGAAGAAGTAAGTAAGTATGATGTCTAGCATACTCTTTATGACAATGATGTTCATGTGAAAATTGATATAGATAATGAACAGGAATAGGTACAACAACAAGGTGAAAACAACGTAGTGACCCCAACAACACCTACGCCTCAGAAAAGAAGAGATGAAAGTGCATAAAGTGGTGAACCACTGAGAAAGTCTACAAGAACAATTCAGATACCCTCCAGGTATAAAGACTATGCTTTGATGACACAAGTAATGAATGTTGTAGAACCTACTTCTTATGAACAAGCCAAAAATCATAAGGACTGGAATACTGCAATAAATGAAGAATATGAATCAATAATGAAGAATGACACTTGGGAATTAACTGAGCTGCCTGAAACAAAACTCCCATAGGATGTAAATGGTTGTATAAAACCAAATTTAATGCAGATGGAAGTGTTGACAAATATAAGGCCAGATTAGTTGCAAAAGGGTATTCACAAAAGGAAGGAATTGATTATGAAGATACCTTTGCACCCGTAGCTAACTTAAATACAATTAGAGTCATGATTGCATTAGTTACACAATACAATTGGAAAGTTCACCAGTTATATGTTAAGTCTACATTTCTGAATGTCGATTTAAAAGAAGAAGTTTATTTGGTTCAGCTAGAAGGATTTATAAAGAAAGGGGAAGAAGATCTTGTCTGTAAACTCAAGAAATCTTTATATGGTTTGAAACAAGCACCTAGATCTTGGTATATTAAGATAGATTCGTTCTTTGCCCATAAAGGTTTTGTGAAAAGAAAAAATGATCCTAATCTGTATGTTAAAAAGGATGAAAATGTAAATGTTGCTTTGATATCCCTATATGTTGATGATTTGATTATCACTGGTAGTGCTTCTCATTTGATTGAAGATATTAAGATTCAGTTAGCACAAATATTTGAAATGAAGGATCTTGGTGAAATACATTATTGTTTAGGTCTGGAAATGTGGACAGAAGGCAGTAAAACAATTGTCACTCAAAGCAAATACTCAAGGGAGATTCTAGAAAGATCCAATATGAGTGATACAAGGTAGTATCAACACCTGTAGAACAGAATGTTAAGTTATCTAGTCTTGATCAAACTATAGAGGCAAATGGTGTTCTGTATCGCCAGTTGGTGGGAAGTTTAAATTATCTTACCACTACCAGACCGGACTTAGCATATTCTGTCAGCATCCTGAGTCAGTTCATGGCTAAACCACCAGAAAGACACTGGATAGCTACAAAGAAAGTCCTTCGATATTTGAAAGGAACTGTTAATTTTGCTATTATTTATACTGATGGTTGTGATGTTAAGTTGACCGGCTACTCTGATTCAGATTGGGATGGAAATCCTGATGACAGGAAATCAACCTCAAGATATGCATTCAACATAGGTACGGGGGTCGTATCATGGAGAAGTAATAAACAACCAATTGTTCCTTTATCATCAACATAAGCTGAATACAAAGCTCTATGCAATGCTACTTGTGAAGCTGTTTGGTAAAGGAGAATTCTTGAAGATATTGGAAACAAGCAAATGAAGCCAACTGCTCTCAAATGTGACAATCAAAGCTCTATTAAATTGGCATGCAATCCAATTTATCATGCCAGAACCAAGCATATTGAAATTCAACATCATTTTGTAAGAGAAAAGATACAAGAGAAGGAAATTAACTTGACCTACTGTAATACCACTGAGAATGTGGTTGACATCTTTACCAAGCCTCTTGGAAAGATGAGTTTTGAAGTATGTAGGAATCAGTTAGGTGTGATAGAGAATCCATTTCTCCATTAAGGGGAAGAGTCAGAATAATAATGTAGAAATGCTTAGAATAGATTCAGTTAGATTCATTAGGATATGTTTCAATTGAGATCCATTTAGATCCGTTTTTCTAGCAGTTTGTTAAATGGCTTTCATAACTAGATATTGTAACCTCTCAATTCATAATAAACAAGCAATTTGTGTGTTATGTTATGTTCTGCATTCTGCGTTGTTATTTAATTCTTGTCTCCCTCAATTACAACTCTTAAACTTGCTGCAATATTTTGTAGTTCTTGGATTTGTTCTGTAACTTGATCCTACATATGAAATAAATCATGTTGTAGAGAGGTAGCACATGTCTAAAATTCCGATAGACTATGCTTTTCACCTTTAAAACTTTTTTCTTCTACTACTATGATTTTTTTTTTCTTTAAGTTTTCCATTTGAGCTACTAATTCTTCATTTTCATCCTCCAATATTTCCACATGAGAACCTAAATCTTCATTTTCGGTGTTGATGTATATGTAATAGATGGAAGCTCCTTGCAAAAATCGAAGTTTAGAGCTTTGGATCGATATTTTTGGCTGGGTAGATCACCGGGAAACTCAAACCTTAATTCAGGGCTCTCCCTAGTGAACCCGGGAGGACAAAAAGGCAAATCTGAAGGGTAAAGCTTTGCTGATCTCAAATTCTAAATACACCAGGATGATCAGCTCATCAAGGCGAATCTTTCTATCCTTTCAGAAAGTTGAAATTCACATTTTGAATTTTTAGGGTTTTTTCGACAAACCCTAATCTGGGACGAGATCCAGTTTTCAGCATTTCAAGTGGTAAGACCTAAATTTTTTCTATTGCCATTTGAAGTACTCTTTGAGATGTCTCACCACACCAAGGTTGAGGATAAGCTTGAAGGGGTTGATAACTTCCGAGCTTGGAAGTATAGGATTGGGTTAATCCTGGAAGAGAATGAGTTGGACTCATATATAAGAGAAGACATCCCTATCCCAGAGGATGAAGAGGCTAAAGTATTGCATAAGAAGAACTTGGTAAAGGGAAAGAGAATCATTGATGATTCTATCAAAGACCATCTCATACCCCATGTGTCTTCTCTAAAGACAACCAAAGAGATGTTTGACTCTTTGACCAAGCTATTTGAAGGGAAGAACATAAATCGGAAGATGACCCTACGGAACCAATTGAAAGGAGTAAAGTTTCATAATGGAGAAACCATTCAATCTTATTTTTCAAGGGTCTCCCAGATCAAGGAACAACTAGAAACGGTGGATGAAATGGTGGAGAATGATGAAGTTGTCATGACCACTCTGAATGGCTTACCTAGGTCATGGGACTCCTTCATTCAAGGAATCTGTGCAAGAAAAAAGTTAATTTCCTTCAGTAGACTACGAGAAGAATGCTCACAAGAAGAAGCAAGGCTTGTGGCACGAGAAGAAAAGATGGGCAATGAAGATCAAGCTCTCACAGCTTACACCAATAAAGGAAAGTCAAAGAGAGAGCCATCTCACTCCAAGAAATATTCACAACAACTTCAACAAGAAGAAGAAGGGAAGGAAAAGAAGGTTTCATGCTCATGCTGCCGAGGATGATGAACCACCCAAGAAGAAGGCTAGGGCAGAAAGTGATGATAGTAATGATGACTCATCAAGTGAAGAAGAGTATGTTCTGATCTCTGCTCTCACAGGTACCATCGCCCATGGTTGTAATGATTGGTTTATTGACAGTGGGGCTTCCAAACACATGACTGGGTTTAAGGAATCTTTTGTGAACCTATCTGAACATGAATCAACCCATAAGGTGAAACTTGGGGATGATTATCAATACCCAATCAAAGGAAGTGGTGAATCCTCCTACAACCTAGATTCTGGAAAATCTTTGAAGATGAAAGAAGTCCTTTATGTACATGGACTCAAGAAGAACTTACTCTCCATCTCTGCATTGGATAAAAAAGGTATGAGGGTTGCATTTGTGGATGGCCAAGTCCTAATGTGGCCAAATGGAAAGACCATAGATGATGCAGTAGTGATTGGAGAGCAAGAGGGAGGTTTGTATAAATTGAAGGGACAACCTGAACATGCCATGGTGCATGAATCCATGGAGCCAAGTGAACTTTGGCATAGAAGACTTGCTCATATGCACTATAGGGCACTTCCAATTGCAAGCAAGGCTGTAGAGGGTCTTCCTGAAATCAAGACCAAACATGAAGGTGTTTGCAAAGGATGTGCAAAAGGTAAGAACATTAAGAAGGCTTTCCCAAGCAATGAAAGCAAGGCAAAGGATATCCTGGAAATCATCCACTCATATGTATGTGGTCCTATGTCATCCAGTTCTCTAAGTGGGTATGTTTACTATGTCTCATTTATTGATGACTTCTCCAGGAAGACCTGGGTATACTTCTTGAAGAACAAAGATGAGGTGTTTGATATGTTTAAGGAATTCAAAACCTTGATGGAGAATCAAACTGACAAGAAGATCAAAACATTCAGATCCGACAATGGTGGAGAATTCACCTCAGGTGACTTAAAGAAGATTTGCAGTGATTCAGGGATTAAGAGGGAGTTGACTGCTCCTTACAATCCACAATAGAATGGAGTTGCAGAAAGGAAGAACAGAACAATCATGGAAGCAACAAGAGCAATGATACATGACCAGGATCTACCTATGCATCTATGGGAAGAAGCAGCTAGAACAACTGTATATGTGCAGAACAAAACACCCCACAAGATATTGGACAACAAGACACCAGAAGAGGTCTTTTCTGGTAAGAAACCTGAAGTCAGCCATCTCAGAATATTTGGTTGTCCAGTATTCACTCATGTCCCAAAGGAAAAGAGGACCAAACTAGATCCTTCAGGAAAGAAGGGTATCTTTGTGGGTTACAGTGAAAGCTCAAAGGCTTACAGAATATACTTTCCAGGGTTCAAGAAGATTGATGGAAGCAAGGATGAATATAAGTTCAAAGACAAGTAATCCAGGAAGCAAAGATCAAGAGGGAGCACACTCCAACAACTCCTGCAAGGATGCAGATTTTCAAAGGGAGTTGACCATCTTCTTACATTCCACAACAGAAAGGTGTAGAATAAGCTACTTTAGTAGCTTCTTCCAGGAAGCAAAGACTCAGAGGGAGTCCACCCAACAAACAAACAAAGATAAGTATTTCAATTATAATTTCTTGCCTATTTTTGTTTAAATAATATTATGCTTAGGAGATGTATTGTGCATATTAGAATGATTGCATTAATGAACAGTATACTACTAATATGCATGTGATGGGTAAGTGGCCTATGGTATTGTACAACATTCCAGTGCTACTTATCTAGAATGAAACCTCTTTGCTGACATGTTGGGAGTATTGGAAACTCTTAACAATGTTCTGGTAGAGACTGGAAAGCATCTAGAAAGTTGTGGAACATGTATAAATGTTGTATTGAAGCATTGGATAAGATAACTACATGACCGCATGACATATTTCTTTATGTGTAAAGAATTTGTTTTGAAAATTATGAGATGTTTCTAATCATTCAATTTAACTTGGTTTGTAGGAAAGATCGTATACCTTCACCTACAAAAGAAGAACTACAACATTTGTTCTAGCAACAAAGATATCTATTGAAGGTATTGAAGTTCCTAGGATATGGGATGAAGAAATGGAATGCCATGATCCGTCGACCATGGAGAAGATGTTTGGGATGCAGTCCCAAGATCTAACAGGGAGTCACATGTGTGCAGATTGATGAAAGCCTTGTATGGCTTGTAGGAAGCTCCCAGAACTTGGTGTGATATAAAGAGGAAGCTTGCTGCTGAATTCGATATGAAAGATTTGGGAATGATGCATTATTTCCTAGGTATGGAGGTGTGGCAGAGTGCAGGTGGGATCTTCCTTGGTCAAGGGAAGTACACAGTAGATATCCTGAAGAGATTCGGGATGATGGATTGCAAGGCCGTAACCACACCTATGGCATCGAATCTGAAGCTTCTATGTGATGCTTCATCTGATCCGGTTGATGTCTCTATGTATCGTCAGATGATTGGGTCCTTGATGTACATGACGAACATGAGACTGGATATTTGCTTTGCTGTGAACACATTGAGCCAGTTCCTAACGGATCCAAGGAGTGTTCACCTGGTTGCTGTAAAGTATGTTCTGAGGTACCTGAAGGGTATAGTGGATTATTGGCTCAAGTATGAAGCAAATCCAAAGTTTAACCTGCAGGGTTATGTTGATTGAGATTGGGTTGGCAGTGCTGCAGATAGGAAGAGCACATCTGGATGATGCTTCAGTATGGGATCAGGTGTGATCTCTTGGTTTAGCAGGAAGCAGTCCTGCATAGCACTGAGTACAGCTAAGGCAAAGTATGTTGCAGCCTATTCAGCTAGTTGTGAGGCAGTATGGCTATGGAAGCTACTGCTTGAGTTATTTGATCTCCCATTAGATGCTACTAGTATCTTCTGCGATAACCAGAGTTGTGTGAAGTTCTCTGAGAACCCAGTGTTTCATGACAGGTCGAAACACATAGATATCAAATATCACTATATCAGGGATATGGTGTAGAGAGGAGTTGTGAAGCTCTTGTATGTTGCAACGGACGAGCAGATTGCAGATGTGCTGACGAAGCCACTAGCCAGGGTGAAGTTCAAATACTTCAGGGAGAGGCTTGGTGTTCTTCAGATCGAGGACACTTCGAGGAAGAAGTGATGGACACATTTGCTGAAGCCATTCCAAGCATGTTGGAAGGAGGATCCTTCACATGGCTGTGGATGTAAGTGCTGGATGATGAGCGTCAGGATGATGTTCTAGTTTCTGCTTTGTATGATCAGTTGGATCATCATGTTGGATGTTGGATATGATCAGTTGGATCATTTATATGTATGTACGCATCATGTTGGATGCTGGATATGATCAGTTGGATCATTTATATGTATGTATGCATCATGTTGGATGCTGGATATGATCGGTTGGATCATTTGTATGTATCTTGTATATGCATCATGTTGGATGCTTGGACCATGTATCTGTATATGTATCAGGTGGATACATTGTATGATCAGGTAGATCATGTATGTTGATATGTATCAGGTATGATCATGTAGATCATATATGTTGATGGATACATTGTGTGGATCATGTATCTATGTATCAGGTAGATACTTGGTGTGCATCAGGTGGATGCATTGTATGGCCAGGGTGATTGTGGATGACGAGCTTCTCCAGATGACATGCAGCAGGATGTTGTAGTGATGATGATTAGGATGATCATGTGTACATCAAGATGATGTATGGTGAGTATTAGATGATACTTTGTGGCTGTGGATTATTCTCTCAGAAAAGATCCAACAGTATTGTGAATTAATGCTCAAACTTTTAACATTCGGTGAGCAATGCATCATACTTGTGACGTAACTCTATTGATCCTCTTCAAGCCTCTAGGGTTTGATCTTATGAAAGGATAACCTTTCGCAGTGCCCTTGCAAGGTCACCACTTAGCTTTTGCATGTTAAACTCAGTAGCCATGGCACTAGTGACGTTTATTAATGCTTTGAGATTGGGTTCCTAATCTATGCCTATGATTATCAGCATTTCAACAATTACCTCCACTTTGGTTGTGCCGTCAACTTTAATTTCTCACGGGTCCTTTTAACGATTTTCCTTTTTTATTTATTAAAAAGTGAAGGAACTCAGTTGGGCTACAAAATTCTCCTTAGATGGTGTATACATGCCCATACCCAATTCCTTTAATGTGAAGTGTCCATTGATGAGAGGAGAATTTGTACTTGTAGGAGCTATGTCCACATCCATATCTTGCGTGTCGTTGGCATGAACTTCTTCCTATTGTCTTTGTTCTTCTTCGTCCTTCCTCTCGATTTCTGCTAGTTTTTCTTTCTCTTCTTGTTCTTTTTTTCCTGTTCCTTCTTTCTTCGAGCTTCTTCTTGATATATCTTCTCTTGTTCTCTATGTTGGGATTCCATTTGGATTTTCTCATCATCTTTTCTCTTCTGTTCTTATTCTATTTTCCTCTGAGCTTCCTCTATCCTTTTTTGAGCCTCTTTTTGGACCTCTTCTTCTAATTTTCTTTCTTTCTTCCCACTCTTGACAACAAATTTCCCCGAGATAGAACTCTTACCTTTTTTCATCCTTCGAGATAACTCTTCAAGTTTCTTAGCACACCTAAAAAAATTCTCTTCCACAAAGAACTCATATGTATAGGGCCAATTATATCCCATAGAGGAGAAACAATTTAATACGTTACTTTTCCTGTCGTTCTGTTGAAACTTCTCTTCTCCAAAATGGAATAGGCCAAGCATTTTATTATTTCCTCTACACTCTTGAATCGATCCATTCTGTAAAATCCAATCACTATTAGAAGAGGTGGCCATGAAGCCTTTTTGGCCTTAGCTAAAGCAGGTCCAATTCCATTAATAAAAGTCTATTTGATTATTTCTTTTAAAAATTCTTGGTCCATGACATATTTGGGTAGTATGTAGGGCATCTGTGAACCCCCATAGATATGCAAGTAAGTTCCTTCCTCTATCAAGAACCAATCCCCCAAATTTGTTACTTCCTTAACGGATTTATATATGACTTGCATTTGGTCGTTTGTTTATATACTAGAATGTATAATGGCATAATGAATTCTTCACATATATTCTTATAGCAGATAACATATTTATGTTCCTATAATACTTGATAGTACACATGCACCATAGGTTCCATAGGTGTCCATATCCATCACATACCAGGGAAAATGTTCACGCCACACACTACATCTAGCAGATAGGAGGATATGTGAAACTTAGATTGTTGTCTAGCCAAATTGACTTGTGATTTAATGACCACATCCAATATGCTTGATGAAAGGATGGCTTCCCAATTGAATTTTGTGCCTAGTAAAGTAACATGATATTAGAAGGGTAACCATCCTACCCAAAACTGTGATCACTAGTAGAAAAAGGAAAACCATTATGGCTAAAAAACTACTAAAAATTGCATATGAAAGGCTAATTTTTGTCACATGACTAATAGTAGTTTATTGCCAGTCACTTATAACGCAACTAAATTTTTTACTAAAAATTTGAGTAATTTATTTGGTGTTTTAATTCATCGACTTAGTAGTATATTTAGTAGTTTACTTAGTCATTGATTGTTGTTAACTAGTTGTTTATTTAATAATTGTAGTCATTGATTGTCGTCAACAACTATTTGCATATTTACTCATTTTAACCATCAATTGAGATATCAATTGGTAGTATATTTAGTTGTTTGTATTCACTAATTTTCATCAATTGTTAGTATATTTACTCATTTTAATAATTAATTGTCGTCAATTGGTAGTATATTCAATTGTTTTTTTCACCAATCTTCCTCAGTTCGTAATATATTTAGTCATTTTAATCATTAATTGGGTTCATTCATTTGAATGAATGGGCCTAAGGAAATAAGTAATTAATTGCCATCAGTTGGTAGTATATGTAATCGTTGTTATTCACTATTTTCTATCAATTAGTAGTATATTTAGTCTTTTTAGTGATTAATTGCCATGGATTGATAATATATTTAATCAATTTTAGTAATTAATTATCATCAATTAGTAGTATGTGATATATTGTTTATTAATTGCATGATCATTTTATTTACTACTACTTTAGTAGTAAATATTCATTTATATGATATGAATAATTTATTAAATACCATAAATTGTGTAATGTCGTTAATGTAAAATATTATTGATGTTATCCAATATATAATACGCATTTAACGTTCATCGAATATAAAATAAACATACTTATACATCTTATTGAAATTTAACATTATATATTATCTTTTAAACTTGAATTAAAACATAAAATCAAATAAAAAGGTATACGTACATTAAGCTATATCATGGTAAAAGATAAAAGATAAATGATTCAACATCATGATAAAAAAATACAATAATCTTGAATTAGAACACATAAGAATCAAACTAAAACATATAATACAATTTAGATGAACAAATAGATCTCATATATATATATATATATATATATATATATATATATATATATATATATATAAATCCACAATATAGAAAGGTCAAAGCACAACACTACCACTAAGTTTCCAACTATTCAGTAAAGTCTCATGGAGTTCCAATTCTGCAAATACACCATGCTAAAAGATCCTTAAACAACATACTACATTAAATTATTAAATTGTTGCATAAAGCAGCGGGACAAGATGTCAACAACTACTACATGATAAACATGAACTATATAATTTTTTCCAAATATTTTATTGGATGTCATGTGAACTTCCGTCCTTCTCTTTTAGATGTTTGGATCCATCTATTTCGTTTTCATAAGGAATGGGTATGTTTCTAGTTACCTTTAAAATATTTACATTTCCATCTCCCGTGCTCAATTTCACTCCATGTATAATAGATAGTAAGGTCATGTGTAAGCTAATGAGGGTCACTTTTGGTGCGTTAGATGCAATAGAAAACTGAAAAATCAGGCATCCCTCAACTTACTTGATTTTTTTGACATTCTTACACAAGATATCTTGCATCGAGTAAAAAAGATGAAACGTAGGAAATTGAGTCATGTTTCCGAATATATAAGTTTTTAGTATTGAAAATTTACATAATTATGTCAAATTTCATGTTTTGTAACAGTCACATTTTATTTTTTTGGCAAATGATAAAGTATATGTTTTTGTGGGTGCAGCCTTTCAATGCCTAAATGACAGTTTTGGGATACAAAAATTGGTAGACATTTATAGAACCCATAGCACTAGCGCAACGCTATTTTTCCAAAATTAAATGTTTTTTTTTTTAAATTATGTAAGTGATCAAACCTCGAGAACGGTACGTCAAATGTGGGTGCAGACTTTGAAGGTCTTAATGTAGTTATTTTGACTTGGATTTTTTACAGCGTGTAGAGGTCAGTGTCCTCTAGTGCAGCATACAAGGTTTTTTTAAAAATGGTTGTGAAATGAAAAAGTTACAGAATAAACACTAACAGTATGTTTTTTGACCAATGGGGTGATGACACAAGAAAATTAGGAAATAAATAGAAATTATCAATATTTTTTTTAAATTACATATTTGGAATCGGCATAAAAAATTCCATCTATGCCTAAAATTTCGTCAATAATGGTCAGGTATGTCATGATGTAGATAGCGGTGAAAAACATGCATACTCAGAAAAATGTTGAAAATGTCAAATTAGCTATGGTCTAAAAATTCCCTAGCACAAGTTTGGTAAGTCCGAACCAGCCACATAGGACAGTGGTTGACATGCGGGCATAGGAGGAGTGGGTGATTAGGCACTCAGGAACGCGCATGCGTTATGTTTAAATTCAATAACATGTGCGCGTTGTATTTAAATTCAAATTTTAGTGTTTTGACGCTCAATGTTATAAGTAATGCGCTAGCGTTATGTGGATACATAATGCGCTCACGTTATGTGATTACATAACGCGCACGGGTTATAATCTTCACAAATTTATGTTTTGAAGTGTTAGATTGGGTGAGAGAAAGATAATGATAATGAGGATGATGAAGATGAAGATGATGATGGTGATGAAGATGAAGATGATGACGGTGATGAAGATGATGATGATGATGAAGACGATGATGATGAAGATGATGAAGATGATGATGATGATGATGATGATGATGAATATCATGATGAAGATGATGATGATGATGAATATGGTGATGATGATGATGATGATGATGACGACGCAGATGATGATGATGATGATGATGATGATGACGATGAAGATGATGGTGATGATGATGACGATGAAGATGATGGTGATGACGACCACAACGATGATGATGAAGATGATGGTGAGGATGATGATGATGATGAAGATGGAGATGACGACGACGACGACGACGACGACGATGATGATGATGAAGATGTCATCATCATCATCTTAATCATTATATTCATCACCATCATCATCAACATCATCGTCATCGTCTTTATCATCAACATCATCATCATCACTCTCTCTTATATGGTTTTACACCTCTCTCTCTCTCTCTCTCTCTCTCTCTAAACCCCCTCTCCCTGTCTCTAACCTCTCCCCCATCCCTAACCATCTTACTCTTTATATCTCCCTGCTACTCCCCCTAACCCAAAATCCCCTCCTCTCCCTAGCCCTTACTAACCCGTGCTCTCTCAGTCTCTCTCTCTCTTCCCTACACCTCCACCTACCTCTAGCTACACCTTCAATCTCTCTTTCACAGTCCCTACAACGAGCACCCTCTCCTCTCTTTCTCTCTCTCTCCCTCCTCCCCCCCCGAACCATTACTAACGCCCTCTCTCTCTCTCTCTCTCTCTCTCTCTCTCTCTCTCTCTCTCCTCCTCGCTAACCCCCCCTCCTATCCCCTTACCCCTAACTAATCCCCCCTCTCTCACTCTCTCTTCCTTGCTTCTACACCTCTCTCTCTCTCTCCCTCTCTCTCTTCCCCCCCCTCTCTCTCCTAATCCTCCTTCCCCTACCACTACATGATGATGATGATGATGATGGTGATGATGATGGAGATGACGATGACGATGATGACGATGACGATGATGATGATGATCATCATCGTCCTCACCACCATCTGCATCATGTTTGATTATTGGTCATCATCATCATCTTCTTTATCGTCATCATCATCATCATCATCATCATCATCATCATCATTGTCATCATCTTCATCACCATCATCTTCATCACCATCATCTTCATCACCATCATCTTCATCTTCATAATCCTCATCGTCATATCCATCATCATCTTCATCATCATCATCATCATCTTCATCACTGTCTTCAACATCATCATCGTCGTCATCATCATCATCATCATCATCATATCCATCAGCATCATCTTCATCCTCATCATCCTCATTGTCATATTCATCATCATCTTCATCATCTTCATCATCATCATCATCATCACCATCTTCATGAGGCGGAACCTCACTTGTGATCAAAATTTTCATAACATTTTTAAGCACAACCTTAGAAATTCCTTTTTTCATAAATTTTTTCTTATCAATTTGCTTTCGCTATGGGAAGATTAGAGGTGGAACATCTTAGTTTATAACTAGAACAACTTTTTGAAATCCCTTTTAAAACACATCTTAATATCATCTAATCTCTCATCTCCTTTCCTACCTTTCTTATCATATTAAAGTAGAAATTCATATATATGTCTTATCATCCTCAAATGATAACTTTTGGAATCTATGAAATATTGGGACAATGAATGAATAGGAGAGATTCCCTCCTTATATAATGACCTAGTTGAGGCTTTGAAAGTAAAAGCTTGGAAAAATAACATTTTTATGTTGATAGGTGTTTATATCTTAAAATTTGGGGTGGACAACATTTATGTTTTTCCTAGATTACATGAGGATGGGACAAGTGTATTGTTGAGATTGATTTGATAGCAATCATTTCAAATTCGAAATAAACAATTATAAAAAAAAATTTCAAAAATAACTAGTAGCTATGCATGGATAACAGGTCGCTCATGCCTGAATAACTCGTAGTTGATGCATTGAAAACATGGATTTTGTACAACTACACATGAAGAACAAGTAACTTGTTCATGATACTTAATTTGTGACCCATCTGTTCAGAGGCCATAGATCAATATATTTGATAATTATACCAACATAGATCCATCTTAAAGTCAGGTTTTATTTGATAGACGAATATCGATTTTTTAATTACTTTTCATAATATTTTATTTTATTAGTCAACACGGATTTTTTTAAAATACTTTCCATCATTTTTTCTTTTATGAATCGATATAAAAATTATTTTGTTAGCCGAACATTAAAACATCTCCCCCATACCGACTGTAGAACACCTCCTTCATGCAATTACCAATAAGAAAAATAGAAAAATAGAGATGAATCATGTACATGTAGAAAAGAAGCAAGCATTGTTTGTTATTCAAAACATTTTTTTCCCGTGAAAAAGCACTAATTATTGATATTCATATTACTGAATCAAATAAGTACATGATGTCATATGATACACAAGAAGCATGGCTTCTATATGTTCATGAACACATATCCAACTGATATACATCTTCAATCCCAGTGGATACAGAAACAACAAAAAAGAATCAGGACTATTGTCACTCATATAGTCACTCTATTACAGAAAAAACATATTGCCAGAATCGATCAAATAGTCTTCGCAATATTCCTACCACTATAGAATCCCTTCCTCCCCGTCTAATGCAAGCTTTGACAGCTGGTCCGCGTATGAGTTGAATTCCCTGTAGATATGTTCCATAGAATATTTGCTGAAGCTATTCAGTTCACCCCTAATTCTGCTGCACCAATATTTTAGCTCTTTAACCTTCAGGTCATATTCCCCTGTCACCTACCCAAATTTTCTGAACATTATTATTTAGTTGCAAAAAGACTTTATGTTAAATTTAATTACAAGTTTTGTAATTATGATTAGTTTTGATCATGGATGAATGTAATTACTGAATATTATTATTTAAATAAATTAATTAGGAGACAAACACCCAAGAGGACTGTTGAATGAGTGTTCACTGACCCAGTAGGAGGAATGGAAGCTGTTGGAAGGTATGGGACACATGGCAGCAGTTGCATCACACCACTAACTGACGGTTATGGGACAAATTCCCTTTAAAAAGGGCATTATACCCCAGGTGGAGGGGAGTGAGCAGGAAACTCATTTAATGACCCAGTAACATTTGAAAAGGCCTAGGCAGCCTATAAAGGCAAATTCGAATTGGGAAGGCAGCTCTTGACCAATATGTCTGCAGAATATTTTCCTCTTGTGAATTAGGTGATTTCAAGAGAGATTCGAATAAGGGAGGTTAGAGGTGATTGAAAACTGAGTTTTGCATATTATTGAGGAGAAATAGAGTTGTAGGAGCAAGTCTTTTGGACTGCTACCTATTGAATATTTAGAAGATTACTACTACAATAAGAAGAAGTCCTAATTCTTGAAGTTTCTTCCTCCTGGTGGTTCAGTGAACAGGATCGGGGGTCCTAAGACAATATTTGACTGTTTTAAGCAATTTGGTTGGGTGGAATAGTCTTCCTGGGTTGTTTGTTGCCCTACAGAATTTCTCACGTTCTTAAAGATTTCCTAACTTATTCTCAGTAAATAATTATGATCTGTTTATCTAGTATTTTTCTGTTTATTTGTTTTCGAAAAAGAATCTGATCCTAGAAATTGCTTTAAGTATGAATGTTTAAAGTTTAATGTTAAAGCTGAATTGATAAACCAATATCCCTATTTTTCCACACGTTGTTATGAAGCATCGTACTCTAGTAGAGATATGGAAATTAAAATAGATTAGAAGATATGCAAAAATTTCCATTTGAATTCGATAGATAGATAGTAATTATATATGTTTCAATTTTTCTGTTCCCAAGTTAAATAATAGTAGAAAGATTCTGCATAATATCTATGTATGTATTATAAGTATCAGAGCTTTCTGAGAATTTAAAATAATGTATAATTTATGCATTCTTATCAATATTCTGTATAAAATAAAAATATAGAGATCACAAGTATACATGTATCATAACAGAGTAACAATTAAATGATAGCGATCATCAAAATAAGTTGGTACATAACAATCATTTACCAGTTTTTCATATTGTTTATAGACACTTGATTTCATTATCTCTGTTAATGTTTTTCAAGATTATTATCTTTCTGTATTATTATCATGAATTACATGTTGTAAGCAAAAGCTTTTCACAATCCTTCTAAAATTCTCAGTTTCTACAAATACACTCATACCCATTTTTCTTTTATTCCTTATTTTATCAATTTCATAAACTTACAGTTTAAACAGATAATAGATTTAATAGAAATATTCTATTGGGGGTAAGTAATAGTTTTCTATCTCCTATTATAAGCATCATGTTGATTATCTTTCTAACAAATAATAGAAGCTTTATAAACATCATTTATTTTTTACTCACCTATTTTATTGCAAGCTGTTAGTGTCATTTGTATTCTGTTAGTTTTCATTTCAAACCCTAGTTAGGTTTAGTTTTCCATTCTTATCTTTATTACATCCAGATACAAATAAAACACGAATGTAGGGTTTAATACTATTCGTTCCAATGTACATATTATTGTAAACCATTTCGACATATTACTCTATTATTTATCAACTTGGACAATCACGAAACACGACATCGACCTACAGTATCAAGATGAGCAACTTAAATATCTACACAAAATTGTCAAGCATATATTTTATTACCGAGAAGAGTATCATCTTTACACAGAAAACAAGCCCTCGGCTCTTCTTCATACTGTCACTCAGAACACGAAACAAGTCACTCTTCACAGACTCTTAAAAACATCACATAAGAGATCTTCAAAAACGAAGTCGACGCTCTCAAGAGCAAACATTTTAAAAAGTATGTTTGTAACAAAAACCCTACAGGGTTTATTCCATAATCCAATAGTTGGAAGAACCCAACTTTCTAGTGAATCGCCGGGTCACAGCTCCAGACAGCATTACTAAAAGTTCAAAGTATAAAATTTTAGAATATTCAAACAACGAGCATTATAACACTGCTCAGCAATGAGCTTTGGAAGTTTTTCTCAAACTTCAACAACGAATGAGTTATGGCAAGTCTTGGTAAGGCCGCCATTCATCCCTTGAAACCTTTTCAACCATAGACGAAGAACAATATGAGGGTATGGAAGACCGGAAGCTTACCAGTGTGGGAGCACGCGATTTCTCCATTCTTCAAACCCTAGACAAACCCTTTCCAAAACCCTGTACCTAACAAACGATAGCACGAGGTTAGATAAATGTTACATTTAAAACTGAAAATCGAAAACGTAGCAAAAGAAATAATCTCTTCTTAGAAGAAAGCTTACCTTCGTAAACCTTGGCAAACACTTGGAGTCCTCAAACAAACGACGAGATTGATGCTGTAAACGCTACCAGGAAGTTTTTAACCATGATTTCGATAACACTTTGAACCAAAGACTTATGTCTCCACTAAAAGAACGCCATTGTATAGGTTTAAAGACCTGTAACTACAACTCGTTTAGAAGCTCTTGAGGTCAAACCTCTCCCAAGGCATTTGACAGAAAATTCGACGGCCTGTCGGCCACCCCAAACCGAAACAATAGCACAATCAAATAACTTTTCCAAGTTCATAAACCAAAACAGCGATGATGGTAGGTTTACCACTACAACGGCCCAATTTCATCACCATCGACGGTCTCCACTTTGCCAGCAATCGTAGCATTGAAATAAACAACGTCAACATTTAATGACCAACCTATTTTATAGGTCGACATTGCCACGACGGCACACGGTGGAGCAACACGATCAACGCATGGCATATAACCCTTACCCAACAACAAGCATGGAGGCATTCATGTCTACGTGGATCTCTGGGATTACCACTCAGCAGGGAGGCAGTACCAAGTTTTACTGCAGGATCGTTGGGCGATCTCTACCTCAGCTCGAGACCGGCGCCAAGTTAAATGATCCAACAACCTGTCAATTTTCACAATATTTGCATGCCAGCATTTTCGACGGGACTGTAAACCTTGCAAATTCATAGTATTATAACCTTTTAAATTTACCATAGTATTTTAACATCTATGCAAAGTTCGATATAATATTTCATTATAGTGCTTGCACTTTATTACCATCGAATCCAACATATTACAATGTTGGCAAACATAGATTATAGTTTGCATATGATTCTGTTTGTTGCATGCTATTGTAATAGTTACACCTATATTTTAAGGTTGATATCAAATCGAGGATTAATATAGTTGCACCACTATATTCATAAGACCTAGATTTTATCACAATATAGAATGGAATATAAATAGCTCAAGTCTTGTATGTACCATAGTCAATCTATGGTTTACATTTGTTTATATATTTAATTGCTACCAATGTCTAGTCTTTGAGAAAGATCACAATTGCTTATTAAGACCTAAATAATTATAGTGGTGAATATGAATTTTAAACCATAAAACTTATATAGTTAATCAATAGTGTTGTATAAGCTCACAAGCACATATATGCTATAATATATAGTTTGGTAATGGGAGTAATAATTTTCTCCAACCCCTATCTACTTTTATTCATGCGATACAATGGTACTGTACCATCTTGGTACTACCAGCTAAATGATGACAACAAGATAGCTATGATGACGACATAATTAGTTAGTGAAAGGACGACGACGTAACCAGCTAAGTACGAAGACAACTATAGTGACGATGCTTCTAATTAGATGCTTATTCATACAGCTAACTTGGGTTGATCTTACTACGATACAAGACGAATTATGGAAAGCGAAAGTGTAAGCATGTGAATCGTACCTGTATGCTTTTATAAATACAACAGTCTTTAATCATTTCTATTTTTATTTTCAAACGATGAATTGGAACTCACACGAACTGGAATTTATTGCAATCATGAAACTTCTTACATGTCGTCTGCACATGGAACAGGTCCAATGTTTTAGCGTACAGCTAAGTAAGCTTCGGGGTCCCTCATACGAATCCCTTGGACAACAAAGAAGCAAACTGTCAGTATCATCTCAAGGAAAGAGCATCATATCACATTCTAACTTGGCATTTCATTATTACATCAATCATACTTATCATTGCATTAAAAAGGGTCGCATCAAAGTCTGATTTATTCGTGCATTTAACTATCATAATCATAGTTGTTATGAATGCAATTAAGTTGTCACTGTCGCTTTAGTTATAACAGAATTTTATTTATGTTGAGTACAACTGCTGTTTAGTTAGCGTTGTTACATCTAGCAATTATTATTTTCCGCAATTATAAATTATCACAAACTAAGCTAATTATTGCTATTTAAAAAAATTTTAAATTTTTATGAAAATATGGGATGTTACATCCCCCCTCGCCCATTTGATGGTGACTCTTGAATCGCTGACATTTTTTACACATGCCAGCCCAAATATATTAGCCACACGTATGACACACCATGGTGCCAATAACTCCGCCTTCATGTTTGTCCCTCTCCCACATTTCAATCGGAGGTTGTAGAAATGAACCGAGCTAAGGAAGATAATTCCCCCTGCACCACAAATTCCAGAATTTGCAGCAACATCAAAAAATAAAACTGGGTCATTGAAAGTTGGCTGGAAAGAACCAATATTCCTCTTAACAGGAACAGTATCCGAGCATGGATATAAAGAGTACTGAGTTAGGAATATATTATAAGTATGCTCCAGCGAAGGGGATTGGTTCTCAAATATAAATTTGTTTCGACCACACCAAATGGTCCAGTAAGCGAAAACTGGTAGAGTAGGGTGATCTCTGCAATTTGTCGTCCATGTTTTGATGCCAGCCTCGATATTACAGGCATCCCACTTATGGGAGATACCAAAATGAAAATATATCATATCCCATAGCTTATTGGCGAATGAACATTCCAGAAAACAGTGGTATGACGTTTTAGCATTTCTCTTGCATAAAATACACACATTAGGGCCAACCCTGCCCATAATAGCAAGGTTGTCAAGAGTTTTGAGTTTATCCATCAGCATATACCATAAAAAGCACTTGAGTTTTATAGGAAATTGCCATTGCCAAATTGTCTTATACCACCACTGATTTGGGAAGATACACTGCCTCTTAATAAAAAAGTTCTAAGCAGTACAGGCGGTAACCATACCTGAAGCTTCGTTTCCACTCCATCGCACCACATCATCCTCATCGTTGAGCCGGATACCCGCCATGTTGAGAGATAGCACATAATTTTCCCAGTCATTCACAAGATTCCCCGGAAGGTGTAAATCAGCAGCAGATAACCAATATTTCTCTGTATTACTCGAAACCATAGAGTCCACAATATATATATCAGCATTTTTCAGATATCCGAGCATCCCATCTGAGAGTTGATATTCTCCTTTTAACCCCATGATGGGAAAAACCCCCACCACCACATCCCGTCCATTACCCACTCTCCAGCAAATACCGCTTTCCAACCAACAGTAGACCTTCATGAAGCCTGACCAAACCGGTCAAGCCCCTCTCACCACTTTCCTAGTTGACCGGAGCCAATATGAAACCTTGGTTTTAATATATTTCTGGTGGATGACTCTCGACCAGAGAGATTTTCCAAATAGAACCCGCCATAGGCTCTTCAGATGAAGCGCAACGCTGAAAATAGAAATATCCTTAATCCCCCATCTGCCCGATGCCAAGGGAAGGGTTATCTTCTCCCACCCAATCAATGTGAAACAAGTTTTCTTAAAACCCCCGGTCCATAAGAAATTGAACATAATCCTTCTAAGATAATTGAGAACAGAACAAGGCACCGGTAAAAGAGAGAGCCAATAAAATGGAGTTCTAGTAAGGACAGAATTTAGCAGAGTTAACTTCCCTCCAATAGATAAAAGGCAGAATTTCCAGTGAGAAATCCTAGATTCAAATTTTCTGATAAGCCACTGCCAATCCTTAATGAGGTATCCATTTGGCTTTAGATGGAAACCAAGATATGTAAACCCCTCAAACAATTTATGGCACTCATTCCAAGCGCTCTACAAAACAGATGAATGATCCCATAATACACACTCCATTCATCCATAGCATCTGAGCCAGCAATAAGAAGATCATCAACGAACAAGGCATGAGTGATGGATAAATCAAATGATATTTGCTCCCCTTTAATTTTTCCTGCCATCTTCCCATTCAAAATTAATCTGCTAAGTCCATCAATAACTAGCAAAAACAGTAATGGCGATAATGAGCAACCCTGTTGAATGCCCCTGGAACATAAGAAGAATGAAGTAGGAGCTCCGTTGACTAGGACAACAATATTCGTAGTATTAATGCAGGCCATAATCCATCTGAGGTCAAGGGCCAGGACCCCAATTTGAATGAGGACAATCCTGATGAAATCCCAACTCACACGGTCGTATGCCTTCTCTAGATCCATTTTGAGCAAGATGGCTTTCTTTCTCTTACACTTGACAATATGGATGAGCTCCTGCATAATGCCAACCGGATCATGGATTTGCCTATCCTGCAGGAAGCTGAATTGCTCAGGGGATATATACCTGGAAAATACAGGTTTTAAGCGACTCACAATAATCTTTGAAACAAGCTTATATGCAGGATTGCACAAAGCGATGGGCCTAAAGTCTCCAAATGACTTTGGATCGTTAACTTTTGGAATCAAGGTAAGGAAATTTGAGTTCAGAGCACCCGAGATGTAACCATGAGTACTGGTGTATTCGACCATGTTCAATAAGTCGGTCCCCATAAATTTAAAAAAATGTAAAAAAGCCTCCACGGGTCAACCATCGAGCCCGGGGCTCTTATCCTTTGCGAAAGATTTAAGGGTGCCTTCTATTTCTTCCAAAGCAACCGCATTGCATATGTCATCAACCTCATTGTCATAAAAAAACTTGGGGAATGTTCGGGCAACCTGTAGTTGTGATAGCAAATCACATTCCTTATTATCCGAGAAGATGTCATCGAAATATTGTTTAGCCAGAGAATGTAGCTCCCCCTCACCAGTGATGTCAATACCATTCTGATTAGTGATTTTCCAAATGGTGTTACTATTACTTATGTTAGATGCAAAGGAATGGAAAAAATGCGTATTCCTGTCACCTTATTGAACCCATAAATCCCGGCACTTGAGCCTCCATTCATTCTCCTCTCTTAAGTATAATTTTCCATTCTCAGCTTCCAACTGTTTAAGACGTTCGCATGTCGAACCGTCAAGGAGAGATTCCAGCAATAATGAGTACAGAAGTTGTAACTGTGCCTCAACATCTGATAGCTGTTTTCAATCCAGTACTTTTTTCTGGTGTATCCACCATGAGACTTTTCCCTTGAGTTCCCTTAATTTTAAACATAGGGAATCCACAGGATTATAATCCCCATCAATAATAGTGTCTAGCCATACCTCTTTAACAAATTTGTTGAAGGATCCCTTTCTGCCATTATACTAGGTTCGAGAATATACACCTGTACACACATATATGAGCTCATTTTGTATTAAAAAATCAGAGAAGTGGTTTGCCATATCATCAACCTTCGCGTTGATACCCCATAATTTCTGTGCCAGCCTGGTAAAATTCAAGTCCCCAACTATAATCAAATTGTTTGATTCTAGCAGACCAGAATGTTGCAAGCCATTCCAAAATCGCTCACGATTCTTGTAAGGAGCGTAACAATTTAAGATAGAGATAGGAAAATCTCCAGCCTTACAAGTACCCACCAGAAGTACGCCCCATAAGGATCTATGAGGCAAAAAGGAGAAATAATGAGGATCCCATGCAGCAAGCAACCCACTCGATACGTCGATTGAACTTACAGCTGAGACTTCCCAACCTTCTAAGATGGCAGCAATTTTGGCGATAGCCACCTCAGCATCGCACATGGTTTCCTACAACAATAACACATTTGGATGGGTAGTAGCTATTAAGTTTGTAAGGGCCCTAACCCGCGTAGACTTTCCCAAACCCCGGACGTTTAGTGAACAGATAGACATTAAGGAACCTCTACCAGGGGGGAATATGCTCTAAGGCCCTCAATGTTATCTGAGTTGTCCAATACGCCCTCCGACATCCAGATTCTATCAGAAATGGGTATATGCCCCACAGTCTCAACCCCATCCGGATCAACCACCCTCTTGCCAGTCCTACGGGATTTTCTCATGGTGACATTTATGAATCTTTCCGAATTTACAGATTGAACAAGGGGGTTCGATGACGGGTTTTTAGAGAAAATGGGTAATGGTGAATAGGAACCCCCCAACCCATAGATTCAAAAATGGCATTACCCGAAAGTGTTACATCTTCAGTGAGTGAGATATCCAATCTCGGGGCATGTAAGTATATCGTGTCTCTTCTGATAGATGACACTCCATTTCCAACTTCAATACATCCCGAATCTTGAACAGAGGTGGGAAAATCCAAATTCGGGGTGGATTATAAGGGCAGTGTCTCCCCCGACACAGTAGGGTCCTCCTCAAAAAGGTCCCGACAAACCCAAGGTTTCTCAACAAGGTTTGACCCACCAGGGGTGAAGCCACCGGCCCATCTAGATTTAAAACAATATCACCTGAGGCAAGTTTTTTAGAAAGGGTAATGTCGGCATCAATAATCACCTTCATTTCATCGGTACAAAATTCAGGATAATGTGGGATCACATGGAATTTTGACTTACCAGGAGCTTCTGTTCGAACACCAGCATCGCTAGAATTGACCATGTCCTCAGAAGTATCTGCCGGAGGTTTTAGGATAACAGGAGAAACCGTGCATCGAACCTCAGGACACCAAGCCCTGATATGCCCCATTTGTTGGCACTTGAAGTACCGAAAAGGAACCTTGAAGTAATCGAGACACTGATGCCAAATATTTTCACCCCATACAAGTTCAACCTCTGCCGGAAGACCCCTGGCCATCTCAAATTCCACCATCACCTTGGCAGACCATCTATCTATCATAGCCATATAAAGAGCAATTATCCAACTGCACAAACCTCCCAACAGTGTTGGAAATCCCTATCATAATATTCTCTGTCCATAATTCAATAGGTAAGCCAGGTACCAGAGGTGGTGAATACTCTGAACTTCCCGCAGAGGATCAAATGCCATATGCCATTTCTTCAAGAAGAATGAACCGTCTTTGAAGCACCAGTATCGTTTTAAAATGATGCCCACATGTTCAGCTTTTGAGAAGATGAACATAATCCATCCCTTGATGAGATGTAAAACCCTCAGCATGTCGCCAACAATGGGCATCCACTGTTTTCGCACCCATTCCACAACCTCTTTTTGATCCCCTGTGGTAAATTCCATCCTTCCAACGGCAGCACGGGATGAAAGCATTTCTATGCGTTCCAGGTTAGTATCCATTGGAATAGAGAATCACTCCAAACCTTCATGAACGTTTAGGGTTTTGTTATGTCTCCTCTTCCTCGCTTTTATGCCCCTACAACGGCTCGGCCATCCCCCTCGTGAGGTAGGGTTTGTGAACAGGGAACGTGACTCCACCTCCCCCAATGCATGTGACCCTCCCTTCACCGTGACAATAGGAGAATGTAAGATAGCTCGACCCAAAGTGGGAGTCTCGTGACCAAGGTTAGTATGATTAAAACCCATGACAAAGATGATAGAAGACACCTGTCTAAAAACAGTGATTCGCAACATTCCGGACAAAATAAACAAGTGCAGACTACACAGCACCCGACGTCATCCAAAATCGGGTCTGAATGTAGAAGCATACCAAACCAGTGCTAGAAATAACAAAAAAAAGTCGCCACCCACCAGGTAAAAGACTACTAATCAGTCATGGGTAGAAAAATAGCCAGAGTCCACCAATGATATATAGAAGCTCTGCAAACCAGTGCTAAAATTAACAGAATAGTCACCACCCACCAGATAAATGGCAGCTAAACTGTCAAGGGTACAAAAATAGCCAGAGTCGGCCAAAGTTATGGAAAGGACAACAAAAGTAATTTAAAACTAGGCTTCAGCAGAAAACAGTCCGAAAACAATACTAAACAAATGAAGACTCTTAAAAAACCAACCATCGTACATAGAATATTGGTTCCCATTTTTTTTTATACTTGGATGGTACTGGGATGATTCCGAAGAATCATCTTGACTCCAAGTCGTGGTTGCTTATTGAATCATCTCATTCGCCATGTTCTCAACCCATTCTGCAACAGAAACCCCCATGCCATTACTCTTCGGCAATTTTGACAATCTGGGTCAAATTAGCAATACATATATGATCTCCTTCGAAGACATAATAAGTATATAATATACTTTATCTTCTGTATAATGTATAAGTGTGTCAAATTTCAAGTTATTCAAAACATGCAGGGCGAATTTGCATTGTAAGAGAATTAAATATTAATAGAAAAAACATAAATAGTGATGAGAAAGGTTATGTAAGTGAACAAACGAAAAAAATTAACAAAAATTTCGTGAAACGTTATAGTTGTATCTAATAGTTTGGACTTGACTTAAAGGGGATGAATTATTCCAGTCCAAGCTGATGTCCCTCGTCTCCTCCGCGTGGCATGCCGTCATTAAATTAGTTTGTTCGTTTGGGCCTCTCGTGGATTTAGTCAACGATACATAAGAAACCATGAGTGATGTCATACTAATACTAACTTTCAAACAGAGCCGACTTATGAATACTAACTTTCATTCCAAACGCTCTGCAAAACAGCTTAATGATGCCATGATACACACTCCATTCCTCCACAGAATCTGAGCCAGCAATAAGAACATCATCAATGAACAAGGCATGAGTGATGGATAAATCAAATGATATTTGCACCCCTTTAATTTTTCCTGCCATCTTCGCATTCAAAATCAATATGCTAAGTCCATCAATAACTAGCAAAAACAGTAATGGCGATAATGAGCAGCCCTGTTGAATGCCCCTGGAACATCTGAAGAATGAAGTAGGAGCTCCATTGACTAGGACAACAATATTCGTAGTATTAATGCAGGCCATAATCCATCTGAGGTCAAGGGCCAGGAGCCCAATTTGAATGAGGACAATTCTGATGAAATCCCAACTCACACAGTCGTATGCCTTCTCTATATCCATTTTGAGCAAGATGGCTTTCTTTTTCTTACACTTGACAATATGGATGAGCTCCTGCGTAATACCAACCACATCATGGATTTGCCTATCCTGCAGGAAGCCGAATTGCTCAGGGGATATATACCTGGAAAATACAGGTTTTAAGCGACTGCCAATAATCTTTGAAACAAGCTTATATGCAAGATTGCACAAAGCGATGGGCCTAAACTCTCCAAATGACTTTGGATCGTTAGCTTTTGGAATCAAGGTAAGGAATGTTGAGTTTAGAGCACCCGAGATGTAACCATGAGTCCTGGTATATTCAACCATGTTCAATAAGTCGGTCCCCATAAATTCAAAAAAATGTAAAAAAAGCTCCACGGGCCAACCATCGGGCCCGGGGCTCTTATCCTTTGCGAAAGATTTAAGGGTGCCTTCTATTTCTTCCAAAGTAACCGCATTGCATATGTCATCAGCCTCATTGTCATAAAAAAACTTGGGGAATGTTTGGGCAACTTGTAGTTGTGATAGCAAATCACATTCCTTATTATCCAAGAATATGTCACCCAAATGTTGTTTAGCCAGAGAATGTAGCTCCCCCTCACCAGTGACCTCAATACCATCCTGATTAGTGATTTTCCAAATGGTGTTACTATTACTTATGTTAGATGCAAATGAATGGAAAAAACACGTATTCTTGTCACTTGATTGAACCCATAAATCCCGGCTCTTGAGCCTCCATTCATTCTCCTCTCTTAAGTATAATTTTTCTTTCTCAGCTTCCAACTGTTTAAGACGTTCGAATGTCGAACCGTCAAGGGGAGATTCCAGCAATAACGAGTACAAAAGTTGTAACTGTTCCTCAACATCTGATAGTTGTTTTTGATCCATTACTTTTTTCTGGTGTATCCACCATGAGACTTTTCCCTTGAGTTCCCTTAATTTTAAACATAGGAAATCCACAGGATTATAATCCCCATCAATAATAGTTTCCAGCCATACCTCTTTAACAAATTTGTTGAAGGATTCACAAGCCAACCAGGAACTATCAAATTTAAATGGATAGTTTTGCTGAAGAGCATCAACATCCGGCTGAAGATATATCGGCCAATGATCAGAGATTTTGATTTTTCCAACCCATGACCGATATCGACCACACGACTCCAACAGTGGAGCTTTTACCAGAAATCTACCAAGTCGTTTGTGAATGCTGTCAGATCCCTTTCTGCCATTCTACCAGGTTGGAGAATATACACCTGTACACACATCAATGAGATCATTTTGTATTAAAAAATTAGAGAAGTGGTTTTCCATATCATCAACCTTCGCGTTGATACCCCATAATTCCTGTGCGAGCCTGGTAAAATTCAAGTCACCAGCTATAATCAAATTGTTTGATTCCAGTAGGCCACAATGTTGCAAGCCATTCCAGAATCATTCACGATTCTTGTAAGGAGTGTAACAATTTAAGATAGAGATAGGAAAATCTCCAGCCTTACAAGTACCCACCAGAAGTATGCCCCATAAGGACCTATAAGGCAAAAAGGAGAAATAACGAGGATCCCACGCAGCAAGCAACCCACCCGATAGGCCAATTGAACTTACAGCTGAGACTTCCTAACCTCCTAAGATGACAACAATTTTGGCGATAGCCACCTCAGCATCGCATATGGTTTCCTGCAACAATAACACATTTGGACGGGTAGTAGCTATTAAGTTTGTAAGGGCCCTAACCCGCGTAGCCCTTCCCAAACCCCGAACGTTTAATGAACAGATAGACATTAAGGAACCTCTGCCAGGGGGGAATATGCTCTAAGGCTCCCAATGTTATCTGAGCTGTCCAATACACCCTCCAACATCCTGATTCTATCAGAAATGGGTATATGCCCCACAGTCTCAACCCCATCTGGATCAACCGACCTCTTGCCAGTCCTACGGGATTTTCTTAAGGTGACATTTCTGAATCTTTCCTAATTTACAGATTGAACAAGGGGGTTCGATGACGGGTTTTTGGAGAAAATGGGTAATGGTGAATAGGAACCCCCCCCCACCCATAGATTCGGAATGGCATTAACCGAAAGTGTTACATCTTCAGTGAGTGAGATATCCAATCTCGAGGCGTGTAAGTATTTCGGGTCTCTTCCGACAGATGACATACCATTTCCAACTTCAATACATCCTGAATCCTGAACCGAGGTGGGCAAATCCAAATTCGGGGTGGATGATAAGGGCAGTGTCACCCCCGACACAGTAGGGTCTTCCCCAAAAAGGTCCCGACAAACCCTAGGTTTCTCAACAAGGTTTGACCCACCAGGCAGGGGGGAAGCCACCGACCCATCTAGATTTAAAACAATATCACCCGAGGCAAGTTTTTTAGAAAGGGTAATGTCGGCATCAATAATCACCTTCATTTCATCAGTAGAAAATTAAGGATAATTTGGGATCACAGGGAATTTTGACTTACCATGAGCTTCCGTCTGAACCCCAGCATCGCTAGCATTGACCATGTCCTTAGAAGTATCAGTCGAAGGTTTTAGGATGACAGGAGAAACTATGCATCGAATCTCAAGACACCGAGCCTTGATATGCCCCATTTGTTGGCACTTGAAGCACCGAAAAGGAGCCTTGAAGTAATTGAGACGCTGGCGCCAAATCTTTTCACCCCATACAAGTTCAACCTCCGCCAGAAGACCCCTGGCCATCTCAAATGCCACCATCACCTTGGAAGACTGTCTATCATAGCCATATAAAGAGCAATTATCCAACCGCACAAACCTCCCTACAGTGTTGGCAATCCCTATCATAATATTCTCTGTCCATAATTCAATAGGTAAGCCAGGTACCAGAGGTGGTGAATACTCTGAACTTCCCACAGAGGATCAAATGCCATATTCCATTTCTTCAGGCAGAATGAACCGTCTTTGAAGCACCAGTATCGTTTTAAAATGATGCCCACATGTTCAGCTTTTGAGAAGATGAACATAATCCATCCCTTGATGAGATGTAAAACCCTCAGCATGTCACCAACAATGGGCATCCACTGTTTTTGCACCCATTCCACAACCTCTTTTTGATCCCCTGTGGTAAATTCCATCCTTCCAATGGAAGCACAGGATGAAAGCATTTCTATGCGTTCCATATTAGTATCCATCGGAATAGAGAATCGCTCCAAACCTTCATGAACATTTAGGGTTTTGTTATGTCTCCTCTTCCTCGCTTTTATGCCCATGCAACGGCCCGGCCATCCCCTTCCTGAGGTAGGGTTTGTGAACAGGGAACGTGACTCCACCTCACCCAATGCATGTGACCCTCCCTTCACCGTGACAATAGGAGAATGTAAGATAGCTCGACCCAAAGTGGGAGTCTCGTGACTAAGGTTAGTATGATTAAAACCCATGACAAAGATGATAGAAGACACCTGTCTAAAAACAATGATTCGCAACATTCCGGACAAAATAAACAAGTACATACTACACAGCACCCGACGTCATCCAAAATCGGGTCTGAATGTAGAAGCATACCAAACCAGTGCTAGAAATAACAAAAAAAAGTCGCCACCCACCAGGTAAAAGACTACTAATCAGTCATGGGTAGAAAAATAGCCAGAGTCCACCAATGATATATAGAAGCTCTGCAAACCAGTGCTAAAAAGAACAGAATAGTCACCACCCACCAGATAAATGGAAGCTAAACTGTTAAGGGTACAAAAATAGCCATAGTCGGCCAAAGTTATGGAAAGGGCAACAAAAGTAATTTAAAACTAAGCTTCAGCATAAAACAGTCCGAAAACAATACTAAACAAATGAAGACTCTTCAAAAACCAACCATCGTACATAGAATATTGGTTCCCATTTTTTTTTATACTTGGATGGTACTGGGATGATTCCGAAGAATCATCTTGACTCCAAGTCGTGGTTGCTTATTGAATTGTCTCAATCGCCATGTTCTGGTGGATGACTCTCAACCAAAGAGATTTTCCAAATAGAACCCGCCATAGGCTCTTTAGACGAAGCGCAACGCTGAAAATAGAAATATCCTTAATCCCCCATCCGCCCGATGCCAAGGGAAGGGATATCTTCTCCCACCCAATCAATGTGAAACCAGTTTTCTTAAAACCCCCAGTCCATAAGAAATTGAACATAATCCTTCTAAGAGAATTGAGAACAGAACAAGGCACCGGTAAAAGAGAGAGCCAATAAACCGGAGTTCCAGTAAGGACAGAATTTAGCAGAGTTAACTTCCCTCCAATAGATAAAAGGAGGAATGTCTAGTGAGAAATTCTAGCTTCAAATTTTCTGATAAGCCACTGCCAGTCCTTAATGAGTTAGCCATTTGGCTTTAGATGGAAACCAAGATATGTAAACCCCTCAACCAATTTATAGCACCCATATGGCAAGAATGATTGAATACTCCTCACCTTATCCGAGCCAACAAGGTTTTCAAATAGAGCCGACTTATGAATACTAACTTTCATTCTAGACACTCTGCAAAACAGATGAATGATGCCATGATACACTCTCCATTCCTCCACAGAATCTGAGCCAGCAATAAGAACATCATCAACGAACAAGGCATGAGTGATGGATAAATCAAATGATATTTGCACCCCTTTAATTTTTCTTGCCATCTTCGCATTCAAAATCAATTTGTTAAGTCCATCAATAACTAGCAAAAACAGTAATGGCGATAATGAGCAGCCCTGTCGAATGCCCCTGGAACATCTGAAGAATGAAGTAGGAGCTCCGTTGACCAGGACAACACTATTCGTAGTATTAATGCAGGCCATAATCCATCTGAGGGCAAGTGCCGGGACCCCAATTTGAATGAGGACAATTCTGATGAAATCCCAACTCACACGATCATATTCCTTCTCTAGATCCATTTTGAGCAAGATGGCTTTCTTTTTCTTACACTTGACAGTATGGATGAGCTCCCGCGTAATGCCAACCGCATCATGGATTTTCCTAGCCTGCAGGATGTCGAATTGCTCAGGGGATATATACCTAGAAAATACAGGTTTTAAGCGGCTGGCAATAATCTTTGAAACAAGCTTATATGCAGGATTGCACAAAGCGATGGGCCTAAAGTCTCCAAATGACTTTGGATCGTTAAATTTTGGAATCAAGGTAAGGAACGTTGAGTTCAGAGTAGCCGAGATGTAACCATGAGTCCTATTATATTCGATCATGTTCAATAAGTTGGTCCCCATAAATTCAAAAAAATGTAAAAAAAGCTCCACGGGCCAACCATTAGGCTCGGGGCTCTTATCCTTGGCAAAAGACTTAAGGGTGCCTTCTATTTCTTCCAAAGTAACCGCATTGCATATGTCATTAGCCTCATTGTCATCAAAAAACTTGGGGAATGTTCAGGTGACCTGTAGTTGTGATAGCAAATCACATTCCTTATCATCCGAGAAGATGTCACCGAAATGCTGTTTAGCCAGAGAATGTAGCTCCCCCTCACTAGTGACCTCAATACCATCCTGATTAGTGTTTTTCCAAATGGTGTTACTATTACGTCTGTTAGATGCAAAGGAATGGAAAAAACGCATATTCCTTTCACCTGATTGAACCCATAAATCCTGACTCTTGAGCCTCCATTCATTCTCCTCTCTTAAGTATAATTTTTCTTTCTCAACTTCCAACTGTTTAATACGTTCGAATGTCGAACCGTCAAGGGGAGATTCCAGCAATAATGATTATGAATGCAATTAAGTTGTCACTGTCGCTTTAGTTATAACAGAATTTTATTTATGTTGAGTACAACATTTGTTTAGTTAGCGTTGTTACATCTAGCAATTATTATTTTCCGCAATTATAAATTATCACAAACTAAGCTAATTATTGTTGTTTACAAAAATTTTAAATTTTTATGAAAATATGGGATGTTACATCCCCCCTCGCCCATTTGATGGTGACTCTTGAATTGCTGAAATTTTTTACACATTCCAGCCCAAAGATATTAGCCACACGTATGACACACCATGGTGCCAATAAGTCCGCCTTCATGTTTGACCCTCTCCCAAATTTCAATCGGAGGTTGTAGAAATGAACCGAGCTAAGGAAGATAATTCCCTTGCAACACAATTTCCAGAATTTGCAGCCCTGTCAAAAAATAAAACTGGGTCATTAAAAGTTGGTTGGAAAGAACCAATATTCCTCTTAACATGAACAATATCCGAGCATGGATATAAAGAGTACTGAGTTAGGAATATATTATAAGTATGCTCCAGCGAAGGGGATTGGTTCTCAAATATAACTTTGTTTCGACCACACCAAATGGCCCAGGAAGTGAAAACTGGTAGAGTAGGGTGATCTCTGCAATTCATCGTCCATGTTTTGATGCTAGCCTCGATATTACAGCCATCCCACTTATGGGAGATACCAAAATGCAAATATATCATATCCCACAGCTTATTGGCGAATGAACATTCCAGAAAATAGTGGTATTACGTTTCAGCATTTCTCTTGCATAAAATACACACATTAGGGCCAACCCTGCCCAGAATAGAAAGGTTGTCACAAGTTTTGAGTTTATCCATCAGCATATACCATAAAAAACACTTGAGTTTTACAGGCAATTGCCATTGCCAAATTGTCTTATACCACCACTGATTTGGGAAGATACACCGCCTCTTAATAATAAAGTTATAAGTATTACGGGCGGTAACCATACCTGAAGCTTCATTTCCACTCCATCGCACCACATCATCCTCATCGTTGAGCCGGATACCCACCATGTTGAGAGATAGCACATAATTTTCCGAGTCATTCACAAGATTCCCCGGAAGGTGTAAATCAGCAGTAGATAACCAATATTTCTTTGTATTACTTGAAACCATACAGTCCACAGTATATATATCAGCATTTTTCAGATATCCGAGCATCCCATCTGAGAGTTGATATTCTCCTTTTAACCCCATGATGGGATCAACCCCCACCGCCACCTCCTCTCCATTACCCACTCTCGAGCAAATACCGCTTGCCAACCAACAGTAGACCTTCATGAAGCCTGGCCAAACCGGTGAAGCCCCTCTCACCACTTTCCTAGGTGACCGGAGCCAATATGAAACCTTGGTTTTAATATATTTCTGGTGGATGACTCTCGACCAGAGAGATTTTCCAAATAGAACCTGCCATAGGCTCTTCAGATGAAGCGCAGCACTGAAAATAGAAATATCCTTAATCCCGCATCCGCCCGATGCCAAGGGAAGGGATATCTTCTCCCACCCAATCAATGTGAAACCAATTTTCTTAAAAACCCCGGTCCATAAGAAATTGAACATAATCCTTCTAAGAGAATTGAGAACAGAACAAGGCACTGGTAAAAGAGAGATCCAATCAATCGGAGTTCCAGTAAGGACAGAATTTAGTAGAGTTAACTTCCCTCCAATAGATAAAAGGCGGAATGTCCAGTGAGAAATTCTGGATTCAAATTTTCTGATAAGCCACTTCCAGTCCTTAATGAGGTAGCCATTTGGCTTTAGATGGAAACCAGATGAATGATGCCATGATACACACTCCATTCCTCCATAGAATCTGAGCCAGCAATAAGAAGATCATCAACAAACAAGGCATGAGTGATGGATAAATCAAATGATATTTGCACCCCTTTAATTTTTCCTGCCATCTTCGCATTCAAAATCAATCTGCTAAGTCCATCAATAACTAGCAAAAACAGTAATGGCGATAATGAGCAACCCTGTCGAATGCCCCTAAAACATCTGAAGAATGAAGTAGGAGCTCCGTTGACTAGGACAACAATATTCATAGTATTAATGCAGGCCATAATCCATCTGAGGTCAAGGGCCGGGACCCCAATTTGAATGAGGACAATTCTGATGAAATCCCAACTCACACGGTCGTATGCCTTCTATAGATCCATTTTGAGCAAGATGGCTTTCTTTTTCTTACACTTGACAGTATGGATGAGCTCTTGCGTAATGCCAACCGCATCATGGATTTGCCTATCCTGCAGGAAGCTGAATTGCTCAGGGGATATATACCTGGAAAATACAAGTTTTAAGCGTCTAGGAATAATCTTTGAAACAAGCTTATATGCAGGATTGCACAAAGCGATGGGCCTAAAGTCTCCAAATGACTTTGGATCGTTAACTTTTGGAATCAAGGTAAGGAACGTTGAGTTCAGAGCACTCGAGATGTAACCATGAGTCCTGGTATATTCGACCATGTTCAATAAGTCGGTCCCGATATACTCTCTGGCTAGCCAGAGAATGTAGCCAGAGAGTATATAATATACTTTATCTTCTGTATAATGTATACGTGTGTCAAATTTCAAGTTATTCAAAACATGCAAGGCGAATATGCATTGTAAGAGAATTAAATATTAATAGAAAAAACATAAATAGTGATGAGAAAGGTTATGTAAGTGAACAAAGGAAAAAAATTAACAAAAATTTCGTGAAACGTTATAGTTATATCTAATAGTGTGGACTTGACTTTAAAGGGGATGAATTATTCCAGTCCAAGCTGATGTCCCTCGTCTCCTCCGCGTGGCACGCCGTCATTAAATTAGTTTGTTCGTTTGGGCGTCTCGTGGATTTGGTCAACGATACATAAGAAACCACGGGCAAAAGGAAAGCGTGTAGCCATGGCCGCCAATAACATGAGCCACGCATTTAATATCCATATACTTTTTTTATATTAATTATTTTTCTGGGAGAACGCGTGAATTGTTCCTTGGTCGTTGGTCGTGAGAGGCAGAAACGAGTATTAATATGCGCGACTATCAAACCGTAACTCACATCTCTCCGGCTCTTGCGCTTCTGATTCAGAGAGATTCGCAGTTCAATATCTGGGTTGCAAGTGTGAGCAAGAACGGCAGGGGCAACTAACTACGCATTGGTTTTGCAAGTATGACGGAAGCATTCGAAAAGGCTCGCCGGGATGCACTATGGTTCAATTGGCATACACATTCCATGTGTTAAACTGAGAAAAAAAGACGAGTGATTTCTACAAAGATATTTCTGGACGTATCTACGACAACTACAATGATATTTCTGGACATATCTACGATTTCTCTATTTGTCAAGACTTGTATCAGATTTATCGATTTGTCAAGACCTGATATCTACAAAATATTTCTGGACGTATCTACGACTTCTACAATGATATTTCTGGACGTATCTACGACTTCTACAATGACTTTGGATCGTTAACTTTTGGAATCAAGGTAAGGAACGTTGAGTTCAGAGCACTCGAGATGTAACCATGAGTCCTGGTATATTTGACCATGTTCAATAAGTCGGTCCCCATAAATTTTCAACAATTCAAAACTATGGTGAAAAAGCAGATAGGTAAATGCATCAAGATACTCAGATCTAATCAAGGTGGAGAATACACCTCAAGAAATTTTGAAAGCTACTGCAAAAACAATGGGATCATTCAGCAATTCACAGTGACTTCTACACCATAGCAAAATGGTGTAGCTGAAAGGAAGAACAAGACATTAGTGGAATGTGCTCACAGCATGTTAAAAGGTAAAAATATCTCTAATGGTTTTTGGGAAGAAGCCATTAACACTGTTGTTTACTTAAAGAATAGAAGTCCAACTAAGATTCTAGATTCAAAAACGCCTTTTGAAGTTCTTTATGGTTATAAACCTGAAGTTGGTCATTTAAAAATATTTGGTTCAAAGGCATTTGCTCATATTCCTAAAGATGAGAGAATAAAACTGGATGCAAAATCTGTTAAGTGTACTTTTCTTGGTTATTATGATGATCGTAAGGCATACAAACTATTTGATCTTAATTCACATAAGCTCATAGCAAGTAGAGATGTGATTTTTCATGAGACTACAGATGAAGAAGTAAGTAAGTATGATGTCTAGCATACTCCTTATGACAATGATGCTCATGTGAAAATTGATATAGATAATGAACAGGAATAGGTACAACAACAAGGTGAAAACAACGTAGTGACTCCAACAACTCCTACGCCTCAGAAAAGAAGAGATGAAAGTGCATAAAGTGGTGAACCACTGAGAAAGTCTACAAGAACAATTCAGATACCCTCCAGGTATAAAGACTATGCTTTGATGACACAAGTAATGAATGTTGTAGAACCTACTTCTTATGAACAAGCCAAAAATCATAAGGACTGGAATACTGCAATAAATGGAGAATATGAATCAATAATGAAGAATGACACTTGGGAATTAACTGAGCTGCCTGAAACAAAACTCCCATAGGATGTAAATGGCTGTATAAAACCAAATTTAATGCAGATGGAAGTGTTGACAAATATAAGGCCAGATTAGTTGGAAAAGGGTATTCACAAAAGGAAGGAATTGATTATGAAGATACCTTTGCCCCCGTAGCTAACTTAAATACAATTAGAGTCATGATTGCATTAGCTACACAATACAATTGGAAAGTTCACCAGTTAGATGTTAAGTCTACATTTCTGAATGGTGATTTAAAAGAAGAAGTTTATTTGGTTCAGCTAGAAGGATTTATAAATAAAGGGGAAGAAGATCTTGTCTGTAAACTCAAGAAAGCTTTATATGGTTTGAAACAAGCACCTAGATCTTGGTATATTAAGATAGATTCGTTCTTTGCCCATAAAGGTTTTGTGAAAAGAAAAAATGATCCTAATCTGTATGTTAAAAAGGATGAAAATGGAAATGTTGCTTTGATATCCCTATATGTTGATGATTTGATTATCACTGGTAGTGCTTCTCATTTGATTGAAGATATTAAGATTCAGTTAGCAAAAATATTTGAAATGAAGGATCTTGGTGAAATACATTATTGTTTAGGTCTGGAAATGTGGACAGAAGGCAGTAAAACAATTGTCACTCAAAGCAAATACTCAAGGGAGATTCTAGAAAGATCCAATATGAGTGATACAAGGTAGTATCAACACCTGTAGAACAGAATGTTAAGTTATCTAGTCTTGATCAAACTATAGAGGCAAATGGTGTTCTGTATCGCCAGTTGGTGGGAAGTTTAAATTATCTTACCACTACCAGACCAGACTTAGCATATTCTGTCAGCATCCTGAGTTAGTTCATGGCTAAACCACTAGAAAGAAACTGGATAGCTGCAAAGAAAGTCCTTCGATATTTGAAAGGAACTGTTAATTTTGCTATTATGTATACTGATGGTTGTGATGTTAAGTTGACCGGCTACTCTGATTCAGATTGGGCTGAAAATCCTGATGACAGGAAATCAACCTCAAGATATGCATTCAACATAGGTACGGGGGTCGTATCATGGAGAAGTAATAAACAACCAATTGTTCCTTTATCATCAACATAAGTTGAATACAAAGCTCTATGCAATGCTACTTGTGAAGCTGTTTGGTTAAGGAGAATTCTTGAAGATATTGGAAACAGGCAAATGAAGCCAACTGCTCTCAAATGTGACAATCAAAGCTCTATTAAATTGGCATACAATCCAATTTATCATGCCAGAACCAAGCATATTGAAATTCAACATCATTTTGTAAGAGAAAAGATACAAGAGAAGGAAATTAACTTGACCTACTGTAATACCACTGAGAATGTGGTTGACATCTTTACCAAGCCTCTTGGAAAGATGAGTTTTGAAGTATGTAGGAATCAGTTAGGTGTGATAGAGAATCCATTTCTCCATTAAGGGGAAGAGTCAGAAGAATAATGTAGAAATGCTTAGAATAGATTCAGTTAGATTGATTAGGATACGTTTCAATTGAGATCCATTTAGATCCGTTTTTCTAGCAGTTTGTTAAACGGCTTTCATAACTATATATTGTAACCTCTCAATTCATAATAAACAAGCAATTTGTGTGTTTTGTTAAGTTCTGCATTCTGCGTTGTTATTTAATTCTTGTCTCCCTCAATTACAACTCTTAAACTTGCTAGAATATTTTGTAGTTCTTGGATTTGTTCTGTAACTTGATCCTACATATGAAATAAATCATGTTGTAGAGAGGTAGCACATGTCTAAAATTCCGATAGACTATGCTTTTCACCTTTAAAACTTTTTTCTTCTACTACTATGATTTTTTTTTCTTTAAGTTTTCCATTTGAGCTACTAATTCTTCATTTTCATCCTCCAATATTTCCACATGAGAACCTAAATCTTCATTTTCGGTGTTGATGTATATGTAACTTCGGAATGTATTTCATCTATGTATTTCATATATATTTATTGTACCCTTATTAGAGATGTGTTATTCCTCTATAAGTAAGTGTCGTCATGTGGATTGACAAGTGTCGCAAGTGTGTGTACTTGGCGACGGGTTATTAGACCACCATGTGTGGGGTTTGCCCTGAAATATATATTATATTGTGGATGTACCTAGCTAGACAAGTCGGCCCCATAAGGTCACTGGGCAAACAGGTTAGTATAAATAGAGATCGGGAGATCTCTATTTTGATCATTCGGAAAGTCACACTTCTCTCACTCAGAAAGTGACGCACTAGTGAGGAGGAGGATCATCTGCTACTAGGAGACTATCTCAAGTGTATTTTGGTTGTACTTTGGTTGAGCCATTTCTCTCTCTATCTCTGAGGAAGTTGTGGGGTTTTTCACCTTAGGGTTTTCCCCACGGAAACTCTGTGTCTCTTGTCTCTCATGCTTTTGATTCTTGTGATGCTTGTGATGCTTATTGTGATTGTTATGCATTGATATACTGTATATGTTATTCTATCAGTAAAGATACAAGGGTATTGTGAATTAATGCTCAAAATTTTAACATGGTATCAGAGCTAACCTGAGAAGAAGACATTTTGTAGTGACATAAACTTGAGTTTCTTGTTTATTGGGTTTATCTCCACAGTTTTTGGAAAAGCAGTATAGTAGATTGACTCTACTCATCAAGGAGAATCTATCTGTCCAATCAGAATTCAATTCTGAGCATTTTTAGATCTGGCCCTAAAAATTAGGGTTTCCACAAAAATAGGAATTTATGAAATCTGAAGACATAGTTGGAAGATCCTTGCAAAAATCGAAGTTTAGAGCTTTGGATCGATATTTTTGGCTGGGTAGATCACCGGGAAACTCAAACCTTAATTCAGGGCTCTCCCTAGTGAACCCGGGAGGACAAAAAGGCAAATCTGAAGGGTAAAGCTTTGCTGATCTCAAATTCTAAATACACCAGGATGATCAGCTCATCAAGGTGAATCTTTCTATCCTTTCAGAAAGTTGAAATTCACATTTTGAATTTTTAGGGTTTTTTCGACAAACCCTAATCTGGGACAAGATCTAGTTTTCAGCATTTCAAGAGGTAAGACCTAAATTTTTTCTATTTCCATTTGAAGTACTCTTTGAGATGTCTCACCACACCAAGATTGAGGATAAGCTTGAAGGGGCTGATAACTTCCGAGCTTGGAAGTATAGGATTGGGTTAATCCTGGAAGAGAATGAGTTGAACTCATATATAAAAGAAGACATCCCTATCCCAGAGGATGAAGAGGCTAAAGTATTGCATAAGAAGAACTTGGTCAAGGGAAAGAGAATCATTGCTGATTCTATCAAAGACCATCTCATACCCCATGTGTCTTCTCTAAAGACAACGAAAGAGATGTTTAACTCTTTGACCAAGCTATTTGAAGGGAAGAACATAAATCGGAAGATGACCCTACGGAACCAATTGAAAGGAGTAAAGTTTCATAATGGAGAAACCATTCAATCTTATTTTTCAAGGGTCTCCCAGATCAAGGAACAACTAGAAGCGGTGGATGAAATGGTGGAGAATGGTGAAGTTGTCATGACCACTCTGAATGGCTTACCTAGGTCATGGGACTCCTTCATTCAAGGAATCTGTGCAAGAAAAAAGTTAATTTCCTTCAGTAGACTACGGGAAGAATTCTCACAAGAAGAAGCAAGGCTTGTGGCACGAGAAGAAAAGATGGGCAATGAAGATCAAGCTCTCACAGCTCACACCAAGAAAGGGAAGTCAAAGAGAGAGCCATCTCATTCCAAGAAATCTTCACAACAACTTCAACAAGAAGAAGAAGGGAAGCAAAAGAAGGTTTCATGCTCATGCTGCCGAGGATGATGAACCACCCAAGAAGAAGGCTAGGGCAGAAAGTGATGATAGTAATGATGACTCATCAAGTGAAGAAGAGTATGTTCTGATCTCTGCTCTCACAGGTACCATCGCCCATGGTTCTAATGATTGGTTTATTGACAGTGGGGCTTCCAAACACATGACTGGGTTTAAGGAATCTTTTGTGAACCTATCTGAACATGAATCACCCCATAAGGTGGAACTTGGGGATGATTATCAATACCCAATCAAAGGAAGTGGTGAAGCCTCCTACAACCTAGATTCTGGAAAATCTTTGAAGATGAAAGAAGTCCTTTATGTACATGGACTCAAGAAGAACTTACTCTCCATCTCCGCATTGGATAAAAAAGGTATGAGGGTTGCATGTGTGGATGGGCAAGTCCTAATGTGGCCAAATGGAAAGACCATATATGATGCAGTAGTGATTGGAGAGCAAGAGGGAGGTTTGTATAAATTGAAGGGACAACCTGAACATGCCATGGTGCATGAATCCATGGAGCCAAGTGAACTTTGGCATAGAATACTTGCTTATATGCACTATAGGGCACTTCCAATTGCAAGCAAGGCTGTAGAGGGTCTTCCTGAAATCAAGACCAAACATGAAGGTGTTTGCAAAGGATGTGCAAAAGGTAAGAACATTAAGAAGGATTTCCCAAGCAGTGAAAGCAAGGCAAAGGATATCCTGGAAATCATCCACTCAGATGTATGTGGTCCTATGTCATCCAGTTCTCTAAGTGGGTATGTTTACTACATCTCATTTATTGATGACTTCTCCAGGAAGACTTGGGTATACTTCTTGAAGAACAAAGATGAGGTGTTTGATATGTTTAAGGAATTCAAAACCTTGATGGAGAATCAAATTGACAAGAAGATCAAAACATTCAGATCCGACAATGGTGGAGAATTCACCTCAGGTGACTTAAAGAAGATTTGCAGTGATTCAGGGATTAAGAGGGAGTTGACTGCTCCTTACAATCCACAATAGAATGGAGTTGCAGAAAGGAAGAACAAAACAATCATGGAAGCAACAAGAGCAATGATACATGACCAGGATCTACCTATGCATCTATGGGAAGAAGCAGCTAGAACAACTGTATATGTGCAGAACAAAACACCCCAAAAGATATTGGACAACAAGACACCAGAAGAGGTCTTTTCTGCTAAGAAACCTGAAGTCATCCATCTCAGAATATTTGGTTGTCCAGTATTCACTCATGTCCCAAAGGAAAAGAAGACCAAACTAGATGCTTCAGGAAAGAAGGGTATCTTTGTGGGTTACAATGAAAGCTCAAAGGCTTACAAAATATCCTTTCCAGGGTTCAAGAAGATTGATGGCAGCAAGGATGAATATAAGTTAAAAGACAGGTAATCCGGGAAGCAAAGATCAAGAGGGAGCACACTCCAACAGCTCCTGCAAGGATGCTGATTTTCAAAGGGAGTTGACCATCTTCCTACATTCCACAACAGAAAGGTGTAGAAGAAGCTACTTTAGTAGCTCCTGCCAGGAAGCAAAGACTCAGAGGGAGTCCACCCAACAAACAAACAAAGATAAGTATTTCAATTATCATTTCTTGCCTATTTTTGTTTAAATAATATTATGCTTAGGAGATGTATTGTGCATATTAGAATGATTGCATTAATGAACAGTATACTACTAATATGCATGTGATGGGTAAGTAGCCTATGGCATTGTACAACATTCCAGTGCTACTTATCTAGAATGAAACCTCTTTGCTGACATGTTGGGAGTAGTGGAACTCTTAACAATGTTCTAGTCGAGACTGGAAGGCATCTAGAAAGTTGTGGAACATGGATAAATGTTGTATTGAAGCATTGGCTAAGATAACTACATGACCGCATGATATATTTCTTTATGTGTAAAGAATTTGTTTTAAAAATTATGAGATGTTTCTAATCATGCAATTTAACTTGTTTTGTAGGAAAGACCGTATACCTTCACCTACAAAAGAAGAACTACGACATTTGTTCCAGCAACAAAGATATCTATTGAAGATATTGAAGTTCCTAGGATATGGGATGAAGAAATGGAATGCCATGATCCGTCGATCATGGAGAAGATGTTTGGGATGCAGTACCAAGATCTAATAGGGAGTCACATGTGTGCAGATTGAAGAAATCCTTGTATGGCTTGTAGCAAGCTCCCAGAACTTGGTGTGATATAAAGAGGAAGCTCGCTGCTGAATTCGATATGAAAGATTTGGGAATGATGCATTATTTCCTAGGTATGGAGGTGTGGCAGAGTGCAGGTGGGATCTTCCTTCGTCAAGGGAAGTACACAGTAGATTTCCTGAAGAGATTCGGGATGATGGATTGCAAGGCCGTAACCACACCTATGGCATCGAATCTGAAGCTTCTATGTGATGCTTCATCTGAGCCGGTTGATGTCTCTATGTATCGTCAGATGATTGGGTCCTTGATGTACCTGACAAACATGAGACTAGATATTTGCTTTGCTGTGAACACATTGAGCCAGTTCCTAAGGGATCCGAGGAGTGTTCACCTGGTTGCTGTAAAGCATGTTCTGAGGTACCTGAAGGGTACAGTGGATTATGGGCTCAAGTATGAAGCGAATCAAAAGTTTAACCTGCAGTGTTATGTTGATTGAGATTGGGTTGGCAGTGTTGCAGATAGGAAGAGCACATCTGGATGCTGCTTCAGTATGGGATCATGTGTGATCTCTTGGTTTAGCAGGAAGCAGTCCTGCGTAGCACTGAGTACAGCTAAGGCAAAGTATGTTGTAGCCTATTCAGCTAGTTGTGAGGCAGTATGGCTACGGAAGCTACTGCTTGAGTTATTTGATCTCCCATTAGATTCTACTAGTATCTTCTGCGATAACCAGAGTTGTGTGAAGTTGTCTAAGAACCCAGTGTTTCATGACAGTTCGAAACACATAGAGATCAAATATCACTATATCAGGGATATGGTGTAGAGAGGAGTTGTGAAGCTCTTGTATGTTGCAACGGACGAGCATATTGTAGATGTGCTGACGAAGCCACTAGCCAGGGTGAAGTTCGAGTACTTCAGGGAGAGGCTTGGTGTTCTTCAGATCGAGGACACTTCGAGGAAGAAGTGATGGACACATTTGCTGAAGCCATTCCAAGAATGTTGGAAGGAGGATCCTTCACATGGCTGTGGATGTAAGTGTTGGATGATGAGCATCAGGATGATCTTCTAGTTTCTGCTTTGTATGATCAATTGGATCATCATGTTGGATGTTGGATATGATCAGTTGGATCATTTATATGTATGTACGCATCATGTTGGATGCTGGATATGATCAGTTGCATCATTTATATGTATGTATGCATCATGTTGGATGCTGGATATGATCGGTTGGATCATTTGTATGTATCTTGTATATGCATCATGTTGGATGCTTGGACCATGTATCTGTATATGTATCAGGTGGATACATTGTATGATCAGGTAGATCATGTATGTTGATATGTATCAGGTATGATCATGTAGATCATATATGTTGATGGATACATTGTGTGGATCATGTATCTATGTATCAGGTGGATACACTGTGTATGATGATATGTATCAGGTAGATACTTGGTGTGCATCAGGTGGATGCATTGTATGATCAGGGTGATCATGGATGACGAGCTTCTCCAGATGACATGCAGCAGGATGTTATAGTGATGATGGTTAGGATGATCATGTGTACATCAGGATGATGTATGGTGAGTATTAGATGATACTTTGTGGCTGTGGATCAGGTTGTGCAGATGAGCATCTCTGGGAGATCCTATAGGTCGGAGTTGTGTACCCATAACAACCTGGGATGCTCTTTCGAGACATTGCTTTGGAAGGACATGTAATTTGTGCCCTGGGAGATCTTGAGGTCGGAGTTGTGTACCCGTAACATCCTGAGATGCTCGTGTGAGGTTTTATCCTATGGCATGTAATTTGCTCCTGGGAGATTTGGACAGGATGAAAAAGGCCTCAGATGCTTCAGCTAGGTTTTACCATGACCACATGTAATTTGCTCCTGGGAGATCTGGACAGGATGAAAAAGGACTCAGATGCTTCAGCCAGGTTTTGTGGTGGACCACATGTAATGTGCTCCTAGGAGATCCGACAGGTAGAGCTGTGTGCTCGTAACAGCCTGGGATGCTTCAACCAGGTTTTGTGGTGAGATCACATGTAATGTGCTCCTGGGAGATTCGACAGGTAGAGCTGTGTGCTCGTAACAGCCTGGGATGCTTCAGCCAGGTTTTGTGATGGGTCACATGTAATGTGCTACTGGGAGATCCTACAGGTAGAGCTATGTGCTCGTAATAGCCTGGGATGCTATAGCCAGGTTTTGTGACGCACGTAATAAGTCCTGAGGATTCCACAGTATGGCCAGTGATGATGAAGACCTGCAGGTGGTGGGCCTACATCCAGTATGAAAAAGGACCGGCTCTGTAGAACTTCCTATGATGAGTAGAGTCAGAGATTGGTTGAGATAGCAGCAGCAGTGACGATGATGATGACGATGCATTGATGACGATGATCCTGAGAAGAAGACTTGTCTAGAAGAACTGTGTCGAGAAATACCTTCCTAGTTAAGAGGGACTATTGATGTATATGTAACTTCGGAATGTATTTCATCTATGTATTTCATATATATCTATTGTACCCTTATTAGAGATGTGTTATTCCTCTATAAGGAAGTGTCGTCATGTGGATTGACAAGTGTCTCAAGTGTGTGTACTTGGCGACGGGTTATTAGACCACCATGTGTGGGGTCGACCCTGAAATATATATTATATTGTGGATGTACCTAGCTAGACAAGTCGGCCCCACAATGTCACTGGGAAAACAGGTGAGTATAAATAGAGATCGGGAGATCTCTATTTTGACCATTCGAAAAGTCACACTTCTCTCACTCAGAAAGTGACGCACTAGTGAGGAGGAGGATTATCTGCTACTAGGAGACTATGTCAAGTGTATTTTGGTTGTACTTTGGTTGACCCATTTCTCTCTCTATCTCTGAGGAAGTTGTGGGGTTTTTCACCTTAGGGTTTTCCCCACGGAAACTTTGTGTCTCTTGTCTCTCATGCTTTTGATTCTTGTGATGGTTGTGATGCTTATTGTGATTGTTATGCATTGATATACTGTATATGTTATTCTCTCAGTAAAGATCCAATAGTATTGTGAATTAATGCTCAAACTTTTAACATTCGGTGAGCAATGCATCATACTTGTGACGTAACTCTATTGATCCTCTTCAAGCCTCTAGGGTTTGATCTTATGAAAGGATAACCTTTCGTAGTGCCCTTGCAAGGTCACCACTTAGCTTTTGCATGTTAAACTCAGTAGCCATGGCACCAGTGACGTTTATTAATGCTTTGAGATTGGGTTCATAATCTATGCCTATGATTATCAACATTTCAACAATTACCTCCACTTTGGTTGTGCCGACAACTTTAATTTCTCACGGGTCCTTTTAACGATTTTCCTTTTTTATTTATTAAAAAGTGAAGGAACTCAGTTGGGCTACAAAATTCTCCTTAGATGGTGTATACATGCCCATACCCAATTCCTTTAATGTGAAGTGTCCATTGATGAGAGGAGAATTTGTACTTGTAGGAGCTATTTCCACATCCATATCTTGCGTGTCGTTGGCATGAACTTCTTCCTATTGTCTTTGTTCTTCTTCGTCCTTCCTCTCGATTTCTGCTAGTTTTTCTTTCTCTTCTTGTTCTTTTTTTCCTGTTCCTTCTTTCTTCGAGCTTCTTCTTGATATCTCTTCTCTTGTTCTCTATGTTGGGATTCCATTTGGATTTTCTCATCATCTTTTCTCTTCTGGTCTTATTCTATTTTCCTCTGAGCTTCATCTATCTTTTTTTGAGCCTCTTTTTGGACCTCTTCTTCTAATTTTCTTTCTTTCTTCCCACTCTCGACAAAAAATTTCCCCGAGATAGAACTCTTACCTTTTTTCATCCTTTGAGCTAACTCTTCAAGTTTCTTAGCACACCTAAAAAAATTCTCTTCCACAAAGAACTCATATGTATAGGGCCAATTATATCCCATAGAGGAGAAACAATTTAATACGTTACTTTTCCTGTCGTTCTGTTGAAACTTCTCTTCTCCAAAATGGAATAGGCCAAGCATTTTATTATTTCCTCTACACTCTTGAATCGATCCATTCTGTAAAATCCAATCACTATTGGAAGAGGTGGCCATGAAGCCTTTTTTGCCTTAGCCAAAGCAGGTCCATTTCCATTAATAAAAGTCTATTTGATTATTTCTTCTAAAAATTATTGGTCCATGACATATTTGGGTAGTATGTAGGGCATCTGTGAGCCCCCATAGATATGCAAGTAAGTTCCTTCCTCTATCAAGAACCAATCCCCCAAATTTGTTACTTCCTTAATGGATTTATATATGACTTGCATTTGGTCGTTTGTTTATATACTAGAATGTATAATGGCATAATGAATTCTTCACATATATTCTTATAGCAGATAACATATTTGTGTTCCTATAATACTTGATAGTACACATGCACCAGAGGTTCCATAGGTGTCCTTATCCATCACATACCAGGGAAAATGTTCACGCCACACACTACATCTAGCAGATAGGAGGATATGTGAAACTTAGATTGTTGTCTAGCCAAATTGACTTGTGCTTTAATGACCACATCCAATATGCTTGATGAAAGGATGGCTTCCCAATTGAATTTTGTGCCTAGTAAAGTAACATGATATTAGAAGGGTAACCATCCTACCCAAAACTGTGATCACTAGTAGAAAAAGGAAAACCATTATGGCTAAAAAACTACTAAAAATTGCATATGAATGGCTAATTTTTGTCACATGACTAATAGTAGTTTATTGCCAGTCACTTATAACGCAACTAAATTTTTGACTAAAAAATTGAGTAATTTATTTGGTGTTTTAATTCATCGACTTAGTAGTATATTTAGTAGTTTACTTAGTCATTGATTGTTTTTAACTGGTTGTTTATTTAATAATTGTAGTCATTGATTGTCGTCAACAACTATTTGCATATTTACTCATTTTAACCATTAATTGAGATATCAATTGGTAGTATATTTAGTTGTTTGTATTCACTAATTTTCATCAATTGTTAGTATATTTACTCATTTTAATAATTAATTGTCGTAAATTGGTAGTATATTCAATTGTTTTTTTCACCAATCTTCCTCAGTTCGTAGTATATTTAGTCATTTTAATCATTAATTGGGTTCATTCATTTGAATGAATGGGCCTAAGGAAATAAGTAATTAATTGCCATCAGTTGGCAGTATATTTAATCGTTGTTATTCACTATTTTCTATCAATTAGTAGTATATTTAGTCTTTTTAGTGATTAATTGCCATGGATTGATAATATATTTAATCAATTTTAGTAATTAATTATCATCAATTAGTAGTATGTGATATATTGTTTATTAATTGCATAATCATTATATTTACTACTACTTTAGTAGTAAATATTCGTTTATATGATATGAATAATTTATTAAATACTATAAATTGTGTAATGTCGTTAATGTAAAATATTATTGATGTTATCCAATATATAATACGCATTTAACGTTCATTGAATATAAAATAAACATACTTACACATCTTATTGAAATTTAACATTATATATTATCTTTTAAACTTGAATTAAAACATAAAATCAAATAAAAAGGTATACGTACATTAAGCTATATCATGGTAAAAGATAAAAGATAAATGATTCAACATCATGATAAAAAAATACAATAATCTTGAATTAGAACACATAAGAATCAAATTAAAACATATAATACAATTTAGATGAACAAATTTATCTCATATATATATATATATATATATATATATATATATATATATATATATATAAAGCCACAATATAGAAAGGTCAAAGCACAACACTACCACTAAGTTTCCAACTATTCAGTAAAGTCTCATGGAGTTCCAATTCTGCAAATACACCATGCTAAAAGATCCTTAAACAACATACTACATTAAATTCATAAATTGTTGCATAAAGCATCGGGACAAGATGTCAACAACTACTACATGATAAACATGAACTATATAATTTTTTCCAAATATTTTATTGGATGTCATGTGAACTTCCGTCCTTCTCTTTTAGATGTTTGGATCCATCTATTTCGTTTTCATAAGGAATGGGTATGTTTCTAGTTACCTTTAAAATATTTACATTTCCATATCCCGTGCTCAATTTCACTCCATGTATAATAGATAGTAAGGGCATGTGTAAGCTGATGAGGGTCACTTTTGGTGCGTTAGATGCAATAGAAAACTGAAAAATCAGGCATCCCTCAACTTACTTGATATTTTTGACATTCTTACACAAGATATCTTACATCGAGTAAAAAAGATGAAACGTAGGAAATTGAGTCACGTTTCCGAATATATAAGTTTTAAGTATTGAAAATTTACATAATTATGTCAAATTTCATGTTTTGTAACAGTCACGTTTTATTTTTTTAGCGAATGCTAAGGTATATGTTTTTGTGGGTGCAGCCTTTCAATGCCTAAATGACAGTTTCGGGATACAAAAATTGGTAGAAATTTATAGAACCCATAGCACTAGCGCAATGCTATTTTTCCAAAATTAAATGTTTTTTATTTTTATTTTTAAATTATGTAAGTGATCAAACCTCGAGAACGGTACGTCAAATGTGGGTGCAGCCTTTGAAGGTCTTAATGTAGTTATTTTGACTTGGATTTTTTACAGCATGTAGAGGTCAGTGTCCTCTAGGGCAGCATACAAGGTTTTTCTAAAAATGGTTGTGAAATGAAAAAGTTACGGAATAAACACTAACAGTATTTTTTTGACCAATGGGGTGATGACACAAGAAAATTAGGAAATAAATAGAAATTCTCAATATTTTTTTTTAAATTACATATTTGGAATTGGCATAAAAAATTCCATCTATGCCTAAAATTTCGTCAATAATGGTCAGGTATGTCATGATGTAGAGAGCGGTGAAAAACAGGCATACTCAGAAAAATGTTGAAAATGTCAAATTAGCTATGGTCTAAAAATTCCCTAGCACAAGTTTGGTAAGTCCAAACCAGCCACATAGGACAGTGGTGGACATGCAGGCATAGGAGGAGTGGGTGATTAGGCACTCAGGAACGCGCATGCGTTATGTTTAAATTCAATAACGCGTACGCGTTGTATTTAAATTCAAATTTTAGTGTTTTGGCGCTCAATGTTATAAGCAATGCGCTAGCATTATGTGGATACATAATGCGCTCGCGTTATGTGATTACATAACGCGCACGGGTTATAATCTTCACAAATTTATGTTTTGAAGTGTTAGATTGGGTGAGAGAAAGATAATGATAATGAGGATGATGAAGATGAAGATGATGATCGTGATGAAGATGAAGATGATGACGGTGATGAAGATGATGATGATGATGAAGACGACGATGATGAAGATGATGAAGATGATGATGATGATGATGATGATGATGATGATGAATATCATGATGAAGATGATGATGATGATGAATATGGTGATGATGATGATGATGATGATGATGATGATGATGATGATTATGATGACGACGACGCAGATGATGATGATGATGATGATGATGATCATGATCATGATGATGAAGATGATGGTGATGATGATGACGATGAAGATGATGGTGATGACGACCACAACGATGATGATGAAGATGATGGTGAGGATGATGATGATGATGAAGATGGATATGACGACGACGACGATGATGACGATGATGATGATGATGAATATGTCATCATCATCATCTTAATCATTATATTCATCACCATCATCGTCATCGTCTTTATCGTCAACATCATCATCATCATCGTCATCGTCATCACTCTCTCTTATATGGTTTTACACCTCTCTCTCTCTCTCTCTCTCTCTCTCTAAACCCCCTCTCCCTCTCTCTAACCTCTCCCCCATCCCTAACCATCTTACTCTTTATATCTCCCTGCTACTCCCCCTAACCCAAAATCCTCTCCTCTCCCTAGCCCTTACTAACAAGTGCTCTCTTAGTCTCTCTCTCTCTTCCCTACACCTCCACCTACCTCTAGCTACACCTTCAATCTCTCTTTCACAGTCCCTACAACGAACACCCTCTCCTCTCTTTCTCTCTCTCTCCCTCATCCCCCCCCAACCATTACTAACGCCCTCTCTCTCTCTCTCTCTCTCTCTCTCTCCCTCTCTCTCTCTCCTCCTCGCTAACCCCCCTCCTATCCCCTTACCCCTAACTAATCCCCCTCTCTCACTCTCTCTTCCTTGCTTCTAAACCTCTCTCTCTCTCTCCCTCTCTCTCTTCCCCCCCCTCTCTCTCCTAATCCTCCTTCCCCTACCACTACATGATGATGATGATGATGATGATGGAGATGATGATGATGATGATGATGATGATGGAGATGACGATGATGATGATGACGATGATGATGATGATCATCATCATCATCGTCCTCACCACCATCTGCATCATGTTTGATGATTGGTCATCATCATCATCTTCTTTATGATCATCATCATCATCATCATCATCATCATCATCATCTTCATCACCATCACCATCATCTTCATCACCATCATCTTCATCTTCATAATCCTCATCGTCATATCCATCATCATCTTCATCATCATCATCTTCATCACTGTCTTCGACATCATCATCGTCATCATCATCATCATCATCATCATCATATTCATCAACATCATCTTCATCCTCATCATCCTCATCGTCATATTCATCATCATCTTCATCATCTTCATCATCATCATCATCATCACCATCTTCATGAGGCGGAACCTCACTTGTGATCAAAATTTTCATAACATTTTTAAGCACAACCTTAGAAATTCCTTTTTTATAAATTTTTTCTTATCAATTTGCTTTCGCTATGGGAAGATTAGAGGTGGAACATCTTAGTTTATAACTAGAACAACTTTTTGAAATCCCTTTTAAAACACATCTTAATATCATCTAATCTCTCATCTCCTTTCCTACCTTTCTTATCATCTTAAAGTAGAAATTCATATATATGTCTTATCATCCTCAAATGATAACTTTTGGAATCTATGAAATATTGGGACAATGAATGAATAGGAGAGATTCCCTCCTTATATAATGACCTAGTTGAGGCTTTGAAAGTAAAAGCTTGGAAAAATAACATTTTTATGTTGATAGGTGTTTATATCTTAAAATTTGGGGTGGACAACATTTATGTTTTTCCTAGATTACATGAGGATGGGACAAGTGTATTGTTGAGATTGATTTGATAGCAATCATTTCAAATTCGAAATAAACAATTATAAAAAAAAGAATTAAAAAATAACTAGTAGCTATGCATGGATAACAGGTCGCTCATGCCTGAATAACTCGTAGTTGATGCATTGAAAACATGGATTTTGTACAACTACACATGAAGAACAAGTAACTTGTCCGTGACACTTAATTTGTGAGCTATCTGTTCAGAGGCCATAGATCAATATATTTGCTAATTATACCAACATAGATCCATCTTAAAGTCAGGTTTTATTTGATAGACGAATATCGATTTTTAATTACTTTTCATAATATTTTATTTTATTAGTCAACACGGATTTTTTTAAAATACTTTCCATAATTTTTTATTTTATGAATCGATATAAAAATTATTTTGTTAGCCGAACGTTAAAACATCTCCCCCATACTGACTGTAGAACACCTCCTTCGTGCAATTACCAATAAGAAAAATAGAGATGAATCATGTACATGTAGAAAAGAAGCAAGCATTGTTTGTTATTCAAAACATTTTTTCCCGTGAAAAAGCACTAATTATTGATATTCATATTACTGAATCAAATAAGTACATGATGTCATATGATACACAAGAAGCATAGCTTCTATATGTTCATGAACACATATCCAACTGATATACATCTTCAATCCCAGTCGATATAGAAACAACAAAAAAGAATCAGGACTATTGTCACTCATATAGTCACTCTATTACAGAAAAAAACATATTGCCAGATTCGATCAAACAGCCTTCGCAATATTCCTACCACTATAGAATCCCTTCCTCCCCGTCTAATGCAAGCTTTAACAGCTGGTCCGCGTATGAGTTGAATTCCCTGTAGATATGTTCCATAGAATATTTGGTGAAGCTATTTAGTTCACCCCTAATTCTGCTGCACCAATATTCCAGCTCTATAACCTTCAGGTCATATTCCCCTGTCACCTACCCAAATTTCTGAACATTATTATTTAGTTGCAAAAATACTTTATGTTAAATTTAATTACAAGTTTTGTAATTATGATTAGTTTTGATCATGGATGAATGTAATTACTGGATATTATTTTTTAAATAAATTAATTAGGAGACAAACACCCAAGAGGACTGTTGAATGAGTGTTCACTGACCCACTAGGAGGAATGGAAGTTGTTGGAAGGTATGGGACACATGGCAGCAGTTGCATCACACCACTAACTGACGGTTATGGGACAAATTCCCCTTAAAAAGGGAATTATACCCCAGGTGGAGGGAGTGAGCAGGAAACTCATTTAATGACCCAGTAACATTTGAAAAGGCCTAGGCAGCCTATAAAGGCAAATTCGAATTGGGCAGGTAGCTCTTGATCAATATTTCTGCAGAATATTTTCCTCTTGTGAATTAGGTGATTTCAAGAGAGATTCGAATAAGGGAGGTTAGAGGTGATTGAAAACTGAGTTTTGCATATTATTGAGGAGAAATAGAGTTGTAGGAGCAAGTCTTTTGGACTGCTACCTATTAAATATTTAGAAGATTACTACTACAATAAGAATAAGTCCTAATTCTTGAAGTTTCTTCCTCCTGGTGGTTCAGTGAACAGGATCGGGGGTCCTAAGACAATATTTGACTGTTTTAAGCAATTTGGTTGGGTGGAATAGTCTTCCTGGGTTGTTTGTTGCCCTATAGAATTTCTCACGTTCTTAAAGATTTCTTAACTTATTCTCAGTAAATAATTATGATCTGTTTATCTAGTATTTTTCTGTTTATTTGTTTTCGAAAAAGAATCTGATCCTAGAAATTGCTTTAAGTATGAATGTTTAAAGTTTAATGTTAAAGCTTAATTGATAAACCAATATCCCTATTTTTCCACACGTTGTTATGAAGCATCGTACTCTAGTAGAGATATGCAAATTAAAATAGATTAGAAGATATGCAAAAATTTCCATTTGAATTCGATAGATAGATAGTAATTATATATGTTTCAATTTTTCTGTTCCCAAGTTAAATAATAGAAGAAAGATTCTGCATAATATCTATGTATGTATTATAAGTATCAGAGCTTTCTGAGAATTTAAAATAATGTATAATTTATGCATTCTTATCAATATTCTGTATAAAATAAAAATATAGAGATCACAAGTATACATGTATCATAACATAGTAACAATTAAATGATAGCGATCATCAAAATAAGTTGGTACATAACAATCATTTACCAGTTTTTCATATTGTCTATAGACACTTGATTTCATTATCTCTGTTAATGTTTTTCAAGATTATTATCTTTCTGTATTATTATCATGAATTACATGTTGTAAGCAAAAGCTTTTCACAATCCTTCTAAAATTCTCAGTTTCTACAAATACACTCATACACACACCATTTTTCTTTTATTCCTTATTTTATCAATTTCATAAACTTACAGTTTAAACAGATAATAGATTTAATAGAAATATTCTATTGGGGGTAAGTAATAGTTTTTTTATCTCCTATTATAAGCATCGTGTTGATTATCTTTCTAACAAATAATAGAAGCTTTATAAACATCATTTTGTTTTTACTCACCTATTTTATTGCAAGCTGTTAGGGTCATTTGTATTCTGTTAGTTTTCATTTCAAACCCTAGTTAGGTTTAGTTTTCCATTCTTATATTTATTACATCCAGATACAAATAAAACACGAATGTAGGGTTTAATACTATTCGTTCCAATGTACATATTATTGTAAACCATTTCGACATATTACTCTATTATTTATCAACTTGGACAATCACGAAACACGACATCAACCTACAGTATCAAGACGAGCAACTTAAATATCTACACAAAACTGTCAAGCATATATTTTATTACCGAGAAGAGTATCATCTTTACACAGAAAACAAGCCCTCGGCTCTTCTTCATACTGTCACTCAGAACACGAAACAAGTCGCTCTTCACAGACTCTTAAAAACATCACATAAGAGATCTTCAAAAACGAAGTCGACGCTCTCAAGAGCAAACATTTTAAAAAGTATGTTTGTAACAAAAACCCTACAGGGTTTATTCCATAATCCAATAGTTGGAAGAACCCAACTATCTAGTGAATGGGCGGGTCACAGCTCCAGACAACATTACTAAAAGTTCAAAGTATAAAATTTTAGAATATTCAAACAACGAGCATTATAACACTGCTCAGCAATAAGCTTTGGAAGTTTTTCTCAAACTTCAACAACGAATGAGTTATGGCAAGTCTTGGTAAGGCCGCCATTCATCCCTTGAAACCTTTTCAACCATAGACGAAGAACAATATGAGGGTATGGAAGACCCGAAGCTTACCAGTGTGGGAGCACGCGATTTCTCCATTCTTCAAACCCTAGACAAACCCTTTCCAAAACCCTATACCTAAAAAACGGTAGCTCGAGGTTAGATAAATGTTACATTTAAAACTGAAAATAAAAAACGTAGCAAAAGAAATAATCTCTTCTTAGAAGAAATCTTACCTTCGTAAACCTTGGCAAACACTTGGAGTCCTCAAAAAAACGATGAGATTGATGCTGTAAAAGCTACCAGGAATTTTTTAACCATGATTTCGATAACACTTTGAACCAAAGACTTATGTCTCCACTAAAAGAACGCCATTGTAGAGGTTTAAAGACTTGTAACTACAATTCGTTTAGAAGATCTTGAGGTCAAACCTCTCCCAATGCATTTGAAAGAAAATTCGACGGCCTGTCGGCCACCCCAAACCGAAATAATAGCACAATCAAATAACTTTTCCAAGTTCAGAAACCAAAACAACGATGATGGTAGGGTTACCACTCCAATGGCCCAATTTCATCACCTCGACGGTCTCCACTTTGCCAACAATCGTAGCATTGAAATAAACAACGTCAACATTTAATGACCGACTTATTTTACAGGTCGACATTTCCACGATGGCACACGGTGGAGCAACACGATCAACGCATGGCATATAACCCTTACACAACAACAAGCATGGAGGCATTCACGTCTACGTAGATCTCTGGGATTACCACTCAGCAGGGAGGCAGTACCAAGTTTTACTGCAGGATCGTTGGGTGATCTCTACCTCAGCTCGAGACCGGCGCCAAGTAAATGAGCCAACAACCTGTCAATTTTCACATTATTTGCATGTCAGCGTTTTCGACGGGACTGTAAACCTTGCAAATTCATAGTATTATAACCTTTTAAATTTACTAGTATTTTAACATCTAGGCAAAGTTCGATATAATATTTCATTATAGTGCTTGCACTTTATTACCATCGAATCCAACATATTACAATGTTGGCAAATATAGATTATAGTTTGCATATGATTCTTTTTGTTGCATGCTATTGTAACAGTTACACCTATATTTTAATGTTGATATCAAATCGAGGATTAATATAGTTGCACCACTATATTCATAAGACCTAGATTTTATCACGATATAGAATGGAATATAAATAGCTCAAGTCTTGTATGTACCATAGTCAATCTATGGTTTACATTTGTTTATATATTTAATTGCTACCAATGTCTAGTCTTTGAGAAAGATCACAATTGCTTATTAAGACCTAAATAATTATAGTGGTGAATATGAATTTTAAACCATAAAACTTATATAGTTAATCAATAGTGTTGTATAAGCTCACAAGCACATACATGCTATAATATATAGTTTGGTAATGGGAGTAATAATTTTCTCCAACCCCTATCTACTTTTATTCATGCGATACAATGGTATTGTACCATCTTGGTACTACCAGCTAAATGATGACAACAAGACAGCTATGATGACGACATAATTAGTTAGTGAAAGGACGACGACGTAACCAGCTAAGTACGAAGACAACTATAGTGACGATGCTGCTAATTAGATGCTTATTCATACAACTAACTTGGGTTGATCTTACTATGATACAAGACGAATTATGGAAAGTGAAAGTGTAAGCATGTGAATCGTACCTGTATGCTTTTATAAATACAACAGTCTTTAATCATTTCTATTTTTATTTTCAAACGATGAATTGGAACTCACACGAACTGGAATTTATTGCAATCATGAAACTTCTTACATGTCGTCTGCACATAGAACATGTCCAATGTTTTAGCGTACATCTAAGTAAGCTTCGGGTTCCCTCATAGGAATCCCTTGGACAACAAAGAAGCAAACTGTCAATATCATCTCAAGGAAAGAGCATCATATCACATTCTAACCTGTCATTTCATTATTACATCAATCATACTTATCATTGCATTAAAAAGGGTCGCATCAAAGTCTGATTTATTCGTGCATTTAACTATCATAATCATAGTTGTTATGAATGCAATTAAGTTGTCACTGTCGCTTTAGTTATAACAAAATTTTATTTATGTTGAGTAAAACAGTTGTTTAGTTAGCGTTGTTACATCTAGCAATTATTATTTTCCGCAATTATAAATTATCACAAACTAAGCTAATTATTGCTATTTAAAAAAATTTCAAATTTTTATGAAAATATGGGATGTTACATCCCCCCTCGCCCATTTGATGGTGACTCTTGAATCGCTGAAATTTTTTACACATGCCAGCCCAAAGATATTAGCCACACGTATGACACACCATGGTGCCAATAAGTCCTCCTTCATGTTTGTCCCTCTCCCACATTTCAATCGGAGGTTGTAGAAATGAACCGAGCTAAGGAAGATAATTCCCCCTGCACCGCAATTTCCAGAATTTGCAGCCCCGTCAAAAAATAAAACTGGGTCATTGAAAGTTGGCTGGAAAGAACCAATATTCCTCTTAACAGGAACAGTATCCGAGCATGGATATAAAGAGTACTGAGTTAGGAATATATTATAAGTATGCTCCAGTGAAGGGGATTGGTTCTCAAATATAAATTTGTTTTGACCACACCAAATGGCCCAGCAAGCGAAAAATGGTAGAGTAGGGTGATCTCTGCAATTCATCGTCCATGTTTTGATGCCAGCCTTGATATTACAGCCATCCCACTTATGGGAGATACCAAAATGCAAATATATCATATCCCACAGCTTATTGGCGAATGAACATTCCAGAAAATAGTGGTATGACGTTTCAGCATTTCTCTTACATAAAATACACACATTAGGGCCAACCCTGCCTAGAATAGCAAGGTTGTCAAGAGTTTTGAGTTTATCCATCAGCATATACCATAAAAAACACTTGAGTTTTACAGGAAATTGCCATTGCCAAATTGTCTTATACCACCACTGATTTGGGAAGATACACCGCCTCTTAATAAAAAAGTTCTAAGTAGTACAGACGGTAACCATACCTGAAGCTTCGTTTCCACTCCATCGCACCACATCATCCTCATCATTGAGCCGGATACCCGCCATGTTGAGAGATAGCACATAATTTTCCTAGTCATTCACAAGATTCCCCGGAAGGTGTAAATCAGCAGCAGATAACCAATATTTCTCTGTATTACTCGAAACCATAGAGTCCACAGTATATCTATCATCATTTTTCAGATATCCGAGCATCCCATCTGAGAGTTGATATTCCCCTTTTAACCCCATGATGGGATCAACCCCCACCGCCACATCCCGTCCATTACCCACTCTCCTGCAAATACCGCTTGCCAACCAATAGTAGACCAAACCGGTCAAGCCCCTCTCACCACTTTCCTAGGTGATTGGAGCCAATATGAAACCTTGGTTTTAATATATTTCTGGTGGATGACTCTCGACCAGAGAGATTTTCCAAATAGAACCCGCCATAGGCTCTTCAGATGAAGCGCAACGCTGAAAATAGAAATATCCTTAATCCCCCATCCGCCCGATGCCAAGGGAAGGGTTATCTTCTCCCACCCAATCAATGTGAAACAAGTTTTCTTAAAACCCCCAGTCCATAAGGAATTGAACATAATCCTTCTAAGATAATTGAGAACAGAACAAGGCACCGGTAAAAGAGAGAGCCAATAAACCGGAGTTCCAGTAAGGACATAATTTAGCAGAGTTAACTTCCCTCCAATAGATAAAAGGCAGAATGTCCAGTGAGAAATTCTGGATTCAAATTTTCTGATAAGCCACTACCAGTCCTTAATGAGGTATCCATTTGGCTTTAGATGGAAACCAAGATATGTAAACCCCTCAAACAATTTATGGCACTCATTCCAAGCGCTCTGCAAAACAGATGAATGATCCCATGATACACACTCCATTCATCCATACAATCTGAGCCAACAATAAGAAGATCATCAACGAACAAGGCATCAGTGATGGATAAATCAAATGATATTTGCACCCCTTTAATTTTTCCTGCCATCTTCCCATTCAAAATCAATCTGCTAAGTCCATCAATAACTAGAAAAAACAGTAATGGTGATAATGAGCAGCCCTGTCGAATGCCCCTAGAACATCTGAAGAATGAAGTAGGAGCTTCGTTTACTAGGACAACAATATTCGTAGTATTAATGCAGGCCATAATCCATCTGAGGTCAAGGGTCGGGACCCCAATTTGAATGAGGACAATCCTGATGAAATCCCAACTCACACGGTCGTATGCCTTCTCTAGATCCATTTTGAGCAAGATGGCTTTCTTTTTCTTACACTTGACAGTATGGATGAGCTCCTGCGTAATGCCAACCAGATCATGGATTTTCCTATCCTGCAGGAAGCTGAATTGCTCAGGGGATATATACCTGGAAAATACAGGGTTTAAGCGACTGGCAATAATCTTTGAAACAAGCTTATATGCAAGATTGCACAAAGCGATGGGCCTAAAGTCTCCAAATGACTTTGGATCGTTAACTTTTGGAATCAAGGTAAGGAACGTTGAGTTCAGAGCACCCGAGATGTAACCATGAGTCCTGGTATATTCGACCATGTTCAATAAGTCGGTCCCCATAAATTAAAAAAAATGTAAAAAAGCTTCCACGGGCCAACCATCGAGCCTGGGTCTCTTATCCTTTGCGAAAGATTTAAGGGCGCCTTCTGTTTCTTCCAAAGTAACCGCATTGCATATGTCGTCAACCTCATTGTCATAAAAAAACTTGGGGAATGTTCGGGCAACCTGTAGTTGTGATAGCAAATCACATTCCTTATTATCCGAGAAGATGTCACCGAAATATTGTTTAGCCAGAGAATGTAGCTCCCCCTCACCAGTGACCTCAATACCATCCTGATTAGTGATTTTCCAAATGATGTTACTATTACTTATGTTAGATGCAAAGGAATGGAAAAAACGTGTATTCCTGTCACCTTATTGAACCCATAAATCCTGGCTCTTGAGCCTCCATTCATTCTCCTCTCTTAAGTATAATTCTCCATTCTCATCTTCCAACTGTTTAAGACGTTCGCATGTCGAACCGTCAAGGGGATATTCCAGCAATAACGAGTATAGAAGTTGTAACTGTGCCTCAACATCTGATAGCTGTTTTCAATCCAGTACTTTTTTCTGGTGTATCCACCATGAGACTTTTCCCTTGAGTTCCCTTAATTTTAAACATAGGGAATCCACAGGATTATAATCCCCATAATTAATAGTGTCCAGCCATACCTCTTTAATAAATTTGTTGAAGGATCCCTTTCTGCCATTATACCAAGTTGGAGAATATACACCTGTACACACATATATGAGCTCATTTTGTATTAAAAAATCAGAGAAGTGGTTTGCGATATCATCAACCTTCGCGTTGATACCCCATAATTCCTGTGCCATCCTGGTAAAATTCAAGTCCCCAACTATAATCAAATTGTTTGATTCCAGCAGGCCAGAATGTTGCAAGCCATTCCAGAATCGCTCACGATTCTTGTAAGGAGCGTAACAATTTAAGATAGAGATAGGAAAATCTCCAGCCTTACAAGTTACCACAAGAAGTATGCCCCATAAGGATCTATAACACAAAAAGGAGAAATAATGAGGATCCCACGCAGCAAGCAACCCACTCGATAGGCCGATTGAACTTACAGCTGAGACTTCCCAACCTTCTAAGATGGCAGCAATTTTGGCGATAGCCACCTCAGCATCGCACATGGTTTCCTGCAGCAGTAACACATTTGGATGGGTTGTAGCTATTCAGTTTGTAAGGGCCCTAACCTGCGTAGCCTTTCCCAAACCCCAGACGTTTAGTGAACAGATAGACATTAAGGAACCTCTACCAGGGGGGAATATGCTCTAAGGCCCTCAATGTTATCTGAGCTGTCCAATACGCCCTCCGACATCCAGGTTCTATCAGAAATGGGTATATGTCCCACAGTCTCAACCCCATCCGGATCAACCACCCTCTTGCCAGTCCTACGGGATTTTCTCATGGTGACATTTCTGAATCTTTCCAAATTTACAGATTGAACAAGGGGGCTCGATGACGGGTTTTTAGGGAAAATGGGTAATGGTGAATAGGAACCCCCCCACCCATAGATTCAAAAATGACATTACCCGAAAGTGTTACATCTTCAGTGAGTGAGATATCCAATCTCGAGGCATGTAAGTATATCGTGTCTCTTCTGATAGATGACACTCCATTTCCAACTTCAATACATCCCGAATCCTGAACAGAGGTGGGAAAATCCAAATTCGGGGTGGATGATAAGGGAAGTGTCTCCCCCGACACAGTAGGGTCCTCCTCAAAAAGGTCGCGACAAACCCAAGGTTTCTCAACAAGGTTTGACCCACCAGGAAGGGGTGAAGCCACCGTCCCATCTAGATTTAAAACAATATCACCCGAGGCAAGTTTTTTAGAAAGGGTAATGTCGGCATCAATAATCACCTTCATTTCATTAGTAGAAAACTCAGGATAATTTGGGATCACAGGGAATTTTGACTTACCAGGAGCTTCCGTCCGAACCCCAGCATCGCTAGAATTGACCATGTCCTCAGAAGTATCTGCCGGAGGTTTTAGGATGACAGGAGAAACCATGCATCAAACCTCAGGACACTGAGCCCTGATATGCCCCATTTGTTGGCACTTGAAGCATCGAAAAGGAACCTTGAAGTAATCGAGATGCTGACGCCAAATCTTTTCACCCCATACAAGTTCAACCTCCGCCGGAAGACCCCTGGCCATCTCAAATTCCACCATCACCTTGGCAGACCTGTTAAATTTTTAGTATTAAATCACAATACTATAGGATCTTTGCTGAGAGAATAACATCTACAGTATATCAATGAATGACAATCATAATATGACAAGCATCACAAGAATCAAAAGCATAGAGACAAGAGACACAAAGTTTCCGTGGGGAAAACCCTAAGGTGAAAAACCCCACAACTTCCTCAGAGATAGAGAGAGAAATGGCTCAACCAAAATACAACCAAATAACACTGAGATAGTCTCCTAGCAGATGATCCTCCTCCTCCTCACTAGTGCGCCACTTTTCAGAGAGAGAGATAGTTGCTTTTCCGAGTGAGTAAAATAGAGATCTCCTATCTCTATTTATACTCACCTTTTTTCCCAGTGACCTACTGGGGCCGACTTGTCTATTTGGATACATCCACATTATATTATATATTAATTAGGGCCGACCTTATAAGGTGGTCTAATAACCCATCGGCAAGTACACACACTTGCGACACTTGTCAATCCACATGACGACACTTCCTTATAGAGGAATAACACATCTCTTATAAGGGTACAATAAATATATATATAATACACAGATGAAATACATTCCGAAGCTACATATACATCAACACTCCCTCTTAACTAGGAAGGTATTTCTCGACACAGATCTGCTAGACAAGTCTTCTTCTCTGGATCATCGTCATCGATGCATCGTCATCATCATCGTCACTGTTGCTACTATCTCAACCAATCTCTGTCTCTACTCGTCATAGGAAGTTCTATAGAGCCAGTCCTTTTTCATACTGGATGTAGGCCCACCACCTGCAGGTCTTCGTCATCACTGGCCATACTGTGGAATCCTCAGGACTTATTACGTGCGTCACAAAACCTCAAAAGAGCATCCCAGGATGTTACGGGTACACAACTCCGACCTGTAGGATATCCCAGGGCGCTATTACATGTGACCCCACCACAAAACCTCGAAAGAGCATCTCAGGATGTTACGGGTACACAACTCCGACCTGAAATCTCCCAGGGCACAAATTACATGTGGTCCACCACAAAACCTAGCAAGAGCATCTCAGGATGTTACAAGTACACAACTCCGACCTGAAATCTCCCAGGGCACAAATTACATGTGGTCATGGCAAAACCTCGAAAGAGCATCTCAGGATGTTACGGGTACACAACTCCGACCTGAAATCTCCCAGGGCCCAAATTACATGCCATAGGACAAAACCTCGCAAGAGCATCTCAGGATGTTACGGGTACACAACTCCGACCTGAGATCTCCCAGAGCAATGTCTCGAAAGAGCATCCCAGGTTGTTACGGGTACACAACTCCGACCTATAGGATCTCCCAGACATGCTCATCTGCACAACCTGATCCACGGCCACAGAGTATCAACCTGATACTCACCATACATCATCCTGATGTACTCATGATCGTCCTGATCATCATCACTGCAACGTCCTGCTGCATGTCATCTGGAGCAACATCCTGAAGCTCATCATCCATGATCATCCTGATCATCATCACTGCAACGTCCTGCTGCATGTCATCTGGAGCAACATCCTGAAGCTCATCATCCATGATCATCCTGATCATCATCACTGCAATGTCCTGCTGCATGTCATTTGGAGCAACATACTGAAGCTCATCATCAATGATCATCCTGATCATCACTGCATCCACCTGATGCATACCAAGTATCTACCTGATACATATCATCATAAATGATCCTCCTGATCATACAATGTATCCACCTGATACATGATACATATCACCATACATGATCCACCTGATCATACAATGTATCCACTTGATACATATACATATACAAAATACATACACATGATCCAACTGATCATATCCAGCATCCAACATGATGCATACATACATAAATGATCCAACTGATCATATCCAGCATCCAACATGATGCGTACATACATAAATGATCCAACTGATCATATCCAAGCAGAAACCAGAACATCATCCTGATGCCCATTATCCAGCGCTTACATCCACAGCCATGTGAAGGATCCTCCTTCCAACATGCTTGGAATGGCTTCAGCAAATGTGTCCATCACTTCTTCCTCGAAGTGTCCTCGATCTGAAGAACGCCAAGCCTCTCTCTGAAGTACTCGAACTTCACTCTGGCCAGTGGCTTCGTCAGCACATCTGCAATCTGCTCGTCCGTCGCAACATACAGAAGCTTCACAACTCCTCTCTGCACCATATCCCTGATATAGTGATATTTGATCTCTATGTGTTTCGACCTGTCATGAAACACTATGTTCTCGGACAACTTCACACAACTCTGGTTATCACAGAAGATACCAGTAGCCTCCAACGGGAGATCAAATAACTCAGACAATAGTTTTCGTAGCCATACTGCCTCACAGCTAGCTGAACAGGCTGCAACATACTCTACCTCAGCTATACTCAGTGCTACGTAGGACTGCTTCCTTCTAAACAAAGAGATCACACCTGATCCCATATTGAAACAACACCCAGATGTGCTCTTCCTATCTGCAGCACTGCCAGCCCAATTTGAATCAACATAACCCTATAGGTTAAACTTTTGATTCGCTTCATACTTGAGCCCATAATCCACTGTACCCTTCAGGTACCTCAGAACATGCTTTACAGCAACCAGGTGAACACTCCTCGGATCCATCAGGAACTGGCTCAATGTGTTCACAACAAAGAAAATGTCTGGTCTCATGTTTGTCAGGTACATCAAGGATCCAATCATCTGACGATACATAGAGACATCAACTGGCTTAGATGAAGCATCACATAGAAGCTTCAGATTCGATGCCATAGGTGTGGCCATGGCCTTGCAGTCCATCATCCTGAATCTCTTCAGGATGTCTACCGTGTACTTCCCTTGACCAAGGAAGATCCCACCTGTATTCTGCCACACCTCCATACCTAGGAAATAGTGCATTATTCCCAAATCTTTCATATCGAATTCAGCTGCAAGCTTCCTCTTAGTATCTGCAATCAGTCTGTCATCTCCTGTCACAAATAGGTCATCCACACACAGGAGTAGAATCACTGGATTCCCTTCCTCAACCTTGTAGTAAAGATTGGAATCTTCTTTACTCTTGGTAAAGCCCAAACTAGATAGGAAACTGTCCATCCTACCATACCAGGTTCTGGGAGCTTGCTTCAAGCCATACAAGGCTTTCTTCAATCTGCATACATATGACTCTCTGTCATGTCTTGGGACTGCATCCCAAACATCATCTTCATGATTGACGGATCATGGCATTCCATTTCTTCATCCCAGATCCTGGGAGCTTCAATATCTTCAATAGATATCTTTGTTGCTGGAACAAATGTTGTAGTCCTTTTGTAGGTGAAGATATACGGTCTTTCCTACAAAACAAGTTAATTTGCATGATTAGAAATATCTCATAATTTTCAGAACAAATTCTTTACACATAAAGAAATATGTCATGCAGTCATGCAGTTATCCTAGCCAATGCTTCAATACAACATTTATCCATGTTCCACAACTTTCTAGATGCCTTCCAGTCTCTACCAGAACATTGTTAAGAGTTTGCACTACTCCCAACATGTCAGCAAAGAGGTTTCATTCTAGATAAGTAGCACTGGAATGTTGTACAATTCCATAGGCCACTTACCCATCACATGCATATTAGTAGTATGCAATCATTCAAATATGCACAATACATCTCCTAAGTCTAGGAACATAAGCATAATATTGATAATTGAAATACTTATCTTTGTTTGTTTGTTGGGTGGATTCCCTCTGAGTCTTTGCTTCCTGGCAGGAGATACTGAAGTAGCTTCTTCCACACCTTTCTGTTGTGGAGTGTAGAAGATGGTCAACTCCCTCTGAAAATATGCATCCTTGCAGGAGCTGTTGAAGTGTGCTCCCTCTTCATCTTTGCTTCCTGGATTACCTGTCCTTATATTCATCCTTGCTGACATCAATCTTCTTCAACCCAGAAAGGACCTCTTCTGGTGTCTTGTTGTCCAATATCTTGTGGGGAGTTCTGTTCTCCTCATATACAGCTGTTCTAACTACTTCTGCCCATAGATGCATAGGAAGATCCTGGTCATGCAACATTGCCCTTGCTGCTTCCATGATAGTTCTGTTTTTCCTTTCTGCAACTCCATTCTGTTGAGGATTATAAGGAGCAGTTAACTCCCTTTTAATCCCTGAATCACTGCAAAGCTTCTTGAAGACATTTGAGGTGAATTCTCCACCATTGTCAGATCTGAATGTTTTGATCTTCTTGTCAGTTTGATTTTCCATCAAGGTTTTGAATTCCTTGAATTTATCAAGCACCTCATCTTTGCCCTTCAAGAAGTATACCCAAGTCTTCCTGGAGAAGTCATCGATAAATGATACATAGTAAACATACCCACTCAGGGAGCTGGATGACATAGGTCCACATACATCTGAGTGGATGATTTCCAGGATGTATTTTGCCTTGCTTTCACTGCTTGGGAAAACCTTCTTAATGTTCTTACCTTTTGCACATCCTTTGCAAACACCTTCATGTTTGGTCTTGATTTTAGGAAGACCCTCTACTGCCTTGCTTGCAATTGGAAGTGCCCTATAGTGCATATGAGCAAGTCTTCTATGCCAAAGTTCACTTGGCTCCATGGATTCATGTACCATGGCATGTTCAGGTTGTCCCTTCAATTTATACAAGCCTCCCTCTTGCTCTCCAATCACTACTGCATCATCTATGGTCTTTCCCTTTGGCCACATTAGGACTTGGCCATCCACAAATTCAACCCTCATACCTTTTGCATCCAATGCAGAGATGGAGAGTAAGTTATTCTTGAGCCCAGGTACATAAAGTACTTCTTTCATCTTCAATGATTTTCCAAAATCTAGGTTGTAGGAGGCTTCACCACTTCCTTTGATTGGGTATTGATAATCATCCCCAAGTTTCACCTTATGGGGTGATTCATGTTCAGATAGGTTCACAAAGGATTCTTTAAACCCAGTCATGTGTTTGGAAGCCCCACTATCAATCAACCAATCATTACATCCATGGGAGATGGTACCTGTAAGAGCAGAAATTAGAACATATTCTTCTTCACTTGATGAGTCATCATCACTACTACTTTCTTCCCTAGCCTTCTTCTTTGGAGGTTCATCATCTTCGGCAGCATGAGCATGAAACCTTCTTTTGCTGCCCTTCTTCTTCTTACTGGAGTTGTTGTTATTATCCCTTTTGTTCTTGGGACAATCTGAAGCAAAGTGACCCTTCTCATTGCATGTGAAGCATCTTAGGTCCTTCTTACTCTTTTGATGGAATCTTTTGTGGTGAGAGTGATCCTTCTTGGTTTTGCTTCTCTTGGTGTGAGCTGCAAGAGCTTGATCTTCTCCTCCCATCTTTTCCTCACGAGCTATGAGTCTAGCTTCTTCTTGAGAGCATTCTTCCCTCAATCTGTTGAAGGAGATCAATTTCTTCCTTGCACAAATTCCTTGAATAAAGGAATCCCATGACCTGGGTAGGCCATTCAGAGTGGTCATCACCACTTCACCATTCTCCACCATTTCATCCACTGCTTCTAGTTGTTCCTTGATCTGGGAGACCCTTGAAAAATAAGATTGAATGGTTTCTCCATTCTGAAACTTTACTGCTTTCAATTGGTTCCGCAGGGTCATCTTCCGATTTATGTTCTTTCCTTCAAATAGCTTGGTCAAGGATTCAAACATCTCCTTGGGTGTCTTGAGAGAAGACACATGGGGTATGAGATGGTCTTTGATAGAATCAACAATGATTCTTTTTGCCTTGACCAAGTTCTTCTTGTGCAATGCCTTGGCCTCTTCATCCTCTAGGATAGGGATGTCTTCTTTCACATATGAGTCCAACTCATTCTCTTCCAGGATTAGCCCAATCCTATACTTCCAGGCTCGGAAGTTATCAGCCCCTTCAAGCTTATCCTCAAGCTTGGTGTCGAGATACATCTTTAAGAGTACTTCAAATGGAAATAGAAAAGATTTAGGACTTACCACTTGAAGTGCTGAAAACTGGATCTGGTCCCGGATTAGGGTTTGTCAGAGAAACCCTAAAAATTCAAAATGTGAATTTCAAAATTCCGAAAGGATAGAAAGATGCGCCTTGGAGAGCTGATCAGCCTAGTACATTCAGAATTTGAGATCAGCAAAGTCTTGCCCTTCAAAATTTCCTTTTTGTCCTCCCAGGTTCACTAGGGAGAGCCCTGAATTAGGGTTTGAGTTTCCCGGAGATCTACCCAGCCAAAAATCTCGATCCAAAGCTCTAACCTTCGATTTTTGCAAGGCGCATCCAGCTGTGCCTTCAGTTTCCAGAAATTCCTATTTTTGTGGAAACCCTAATTTTTAGGGCCAAATCTGAAAATGCTCGGAACTGAATTCTGATTAGACAGATAGATGCGCCTTGATGAGTAGATCCAATCTACTATACTGAATTTCAAAAATCTGTGGAGAGAAACCCAATAAAAAAGGAATACAAGCTTCCGTCACTGCAAAATGTCTTCTTCTTAGTTAAGCTCTGATACCATGTTAAATTTTTAGTATTAAATCACAATACTATAGGATCTTTGCTGAGAGAATAACATCTACAGTATATCAATGAATGACAATCATAATATGACAAGCATCACAAGCATCACAAGAATCAAAAGCATAGAGACAAGAGACACAGAGTTTCTGTGGGGAAAACCCTAAGGTGAAAAACCCCACAACTTCCTAAGAGATAGAGAGAGCAATGGCTCAACCAAAATACAACAAAAGAACACTGAGATAGTCTCCTAGAAGATGATCCTCCTCCTCCTCACTAGTGCGCCACTTTTCAGAGAGAGAGATAGTTGCTTTTCCGAGTGAGTAAAATAGAGATCTCCTATCTCTATTTATACTCACCTTTTTGCCCAGTGACCTATTGGGGCCGACTTGTCTATTTGGATACATCCACATTATATTATATATTAATTAGGGCCGACCCCATAAGGTGGTCTAATAACCCATCGGCAATTACACACACTTGCGACACTTGTCAATCCACATGACGACACTTCCTTATAGAGGAATAACACATCTCTTATAAGGGTACAATAAATATATATATAATACACAGATGAAATACATTCCGAAGTTACATATACAACAAAAAGACCATCTATCTATCATAGCCATATAAAGAGCAATTATCCAACTGCACAAACCTCCCAACAGTGTTGGCAATCCCTATCATAATATTCTCTGTCCATAATTCAATAGGTAAGCCAGGTATAAGTAACTAGAGGTGGCGAATACTCTGAACTTCCCGCAGAGGATCAAATGCCATATGCCATTTCTTCAGGAAGAATGAACCGTCTTTGAAGCACCAGTATCATTTTAAAATGATGCCCACATGTTCAGCTTTTGAGAATATGAACATAATCCATCCGTTGATGAGATGTAAAACCCTCGGCATGTCGCCAACAATGGGCATCCACTGTTTTCTCACCCGTTCCACAACCTCTTTTTGATCCCCTGTGGTAAATTCCAGCCTTCCAACGGCAGCACGGGATGAAAGCATTATGCGTTCCAGATTAGTATCCATCGGAATAGAGAATCACTCCAAACCTTCACGAACGTTTAGGGTTTTGTTATGTCTCCTCTTCCTCGCTTTTATGCCCCTGCAACGACCCGGCCATCCCCCTCCTGAGGTAGGGTTTGCGAACAGGGAACATGACTCCACCTCCCCCAATGCATGTGACCCTCCCTTCACCGTGACAATAGGAGAATGTAAGATAGCTCGACCCAAAGTGGGAGTCTCGTGACCAAGGTTAGTATGATTAAAACCCATGACAAAGATGATAGAAGACACCCGTCTAAAAACAGTGATTCGCAACAGTTCGGACAAAATAAACAAGTACATAATACACAACACCCAACGTCATCCAAAATCGGGTCTAAATGTAGAAGCACAGCAAACCAGTGCTATAAATAACAAAAAAAAGTTGCCACCCACCAGGTAAAAGACTACTAATCAGTCATGGGTAGAAAAATAGCCAGAGTCCACAAATGATATATAGAAGCTCTGCAAACCAGTGCTAAAAATAACATAATAGTCACCACCCACCAGATAAATGGCAGCTAAACTGTCAAGGGTACAAAAATAGCCAGAGCCGACCAAAGTTACGGAAAGGACAACAAAAGTAATTTAAAACCAGGCTTCAGCAAAAAACAGTCCGAAAACAATACTAAACAAATGAAGACTCTTCAAAAACCAACCATCGTACATAGAACATTGGTTCCCATTTTTTTTTATACTTGGATGGTACTGGGATGATTCCGAAGAATCATCTTGACTCCAAGTCGTGGTTGCTTATTGAATCGTCTCATTCGCCATGTTCTCAACCCATTCTGCAGCAGAAACCCCCATTCCATTACTCTTCGGCAATTTCAACAATCTGGGTCAAATTAGCAATACATATATGATCTCCTTCGGAGACATAATAAGTATATAATATACTTTATCTTCTGTATAATGTATAAGTGTGTCAAATTTCAAGTTATTCAAAACATGAAGGGCGAATTTGCATTGTAAGAGAATTAAATATTAATAGAAAAAACATAAATAGTGATGAGAAAGGTTATGGAAGTGAACAAAGGAAAAAAATTAACAAAAATTTCGTGAAACGTTATAGTTATATCTAATAGTTTGGACTTGACTTAAAGGGGATGAATTATTCCAGTCCAAGTTGATGTCCCTCATCTCCTCCACGTGGCATGCCGTCATTAAATTAGTTTGTTCGTTTGGGCCTCTCATGGATTTGGTCAACGATACATAAGAAACCATGAGTGATTCCATACTAATACTAACTTTCAAACAGAGCCGACTTATGAATACTAACTTTCATTCCAACCACTCTGCAAAACAGCTTAATGATGCCATGATACACACTCCATTCCTCCACAGAATCTGAGCCAGCAATAAGAACATCATCAATGAACAAGGCATGAGTGGTGGATAAATCAAATGATATTTGCACCCCTTTAATTTTTCCTGCCATCTTTGCATTCAAAATCAATCTGCTAAGTCCATCAATAACTAGCAAAAACAGTAATGGCGATACTGACCAGCCCTGTTGAATTCCCCTGGAACATCTGAAGAATGAAGTAGGAGCTCCGTTGACTAGGACAACAATATTCGTAGTATTAATGCAGGCCATAATCCATCTGAGGTCAAGGGCCAGGACCCCAATTTGAATGAGGACAATTCTGATGAAATCCCAACTCACACAGTCGTATGCCTTCTCTATATCCATTTTGAGCAAGATGGCTTTCTTTTTCTTACACTTGACAGTATGGATGAACTCCTGCATAATACCAACCACATCATGGATTTGCCTATCCTGCAGGAAGCCGAATTGGTCAGGGGATATATACCTGGAAAATACAGGTTTTAAGCGACTGGCAATAATCTTTGAAACAAGCTTATATGCAAGATTGCACAAAGCGATGGGCCTAAAGTCTCCAAATGACTTTGGATCGTTAGCTTTTGGAATCAAGGTAAGGAATGTTGAGTTCAGAGCACCCGAGATGTAACCATGAGTCCTGGTATATTCAACCATGTTCAATAAGTCAGTCCCCATAAATTCAAAAAAATGTAAAAAAAGCTCCACGGGCCAACCATCGGGCCCGGGGCTCTTATCCTTTGTGAAAGATTTAAGGGTTCCTTCTTTTTCTTCCAAAGTAACCACATTGCATATGTCATCAGCCTCATTGTCATAAAAAAACTTGGGGAATGTTCGGGCAACCTGTAGTTGTGATAGCAAATCACATTCCTTATTATCCGAGAAGATGTCACCGAAATGTTGTTTAGCCAGAGAATGTAGCTCCCCCTCACCAGTGACCTCAATACCATCCTGATTAGTGATTTTCCAAATGGTGTTACTATTACGTTTGTTAGATGCAAAGGAATTGAAAAAACACGTATTCTTGTCACTTGATTGAACCCATAAATCCTGGCTCTTGAGCCTCCATTCATTCTCCTCTCTTAAGTATAATTTTCTTTCTCGGCTTCCAACTGTTTAAGACGTTCGAATGTCGAACCGTCAAGGGGAGATTCCAGCAATAACGAGTACAAAAGTTGTAACTGTGCCTCAACATCTGATAGTTGTTTTTGATCCATTACTTTTTCTGGTGTATCCACCATGAGACTTTTCCCTTGAGTTCCCTTAATTTTAAACATAGGAAATCCACAGGATTATAATCCCCATCAATAATAGTGTCCAGCCATACCTCTTTAACAAATTTGTTGAAGGATTCACAAGCCAACCAGGAACTATCAAATTTAAATGGATAGTTTCGCTGAAAAGCATCAACATCCAGTTGAAGATATATCGGCCAATGATCAGAGATTTTGATTTTTCCAACCCATGACCGATATCGACCACACGACTCCAACAGTGGAGCTTTTACAAGAAATCTACCAAGTCGTTTGTGAATGCTGTCAGATCCCTTTCTGCCATTCTACCAGGTTGGAGAATATACACCTGTACACACATAAATGAGATCATTTTGTATTAAAAAATCAGAGAAGTGGTTTTCCATATCATCAACCTTCACGTTTATACCCCATAATTCCTGTGGCAGCCTGGTAAAATTCAAGTCGCCAGCTATAATCAAATTGTTTGATTCCAGTAGGCCAGAATGTTGCAATCCATTCCAGAATCGTTCACGATTCTTGTAAGGAGCGTAACAATTTAAGATAGAGAGAGGAAAATATCTAGCCTTACAAGTACCCACCAGAAGTATGCCCCATAAGGACCTATAAGGAAAAAAGGAGAAATAACGAGGATCCCACACAGCAAGCAACCCACCCGATAGGCCGATTGAACTTACAGCTGAAACTTCCCAACCTCCTAAGATGGCAGCAATTTTGGCGATAGCCACCTCAGCATCGCACATGGTTTCCTACAGCAATAACACATTTGGACGGGTAGTAGCTATTAAGTTTGTAAGGGCCCTAACCCGCATAGCCCTTCCCAAACCCGGACGTTTAATGAACAGATAGACATTAAGGAACCTCTGCCAAGGGGGAATATGCTCTAAGGCCCCCAATGTTATCTGAGCTGTCTAATACACCCTCCAACATCCCGATTCTATCAGAAATGGGTATATGCCCCACAGTCTCAACCCCATCCGGATCAACCAACCTCTTGTCAGTCCTACGGGATTTTCCCAAGGTGACATTTATGAATCTTTCCTAATTTACAGATTGAACAAGGGGGTTCGATGACGGGTTTTTGGAGAAAATGGGTAATGGTGAATAGGAACCCCCCCCACCCATAGATTCAGAAACGGCATTAACCGAAAGTGTTACATCTTCAGTGAGTGAGATATCCAATCTCGAGGTGTGTAAGTATTTTGGGTCTCTTCCGACAGATGACACACCATTTCCAACTTCAATACATCCCGAATCCTTAACCGAGGTGGGAAAATCCAAATTCGGGGTGGATGATAAGGGCAGTGTCTCCCCCGACACAGTAGGTTCCTCCCCAAAAAGGTCCTGAAAAACCCTAGGTTTCTCATCAAGGTTTGACCCACCAGGCAGGGGTGAAGTCACCGACCCATCTAGATTTAAAACAATATCACCCGAGGCATGTTTTTTAGAAAGGGTAATGTCAGCACCAATAATCACCTTCATTTCATCACTAGAAAATTCAGGATAATTTGGGATCACAGGGAATTTTGACTTACCATGAGCTTCCATCTGAACCCCAGCATCGCTAGCATTGACCATGTCCTTAGAAGTATCAGTCGAAGGTTTTAGGATGACAGGAGAAACTATGCATCGAATCTCAAGACACCGAGCCTTGATATGCCCCATTTGTTGGCACTTGAAGCACCGAAAAGGAACCTTGAAGTAATCGAGACGCTGCCGCCAAATATTTTCACCCCATACAAGTTAAACCTCCGCCAGAAGACCCCTGGCCATCTCAAATGCCACCATCACCTTGGCAGACTGTCTATCATAGCCATATAAAGAGCAATTATCCAACCGCACAAACCTCCTGATCCGGACTTATGTGGGAACGAAACAAAAGATAGCATATACAGAATCATTTGGTCCCCCAAATCGCCAAAAAATGTCGTTTAGGGCCTCAAAATGGCTCCGGAAGTTCAGGACCCCGAAAAACTGCTAAAAATAGTAATCTACCAAAATTGCCAGAAGACTGTTTTGAGCCAGTTGGAAGAGGTGGGCCGCCACCGATATCCACCTAGATCAATCCTCCCTCCTTAGGAAGCAATGGTCTCCATTGCGTTAAATCCCTTATCATATGTCGAGCTGTGTGTCGAATTGAGCTCTTGGTGCGACATTTGCTGAAGTGGAAAGGTTGCCTTACTTTGACATCTTCAGAGGGTTGTAATTGTTGTTGATGGATGCGTTGGAGCTGTTCAACAGTTTTGGTTGTTGTGGTATCCTTGGTATGCACTGGTGTGGATGGTTTCTTTTTGGAGGAGCACCTTGAATGCGTGGCCTTGCACTGTAGAGGTACGCGAATAGGCGATGCTGGACTAACTTTGTGTTTTTCTTGTTTCTGCTGAGTAGAAGGATAATCTGCAGAGGTTGTGGATGTCTCCGCGATCTGATGTTCACCTTTAGTGGAAATTGCAAATAGGGAAAATTTCCCAGTGTGGGAGATTATCTTCCTTCCCTGCTCGTTTGGGGTAGGTGCAACTGTCTCTGGTATCCGATAGAGTTGTCCTCCCAAAGTGACAATGACACTGCGAGGTCGTGATTCATATACAGCATGACGCTTCCACATATATGGTTGTACTAAAAGCACATCACATACTTCGAGTGGGGCCACATCACATAATACCTCATCTTTGAAGGGCTTGATGCCATATGGTAGGCGACATTGGTGATTGACGCGGATCCTTCGTCCTTGGCCTAGCCATCCAATGGTGTATGGTTGTGGATGTGGTGTTATTGGTAGATCCAATCTCTTGATGACTTCTTCTGAGATCAGGTTCTTCTGGCTGCCGCTGTCCACAACAAAGTGTAGGGGAATTCCCTTCACCCACATCTGTGAGTGGAAAAGGCGCTCCTCTACCTCCGATTCTTCAGGCTCCTCTGGCTGAATCTGTGTGGTGGCAACAACGGCACTGGGTTCTGCATCAATGATTTGCTTCCCTTTTCGCGCGGCTGTGAAATTAGGTTCCGAGTCAGAATCGGAACCGGGATCTGATTTTGAAGCTTTGATCTCAGCCACCAATGACTGTTTTGAGCGACAATCATCAGTGTTGTGTCAGGGGCTTTTGTGAAACTCGCACCACTTCCCGGTGTCCTTCTTTGTCTTTTCTTTACCCTTCTTCGCTTGTGGTTGGGACGGGTTGTCCTTTTCCTGCCCTGTGTTCTGCGAGCTAGAGTTTCCTTGCCCTGCTTCTGCGCAGGTCCGAAGTCACGCTTGTTCTTTTGCTGAAATTTTTGCTCGATTTTGACAGCATATTGATAGGCGGATCCGAGTGAAGAGATTTCCAGAAAATCCATCTCTGTTCGTATGTACCGGTGTAGGCCACTGCGATATTTCAGTACTAGGTGCCGCTCGGAGTCCTTGATACCCAGCTTTGTGCGCAAGGTATGGAATTTGTTGGTGTAATCCGACACCGTTTGGTCCCTCTCTTGGTGCAGAATGGTCCATTTTGTGTACTGGTCGTCATAGTTTCCAATAGGGTAATATTGTTCCTTGACGGCATCTATAAAAGAGGCCCAAGTGGGATTGGAATATTCAAACAATCCAGACTCGTCTGATGAGTTTTGCTCACAATACGTTTCCCACCAATTTTTGACATGGGGGACGGCCTTAAGGAGCGCAAAGATGATCTTTTCCCTGTCGGAAAATTGGTGGACAGAGAAATACCCTTCTAGCAGATTCAACCATTTATCTAGGGCATCGACATCGATTTGGACTTCAAATAAAGGGATATCAAAATTAACTTGTACCTTGAAGGGAGTCGTATATCCGAAATGGCTGCTCGTTGAGGGTGCATTTACCGCTGTTGGCATGCGTTGAAGGATCTGGGCGAAATTATCCATCATCTCCTTCCTCTGTCGCGCGAGGGCTTCCTCGAGCAACAACTTGATAGGATCTACTGCTCCGTCGTCTCTCTTTTCTTCCACCATGGGAGGCCGTTTGGGGCGGCGAGAGTGGTCTTCCCCAAGTGAAACTAGTTCGAGACCCAACTCTCTGTATCCTGACCTCGTCGGGGACATGCACCGAGAAACAATCAAAGAGCAGACCGCTCTGATACCACTAATCCGGACTTATGTGGGAACGAAACAAAAGATAGCATATACAGAATAATATACAGAGATATATTGCAAATAACACAGTGATACAGTAAACACATATTCTATTAAACAATGGAAATAGAACAGACTGTAAATTACAATAGCTAGAATGGTGGTAGCTATCTCTGAGAAGAGATGTGGCCGCTATGCTCATTCGTGCCAAGATGAATACAAAGAGAGGCCGAAAGGGCCTATTTATCATAAGCATGAGGGAAAGAATCCCAAACATCCAAAAACCTAACCCTGGGAGATGAAGCGCCAAAAGTGATGTGGGCCCCGTTTGGGTAAGTTAGTACATCAACTTCCCGGGGTCGTAACTTTTGCATACGATCTCCGTTTGGGGCGCTCGGTAGCTTGTTGGAAAGGTCTATCCGAGATTTACAACTTTCGACTAGGCCCAAATGGATGTCGTCGGCAACCATTTGGTCCCCCAAATCGCCAAAAAATCTCGTTTAGGGCCTCAAAATGGCTCCGGAAGCTCAAGACCCGAAAAACTGCTAAAAATAGTAATCTACCAAAATTGCCAGAAGACTGTTTTGAGCCAGTTGGAAGAGGTGGGACGCCACCGATATCCACCTGGATCACCTCCCAACAGTGTTGGCAATCCCGATCATAATATTCTCTGTCCATAATTCAATAGGTAAGCCAGGTACCAGAGGTGGTGAATACTCTGAACTTCCCGCAGAGGATCAAATGCCATATTCCATTTCTTCAGGCAGAATGAACCGTCTTTGAAGCACCAGTATCGTTTTAAAATGATGCCCACATGTTCAGCTTTTGAGAAGATGAACATAATCCATCCCTTGATGAGATGTACAACCCTCAACATGTTGCCAACAATGGGCATCCACTGTTTTTGCACCCATTCCACAACCTCTTTTTGATCCCCTGTGGTAAATTCCATCCTTCCAATGGCAGCACGGGATGAAATCATTTCTATGCGTTCCAGATTAGTATCCATCGGAATAGAGAATCGCTCCAAACCTTCATGAACGTTTAGGGTTTTGTTATGTCTCCTCTTCCTCGCTTTTATGCCCATGCAACGGCCCGGCCATTCCCCTCCTGAGGTAGGGTTTGTGAACAGGGAACATGACTCCACCTCCCCCAATGCATGTGACCCTCCCTTCACCGTGACAATATGAGAATGTAAGATAGCTCAACCCAAAGTGGGAGTCTCGTGACCAAGGTTAGTATGATTAAAACCCATGACAAAGATGATAGAAGACACCTGTCTAAAAACAGTGATTCGCAACATTCCGGATAAAATAAACAAGTATAGACTACACAGCACTCGACGTCATCCAAAATCGGGTCTGAATGTAGAAGCATAGCAAACCAGTGCTAGAAATAACAAAAAAAAGTCGCCACCCACCAGGTAAAAGACTACTAATCAGTCATGGGTAGAAAAATAGCCAGAGTCCACCAATGATATATAGAAGCTCTGCAAACCAGTGCTAAAAATAACAGAATAGTCACCACCCACCAGATAAATGCCAGCTAAACTGTCAAGGGTACAAAAATAGCCAGAGTCGGCCAAAGTTACGGAAAGGACAACAAAAGTAATTTAAAACTAGGCTTCAGCAGAAAACAGTCCGAAAACAATACTAAACAAATGAAGACTCTTCAAAAACCAACCATCGTACATAGGACATTGGTTCCCATTTTTTTTATACTTAGATGGTACTGGGATGATTCCGAAGAATCATCTTGACTCCAAGTCGTGGTTGCTTATTGAATTGTCTCATTCACCATGTTCTGGTGGATGACTCTCAACCAAAGAGATTTTCCAAATAGAACCCGCCATAGGCTCTTTAGACGAAGCGCAACGCTGAAAATAGAAATATCCTTAATCCCCCATCCGCCCAATGCCAAGGGAAGGGATATCTTCTCCCACCCAATCAATGTGAAACCAGTTTTCTTAAAACCCCCGGTCCATAAGAAATTGAACATAATCCTTCTAAGATAATTGAGAACAGAACAAGGCACCGGTAAAAGAGAGAGCCAATAAACCGGAGTTCCAGTAAGGACAGAATTTAGCAGAGTTAACTTCCCTCCAATATATAAAAGGTGGAAAGTCCAGTGAGAAATTCTAGCTTCAAATTTTCTGATAAGCCACTGCCAGTCCTTAATGAGTTAGCCATTTGGCTTTAGATGGAAACCAAGATATGTAAACCCCTCAACCAATTTATAGCACCCATATGGCAAGAAGGATTGAATACTCCTCACCTTATCCGGGCCAACAAGGTTTTCAAATAGAGTCGACTTATGAATACTAACTTTCATTCTAGACGCTCTGCAAAACAGATGAATGATGCCATGATACACTCTCCATTCCTCCACAGAATCTGAGCCAACAATAAGAACAACATCAACGAACAAGGCATGAGTGATGGATAAATCAAATGATATTTGCACCCCTTTAATTTTTCTTGTCATCTTCGCATTCAAAATCAATTTGCTAAGTCCATCAATAACTAGCAAAAACAGTAATGGCGATAATGAGGAGCCCTGTCGAATGCCCCTGGAACATCTGAAGAATGAAGTAGGAGCTCCGTTGACCAGGACAACAATATTCATAGTATTAATGCAGGCCATAATCCATCTGAGGGCAAGGGCTAGGACCCCAATTTGAATGAGGACAATTATGATGAAATCCCAACTCACACGGTCATATTCCTTCTCTAGATCCATTTTGAGCAAGATGGCTTTCTTTTTCTTACACTTGACAGTATGGATGAGCTCCCGCGTAATGCCAACCGCTTCATGGATTTGCCTATCCTGCAGGATGCTGAATTGCTCAGGGGATATATACCTAGAAAATACAGGTTTTAAGCGGCTGACAATAATCTTTGAAACATGCTTAAATGCAGGATTGCACAAAGCGATGGGCCTAAAGTCTCCAAATGACTTTGGATCGTTAACTTTTGGAATCAAGGTAAGGAACGTTGAGTTCAGAGTAGCTGAGATGCAACCATGAGTCCTATTATATTCGATCATGTTCAATAAGTCAGTCCCCATAAATTCAAAAAAATGTAAAAAAACCTCCACGGGCCAAGCATTGGGCTCGAGGCTCTTATCCTTGGCAAAAGATTTAAGGGTGCATTCTATTTCTTCCAAAGTAACCGCATTGCATATGTCATTAGCCTCATTGTCATCAAAAAACTTGGGGAATGTTCGGGTGACCTGTAGTTGTGATAGCAAATCACATTCCTTATCATCCGAGAAGATGTCACCGAAATGCTGTTTATCCAGAGAATGTAGCTCCCCCTCACTAGTGACCTCAATACCATCCTGATTAGTGTCTTTCCAAATGGTGTTACTATTACGTCTATTAGATGCAAAGGAATGGAAAAAACGCATATTCCTGTCACCTGATTGAACCCATAAATCCTGACTCTTGAGCCTCCATTCATTCTCCTCTCTTAAGTATAATTTTTCTTTCTCAACTTCCAACTGTTTAATACGTTTGAATGTCGAACCGTCAAGGGGAGATTCCAACAATAATTATTATGAATGCAATTAAGTTGTCACTGTCGCTTTAGTTATAACATAATTTTATTTATGTTGAGTACAACAGTTGTTTAGTTAGCGTTGTTACATCTAGCAATTATTATTTTCTGCAATTATAAATTATCACAAACTAAGCTAATTATTGCTATTTACAAAAATTTTAAAATTTTATGAAAATATGGGATGTTACATCCCCCCTCGCCCATTTGATGGTGACTCTTGAATTGCTGAAATTTTTTACACATTCCAGCCCAAAGATATTAGCCACACCTATGACACACCATGGTGCCAATAAGTCCGCCTTCATGTTTGTCCCTCTCCCACATTTCAATCGGAGGTTGTAGAAATGAACCGAGCTAAGGAAGATAATTCCCCCTGCAACACAATTTCCAGAATTTGCAGCCCCGTCAAAAAATAAAACTGGGTCATTAAAAGTTGGCTGGAAAGAACCAATATTCCTCTTAACATGAACAATATCCGAGCATGGATATAAAGAGTACTGAGTTAGGAATATATTATAAGTATGCTCTAGCGAAGGGGATTGGTTCTCAAATATAACTTTGTTTTGACCACACCAAATGGCCCAGCAAGCGAAAACTGGTAGAGTAGGGTGATCTCTGCAATTCATCGTCCATGTTTTGATGCCAGCCTTGATATTACAGCCATCCCACTTATGGGAGATACCAAAACGCAAATATATCATATCCCACAGCTTATTGGCGAATGAACATTCCAGAAAACAGTGGTATGACGTTTCAGCATTTCTCTTGCATAAAATACACACATTAGGGCCAACCCTGCCCAGAATAGCAAGGTTGTCACAAGTTTTGATTTTATCCATCAGCATATACCATAAAAAACACTTGAGTTTTACACGCAATTGCCATTTCCAAGTTGTCTTATACCACCACTGATTTGGGAAGATACACCGCCTCTTAATAATAAAGTTATAAGTAGTACAGGCGGTAACCATACCTGAAGCTTCATTTCCACTCCATCGCACCACATCATCCTCATCGCTGAGCCGGATACCTGCCATGTTGAGAGATAGCACATAATTTTCCCAGTCATTCACAAGATTCCCCGGAAGGTGTAAATCAACAGCAGATAACCAATATTTCTCTGTATTACTTGAAACCATAGAGTCCACAGTATATATATTAGCATTTTTCAGATATCGGAGCATCCCATCTGAGAGTTGATATTCTCCTTTTAACCCCATGATGGGATCAACCCCCACCGCCACCTCTTGTCCATTACCCACTCTCGAGCAAATACCGCTTGCCAACCAACAGTAGACCTTCATGAAGCCTGACCAAACTGGTGAAGCCCCTCTCACCACTTTCCTAGGTGACCGGAGCCAATATGAAACCTTGGTTTTAATATATTTCTGGTGGATGACTCTCGACCAGAGAGATTTTCCAAATAGAACCCGCTATAGGCTCTTCAGATGAAGCGCAGCACTGAAAATAGAAATATCCTTAATCCCCCATCTGCCCGATGCCAAGGGAAGGGATATCTTCTCCCACCCAATCAATGTGAAACCAGTTTTCTTAAAAACCCCGGTCCATAAGAAATTGAACATAATCCTTCTAAGATAATTGAGAACATAACAAGGCACCAGTAGAAGAGAGGGCCAATAAACCGGAGTTCCAGTAAGGACAGAATTTAGCAGAGTTAACTTCCCTCCAATAGATAAAAGGCGGAATGTCCAGTGAGAAATTCTGGATTCAAATTTTCTGATAAGCCACTTCCAGTCCTTAATGAGGTAGCCATTTGGCTTTAGATGGAAACCAAGATATGTAAACCCCTTTCCCAAACCCCGGACGTTTAATGAACAGACAGACATTAAGGAACCTCTGCCAGGGGGGAATATGCTCTAAGGCCCCCAATGTTATCTGAGTTGTCCAATACGCCCTCCAACATCCAGATTCTATCAGAAATGGGTATATGCCCCACAGTCTCAACCTCATCCGGATCAACCAGCCTCTTGTCAGTCCTACGGCATTTTCTCAAGGTGACATTTATGAATCTTTCCGAATTTACAGATTGAACAAGGGGGTTCGATGACAGGTTTTTAGAGAAAATGGGTAATGGTGAATAGGAACCCCCCCACCCATAGATTCGGAAACGGCATTACCCGAAAGTGTTACATCTTCAGTGAGTGAGATATCCAATCTCGGGGCGTGTAAGTATATCGTGTCTCTTCTGATAGATGACACACCATTTCCAACTTCAATACATCCCGAATCCTGAACCGAGGTGGGAAAATCCGAATTCAGGGTGGATGATAAGGGCAGTGTCTCGCCTAACACAGTAGGGTCCTCCTCAGAAAGGTCCCGACAAACCCTAGGTTTCTCAACAAGGTTTGACCCACCAGGCAGGGGTGAAGCCACCGGCCCATCTAGATTTAAAACAATATTACCCAAGGCAGGTTTTTTAGAAAGGGTAATGTCGGCATGAATAATCACCTTCATTTCATCACTAGAAAATTCAGGATAATTTGGGATCACAGGGAATTTTGACTTACCATGAGCTTCCATCTGAACCCCAGCATCGCTAGCATTGACTATGTCCTCAGAAGTATCAGCCGGAGGTTTTAGGATGACGGGAGAAACCGTGCATCGAACCTCAGGAAACCGAGCCCTAATATGCACTTGAAGCACCGAAAAGGAACCTTGAAGTAATCGAGATGCTGACGCCAAATATTTTCACCCCATACAAGTTCAACCTCCGCCGGAAGACCCCTGGCCATCTCAAATGCCACCATCACCTTGGCAGACCATCTATCTATCATAGCCATATAAAGAGCAATTATCCAACCGCACAAACCTCCCAACAGTGTTGGCAATCCCTATCATAATATTCTCTGTCGATAATTCAATAGGTAAGCCAGGTATAAGTAACTAGAGGTGGCAAATACTCTAAACTTCCCGCAGAGTATCAAATGCCATATGCCATTTCTTCAGGAAGAATGAACCGTCTTTGAAGCACCAGTATCATTTTAAAATGATGCCCACATGTTCATCTTTTGAGAATATGAACATGATCCATCCGTTGATGAGATGTAAAACCCTCGGCATGTCGCCAACAATGGGCATCCACTGTTTTCACACCCATTCCACAACCTCTTTTTGATCCCCCGTGGTAAATTCCAACCTTCCAACGGCAGCACGGGATGAAAGCATTTCTATGCGTTCCAGATTAGTATCCATCGGAATAGAGAATCACTCCAAACCTTCACGAACGTTTAGGGTTTTGTTATGTCTCCTCTTCCTCGCTTTTATGCCCCTGCAATGGCCCGGCCATCCCCCTCCTGAGGTAGGGTTTGTGAACAGGGAACGTGACTCCACCTCCCCCAATGCATGTGACCCTCCCTTCATCGTGACAATAGGAGAATGTAAGATAGCTCGACCCAAAGTGGGAGTCTCGTGACCAAGGTTAGTATGATTAAAACCCATGACAAAGATGATAGAAGACACCTGTCTAAAAATAGTGATTCGCAACAGTCCGGACAAAATAAACAAGTACAGACTACACAGCACCCGACGTCATCCAAAATCGGGTCTGAATGTAGAAGCACAACAAACCAGTGCTAGAAATAACAAAAAAGATTCGCCACCCACCAGGTAAAAGACTACTAATCATTCATGGGTAGAAAAATAGCCAGAGTCCACCAATGATATATAGAAGCTCTGCAAACCTGTGCTAAAAATAACAGAATAGTCACCACCCACCAGATAAATGGCAGCTAAACTGTCAAGGGTACAAATATAGCCAGAGCTGGCCAAAGTTACGGAAAGGACAACAAAAGTAATTTAAAACCAGGCTTCAGCAGAAAACAGTCCGAAAGCAATACTAAACAAATGAAGACTCTTCAAAAACCAACCATCGTACATAGAACATTGGTTCCCATTTTTTTTTATACTTGGATGGTACTGGGATGATTCCGAAGAATCATCTTGACTCCAAGTCGTGGTTGCTTATTGAATCGTCTCATTCGCCATGTTCTCAACCCATTCTGCAGCAGAAACCCCCATTCCATTACTCTTCGGCAAGTTCGACAATCTAGGTCAAATTAGCAATACATATATGATCTCCTTCGGAGACCTAATAAGTATATAATATACTTTATCGTCTGTATAATGTATAAGTGTGTCAAATTTCAAGTTATTCAAAACATGCAGGGCGAATTTGCATTGTAAGAGAATTAAATATTAATAGAAAAAACATAAATAGTGATGAGAAAGGTTATGTAAGTGAACAAAGGAAAAAAATTAACAAAAATTTCGTGAAACGTTATAGTTATATCTAATAGTGTGGACTTGACGTTAAAGGGGATGAATTATTCCAGTCCAAGCTGATGTCCCTCGTCTCCTCCGCGTGGCACGCCGTCATTAAATTAGTTTGTTCGTTTGGGCGTCTCGTGGATTTGGTCAACGATACATAAGAAACCACGGGCAAAAGGAAAGCGTGTAGCCATGGCCGCCAATAACATGAGCCACGCATTTAATATCCATATACTTTTTTTATATTAATTATTTTTCTGGGAGAACGCGTGAATTGTTCCTTGGTCGTTGGTCGTGAGAGGCAGAAACGAGTATTAATATGCGCGACTATCAAACCGTAACTCACATCTCTCGGGCTCTTGCGCTTCTGATTCAGAGAGATTCGCAGTTCTTCAAATTCGGGTGGTCTGTCTCTGAGAGATTCGCAGTTCTTTGGCAAGGGTTGTGCTTAGGGTTTGGCCTTTTCAATATCTGGGTTGCAAGTGTGAGCAAGAATGGCAGGGGCAACTAACTACGCATCTGTAGCTCTCTTGATCGTTGCGATGATGATGCTGGGAGGAGCGGAAGCAGCAGACATGGCGGCACCATCTCCCAGTCCGACAATGGATGCCGACGCTGCTTCAATTCCCTTCGTCCCCTCTCTTTTCACCGCTCTTATCGTCTCATTCATCTCTTTCTTGGCCTCTCGCTTTTACTGAGATGTACTGCAGGCTACTCTTTGGTTCATGTTTAATGATCCCCTGGGAGAGACGGCTATTATTTTCCTGTTAATGTTTTGTTACATATCATATTGTTGTTTAGCGATTTAGGAAATAAAGGGATCTTTTCAGTACGGTGCTTATTATTGTATACACTTTGAATCAATAAGAATCTTTTTCACAATCTTGGATTTCGCATATTTTGGTGTTATTTATGAATTTCTTTGAGCAGTATGTGCGGTACGGCGCCCTTTGAAATCTGAGTTTATGTAGATGATAGCAATCTATATCCTGTGACTACTTTACATAGGGATTATTACAGACATTTTATTTGTGTGTATAACATAATATTTTATTTCTCTGCTCTCGTGTAATAATAGTGAATCTTTCGGTGCTGAATTGAGGGATGAGTTGTGTCCACAAGCAAATAATCATGATAAAATTACATATTGGTAAAAATGAAAGAAACGAAAAACAAACTTGATAAAATTACATATTACAAAAGAAAGTCAAAATTACATATTACATATTTTGTAAAATTACATATTACAAAATAAAGTCATATTATATATTTTGTAAAATTACATATTATAAAGTAAAGTCATATTACATATTTTGTAAAATTACATGTTACAAAATAAAGTAAAAAGAAACCCAAAAAAAATTACATATTACATTATTTCACGGAGAAGTGATTCCTCTCGACTTCATAAATGAGTCTCACCATTCAAAATCATACATAATTCTGCACCATTATCAATCATAAATATTCATCAACATAAAGACACAATACACATAATATTTATATGGAAATTCAAGTTATTGAATTGATAAAACCATAAATTACAAAGAATTGTAGGAGACACCAATCTCCAATGATGGTGTGAGCACCCACTCACAAATTTAGTAGGCACTAATATAATAGGTACAATCCCTTGTGCAAGCACTATCTTGCAATCTTCAGGCACTAACCTATCCAAGGGATGAAGACACCACTCCTCTTGAGCACCAACTCAAATTAGCAGGCTCCAACTTGTTAAGTGGATGAGGACACCAATCCTCTCAAGCACTAACTCAATATTTTCTTGTACCTTATTTCCTAAGTATGTACTTCAATCCTCACTTCAAATCCGTCTTCTAGTTCTGTCTTCAATTTCTATCCACCTGTCTTCAAATATGATGCAAGATAGTTTCCAACTAGCCCTCAAAATACGTCAAAATATATCCTTAAGACATTCGTCAAGATTTGAAATAGTATGCTTCACATTCCTCCAATTCTTCTCTTAAGGTGTTCCAATGTTGGCCTTCAAAATCAGTATAGACCAAGGCTAAATCTCTTCCTTAAATAGTCCTTAAACAAATCGATATTGTGTTTCAAGACAGTCACAAAGATATCCCTCAAGCAAGCCGAATCTTTATAGTTTTAGCTCAATTTTTGTGCCCTTTTAAATCTACAGTTCAACCCAGACTTCCCCTTAACTTTTCATTAGATCCTTTTATGTCTTCTATTTCTGTTATGTGCTTCCTCAGATCCCCATATATTTATTATCTTATATTCCTTATCTTGTCCACAACACCACACCACAAATGAGGGCGGACTACACTTATATTTATACAGTTTCTTTACCCTTCTTTTAAATAGGGCCGACTTATTAATTGTCATATGGGGCTTCTGCTTTGTAAGGGCCGACTTTTCATATTTGGATGGGCTTACTTTAATTTGCTTGTGTTATAGCAATGCTTTTGTAGAATACAAAGAGAGCCGACATCTAAATGATCTTAGGGGTTTCTAATGAATTGATTAAAAGTCACCCAAACTTGATATTGTGACTATGATTGAAGAATTTCACGACTGAAAGCATGAAATTGTTCTCTTGACTATCATATGTGCATATTTGGCGAGAATTTCTCACAGCATATGGGTATTTCCTTGTATTCTGTAGGCATTTTCATTGTTGCAGGCATAACCCAAGGATGCTACAGGTATTTCTACGAGTGTTGCGGGAAACTTCAGTTAAAATCCAATGGCTCGTGGGAATTTTCAAGAGGTATGCAGGCATTTTTCAAAGGCCTGGAGGCATTTCTCTTAACACCCGTTGTGGGCATTTTGTTATACATCCTTCCGGGCATTTTCATTCATCTTACGAAGCTCTATTGTAAGAATTTTGTCAGGGTAGTAGGAATTCTCTTTAATAGTTGTCGACATTTTTATGATAGAGCTATGAGCATTTTGACATTTCTCTAATGCTTGAGTGCATAAACATCAGTAGGCATAGTCCTTGGTATTGCAGGAATTTTCCTATACAAATTCTTCATGAGTATGCAAGCATTTTTATGAAAACGTTTGCTCCAAGATACTTCAAACATTTTCTTTCCTTCAAGGATTGCCTTTCCTAGGAACATTCATCAACATGGTGATCTCTTCATTTATATTATTCCAAGGACATCAAGAATCTTCTTACACTTATAAGGAATTCATCAATCCTAGTGCAACATCAACCATTGATGACATAAATGTCATACTCTTGACATCAATGAAAACACATTCAACATTAACAACCCCTAGATGCATTAGTTTACATTTCTCCAATGACGCAACAACTTCTTTTTGTAAAGATAAGCTAGATTTCATGTAGTTGGTGATGATGGCATAATCGATTAAGGTTTTGTGAAGAATAATCCTAGGAAGGTTCAAAGGTGTCTTAGTTACTTCTACTTGTCAAGTGGTTATGCAGTCCATATTATTTAAATTCATAATGTCAATCTCACTATCCTGTTTTAGTTGGAATAATAATGTATAAATGCTTAGAATAGATTCAGTTAGATTGATTAGGATACGTGTCAATTGAGATCCATTTAGATCCGTTTTTCTAGCAGTTTGTTAAACGAATTTCATAGCTATATATTGTAACCTCTCAATTCATAATAAATAAGCAAGTCGTGTGTTCTGTTCTGTTCTGCATTCTGTGTTGTTATTTAATTTGGTATCAGAGCCCAAGGAATCGTTGCTTTCCCTGGAGTGTACATCGTTGCTTGCTCAGGGCTGAAGTCGAAGTTCGTGTGGTTGTTAATGCCCTCTGATTTTCGTGTGGCTGTTAATGCCAATGCCCAGCATTTGCTGAAGTCGTTACTGTCTCATATATTTTGAGTGCTGCTGCGTAGACTGGAGAGCTATCTGAGAGCTGCTGTCAGAAACGTGTATGCAGAAAGGGAGCCGATTGTTGTGCCCAGTGTGAAAGGAGTCGCCATCAATAGAGATTGGAACTATCACTGCCATTGTTTGCAGAATTGTTGCTGCAATTCTTTGTTTGAGGGCGAGATCGTGTGAAGGTATAAGTGATTCATTGTGCAAAAATGAGTCCAGTAAGCCGTCGGTGTGTAGTGAGTAGTCAAACGAGTCCAGTAAGCCGTCGTTGTATCAAAAAGAGGTAATAATCCTGAAGCGTGCGTGAGCATCATTTGTTCGAATCGGAGAAGCAGTCAGAGTGTTGAGTGTTTCGGCGTTTGGCGGGGAAATTGGTCCCTCTCTCAAATTTTTCACTGGACGATTCGAACCTGCGCCCTCACCAGCTTGAATAAATCCTGAGTTTCCCAGAGCGGAGAAGCAACACTTGCTCAAGAAGCGAAAATACGTGATTATCGTGGGTCCCCAGTGTGTCAGGGCCCGATAATTCTCAGCTGCACTTTTGAAATTTTCAACAAGAGGAGTACCGTGGGCATTCACTTTTCAACAAGAGGAGTACCGCGGGCATTCACTATTGTGGGACGCGAGAATTTTGCAGAAATATTCATTTTTTGTTGTGTGTACGTTTGCTCGGCAAGAAAAGAGGTATTTTTCAAACAAAAGGTATTTTTTTTATTGAATTTGTCTATTAGTAGCTATGACAAATTATTTTCCCGAAAAATATCTGAACGAAGCTTCTAAGCTTGACGGGGACAATTATTTTGACTGGAAATTCAAGATTTTAACTATGCTCGAAGCACTGAATGTCTGGACAATAGTCAAAGGAGATGAAGCCAAACCCACAGGTGCTACTCTTGCAGACTGGGAGAAACGAGAAACGAAGTTAAAAAGTATTGTTGCAACTATTTGTCAAAGACAAAATTATCCCGCACATCAGAGATTGTAAATCTTCCAAGGAGACATGGGACATCTTGAAAGGTTTGTATGAAACTACAAACTCCAATCGAATTATGTTTCTGAAGACTAAGTTATTGTCCATAAAAATGGCTGCAAATGAGAATATTACCAGCTATGTTTCCTGTATTAAGGATTTATGTGATCAGTTAAGTGCCATTGGTGATACTGTTTCAAATACTGACATGGTAACTATTACATTAAAAGGGTTAATTACATATTACAAAAGAAAGTAAAAAGAAACCCCCCAAAAAAATAAAGGGTTAATTACATATTACATATTACAAAATAAAGTAAAAAGAAACCCAAAAAAAATTACATATTACATTATTTCACGGAGAAGTGATTCCTCTCGACTTCATAAATGAGTCTCACCATTCAAAATCATACATAATTCTGCACCATTATCAATCATAAATATTCATCAACATAAAGACACAATACACATAATATTTATATGGAAATTCAAGTTATTGAATTGATAAAACCATAAATTACAAAGAATTGTAGGAGACACCAATCTCCAATGATGGTGTGAGCACCCACTCACAAATTTAGTAGGCACTAATCTAATAGGTACAATCCCTTGTGCAAGCACTATCTTGCAATCTGCAGGCACTAACCTATCCAAGGGATGAAGACACCACTCCTCTTGAGCACCAACTCAAATTAGTAGGCTCCAACTTGTTAAGTGGATGAGGACACCAATCCTCTCAAGCACTAACTCAATATTTTCTTGTACCTTATTTCCTAAGTATGTACTTCAATCCTCACTTCAAATCCGTCTTCTAGTTCTGTCTTCAATTTCTATCCACCTGTCTTCAAATATGATGCAAGATAGTTTCCAACTAGCCCTCAAAATACGTCAAAATATATCCTTAAGACATTCGTCAAGATTTGAAATAGTATGCTTCACATTCCTCCAATTCTTCTCTTAAGGTGTTCCAATGTTGGCCTTCAAAATCAGTATAGACCAAGGCTAAATCTCTTCCTTAAATAGTCCTTAAACAAATCGATATTGTGTTTCAAGACAGTCACAAAGATATCCCTCAAGCAAGCCGAATCTTTATAGTTTTAGCTCAATTTTTGTGCCCTTTTAAATCTACAGTTCAACCCAGACTTCCCCTTAACTTTTCATTAGATCCTTTTATGTCTTCTATTTCTGTTATTTGCTTCCTCAGATCCCCATATATTCATTATCTTATATTCCTTATCTTGTCCACAACACCACACCACAAATGAGGGCGGACTACACTTATATTTATACAGTTTCTTTACCCTTCTTTTAAATAGGGCCGACTTATTAATTGTCATATGGGGCTTCTGCTTTGTAAGGGCCGACTTTTCATATTTGGATGGGCTTACTTTAATTTGCTTGTGTTATAGCAATGCTTTTGTAGAATACAAAGAGAGCCGACATCTAAATGATCTTAGGGGTTTCTAATGAATTGATTAAAAGTCACCCAAACTTGATATTGTGACTATGATTGAAGAATTTCACGACTGAAAGCATGAAATTGTTCTCTTGACTATCATATGTGCATATTTGGCGAGAATTTCTCACAGCATATGGGTATTTCCTTGTATTCTGTAGGCATTTTCATTGTTGCAGGCATAACCCAAGGATGCTACAGGCATTTCTACAAGTGTTGCGGGCAACTTCAGTTAAACTCCAATGGCTCGTGGGAATTTTCAAGAGGTATGCAGGCATTTTTCAAAGGCCTGGAGGCATTTCTCTTAACACCCGTTGTGGGCATTTTGTTATACATCCTTCCGGGCATTTTCATTCATCCTACGAAGCTCTATTGTAAGAATTTTGTCAGGGTAGTAGGAATTCTCTTTAATAGTTGTCGACATTTTTATGATAGAGCTATGAGCATTTTGACATTTCTATAATGCTTGAGTGCATAAACATCAGTAGGCATAGTCCTTGGTATTGCAGGAATTTTCCTATACAAATTCTTCATGAGTATGCAAGCATTTTTATGAAAACGTTTGCTCCAAGATACTTCAAACATTTTCTTTCCTTCAAGGATTTCCTTTCCTAGGAACATTCATCAACATGGTGATCTCTTCATCTATATTATTCCAAGTGCATCAAGAATCTTCTTACACTTATAAGGAATTCATCAATCCTAGTGCAACATCAACCATTAATGACATAAATGTCATACTCTTGACATCAATGAAAACACATTCAACATTAACAACCCCTAGATGCATTAGTTTACATTTCTCCAATGACGCAACAACTTCTTTTTGTAAAGATAAGCTAGATTTCATGTTGGTGATGATGGCATAATCGATTAAGGTTTTGTGAAGAATAATCCTCGGAAGGTTCAAAGGTGTCTTAGTTACTTCTACTTGTCAAGTGGTTATGCAGTCCATATTTAAATTCATAATGTCAATCTCACTATCCTGTTTTAGTTGGAATAATAATGTAGAAATGCTTAGAATAGATTCAGTTAGATTGATTAGGATACGTGTCAATTGAGATCCATTTAGATCCGTTTTTCTAGCAGTTTGTTAAACGAATTTCATAGCTATATATTGTAACCTCTCAATTCATAATAAACAAGCAAGTCGTGTGTTCTGTTCTGTTCTACATTCTGTGTTGTTATTTAATTTGGTATCAGAGCCCAAGGAATCGTTGCTTGCCCTGGAGTGTACATCGCTGCTTGCTCAGGGCTGAAGTCGAAGTTCGTGTGGCTGTTAATGCCAATGCCCAGCGTTTGCTGAAGTCATTATTGTCTCATATATTTTGAGTGCTACTGCGTAGACTGTAGAGCTATCTGAGAGCTGCTGTCAGAAACGTGTATGCAGAAAGGGAGCCGATTGTTGTGCCCAGTGTGAAAGGAGCCGCCAGCGATAAAGATTGGAACTACTACTGCCATTATTTGCAGAATTGTTGCTGTAATTCTTTGTTTGAGGGCGAGATCGTGTGAAGGTATAAGGGATTCATTGTGCAAAAATGAGTCTAGTAAGCCGTCGTTGTGTAGTGAGTAGTCAAATGAGTCCAGTAAGACATCGTTGTATCAAAAAGAGGTAACAATCTTGAAGCGTGCATGAGCATCATTTGTTCGAATCGGAGAAGCAATCAGAGTGTTGAGTGTTTCGGCATTTGGCGGGGAAATTGGTCCCTCTCTCAAATTTGTCACTGGACGATTCGAACCTGCGCCCTCACCAGCTTGACTAAATCCTGAGTTTCCCAAAGCGGAGAAGCAACACTTGCTCAAGAAGCGAAAATAATTGATTATCGCGGGTCCCCAGTCTGTCAGGGCGTGATAATTCTCAGCTGCACTTCTGAAATTTTCAACAAGAGGAGTACCATGGGCATTCACTTTTCAACAAGAGGAGTACCGTGGGCATTCACTATTGTAGGACATGAGAATTTTGCAGAAATCTTGATTTTTTGTTGTGTGTACGTTTGCTTGGCAAGAAAAGAGGTATTTTTCAAAGAAAAGGTTTTTATTATTATTGAATTTGTCTATTAGTAGCTATGACAAATTCTTTTCCCGAAAAATATATGAACGAAGCTTCTAAGCTTGATGGGGACAATTATTTTGACTGGAAATTCAAGATTTTAACTATACTCGAAGCACTGAATGTCTGGACAATAGTCAAAGGAGATGAAGCCAAACCCACAGGTGCTACTCTTGCAGACTGGGAGAAACGAGAAACGAAGGAAAAAGTATTGTTGCGGCTGTCTGTCAAAGACAAAATTATCCCGCACATCAGAGATTGTAAATCTTCCAAGGATACATGGGACATCCTGAAAGGTTTGTATGAAACTACAAACTCCAATAGAATTTTGTTTCTGAAGACTAAGTTATTGTCCATAAAAATGGCTACAAATGAGAATATTACCAGCTATGTTTCCCGTATTAAGGATTTATGTGATCAGTTAAGTGCCATTGGTGATACTGTTTCAAATACTGACATGGTAACTATTACATTAAAAGGGTTAATTAGAGATTATCATGTCTTTATTTCAAGTGTAGTAGGTAGAGAAACGCCACCTACATTTAATGATTTAACAGGGATTCTTCTACAAGAAGATGAAAGAATGAAGGTGTTTGAGCTGGACTCTTAATCTTCAGAAGTGGCATTACTGGAAAAAGGGAAACAACCCTACAAGGGCAAGACATGGGACAGAAACAAGAAAGGCAAGTTTCAGCCAAGAAACAGAGGTACGACTCACTCAAAATCTGATTCTCTTGATAAGAAAAATGATGGTTGTTTTTACTGTGGGAAAACTGGTCATCATGCTAAAGACTGTTATAAAAGTAAAGCTGATGAATCCAAACAGAAGTTTAGAAAACATAATGGAAATTATGTGACAATTGACACATCCAATGAAGGTTTTAAGAATTTAAAGTTGTTTATTTCAAAAGCTGCGTTGTCTGCAGAAACTGATGATGAAAATGCATGGTTCATAGACTCCGGTGCCTCAGCCCATATTTCTTGTGTCAAAGAGTGGTTTGATGAATATCATGAGAGGACAGATGAGACACACATATATTTAGGAGATAATAGATCTCATAAGATTCAAGGTTATGGAGTGATAAGTGTGAAATTACCAAATGGAAAAAAGAAACAGATTCATGATGTGTTGTGTGTTCCAGGCATAAAAAAAGAATTTAATTTCTGTTTCCACAATAACTTATCAAAATCTGAATGTAGAATTTATGCAGTCTCACTATCTTGTGAAGGATATTCAGAATCGTTATAATGTCATAGCCACAGGGACAAGAATTGGAGGACTATATAAAATTGATGTCACAAATCCCACTCATCAAGCATTGACATCTACTACAATGACAACTGAAGAACTATGGCATCGCAGGTATGGGCATCTTAATCAAAATGACTTAGTACTACTGCAAAAGAAATTAATGGTTGAAGGGCTTCCTGTTTTGAAACATGAGCATATAGAATGTGAAGCTTGTGCACTAGGTAAGTAGCACAGGGAAGAATTTCTAGTGCATAAAGAGAAGAAACCAAGAGAATTACTTGAATTAATACATATTGATGTTTGTGGTCCCATGCAAACCTTATCACTTGGTGGTACGAGGTACTTTCTCATATTTGTTGATGACAAATCAAGATTTACTTGGATATATTTTATAAGGAAAAAGAGTGATGTATTTGAATATTTTAAAGAATTCAAAACTATGGTGAAAAAGCAAATAGGTAAATGCATCAAGATACTCAGATCTGATCAAGGTGGAGAATACACCTCAGGAGCTTTTGAAAGCTACTGCAAAAACAATGGGATCATTCAGCAATTCACAGTGCCTTCTACACCATAGCAAAACGGTGTAGCTGAAAGGAAGAACAGGGCATTAGTGGAATGTGCTCGTAGCATGTTAAAAGGTAAAAATATCTCTAATGGTTTTTGGGCAGAAGCCATTAACACTGTTATTTACTTAAAGAATAGAAGTCCAACTAAGATTCTAGATTCAAAAACGCCTTTTGAAGTTCTTTATAGTTATAAACCTGAAGTTGGTCATTTAAAAATATTTGGTTCAAAGGCATTTGCTCATATTCCCAAAGATGAGAGAATAAAACTGGATGCAAAATCTGTTAAGTGTACTTTTCTTGGTTATTATGATGATCATAAGGCATACACACTATTTGATCTTAATTCACATAAGCTCATAGCAAGAAGAGATGTGATTTTTCATGAAACTACAAATGAAGAAGTAAGTAAGTATGATGTCTGGCATACTCCTTATGACAATGACGTTCATGTGAAAATTGATATAAATAATGATCAGGAACAGGAAAAGGAACAGGTACAACAACAAGGTGAAAGCAGCATAGTGACTCCAACAACTCCTACGCCTCAGAAAAGAAGAGATGAAAGTGCATAAAGTGGTGGACCACTGAGAAAGTCTACAAGAACAATTCAGATACCCTCCAGGTATAAAGACTATGCTTTGATGACACAAGTAATGAATGTTGTAGAATCTACTTCTTATGAACAAGCCAAAAATCATAAGGACTGGAATACTGCAATGAATGAAGAATATGAATCAATAATGAAGAATGACACTTGGGAATTAACTGAGCTTCCCAAAACAAAATTCCCATAGGATGTAAATGGCTGTATAAAACCAAATTTAATGCAGATGGAAGTGTTGACAAATATAAGGCCAGATTAGTTGCAAAAGGGTATTCACAAAATGAAGGAATTGATTATGAAGATACCTTTGCACTTGTAGCTAAGTTAAATACAATTAGAGTCATGATTCCATTAGCTACACAATACAATTGGAAAGTTCACCAGTTAGATGTTAAGTCTACATTTTTGAATGGTGATTTAAAACAATAAGTTTATTTGGTTCAGCTAGAAGGATTTATAAAGAAAGGGGAAGAAGATCTTGTCTATAAACTCAAGAAAGCTTTATATGGTTTGAAACAAGCACCTAGATCTTGGTATATTAAGATAGATTCATTCTTTGCCCATAAAGGTTTTGTGAAAAGAAAAAATGATCCTAATCTGTATGTTAAAAAGGATGAAAATGGAAATGTTGCTTTGATATCCCTATATGTTGATGATTTGATTATCACCGGTAGTGCTTCTCATTTGATTGAAGATATTAAGATTCAGTTAGCACAAATATTTGAAATGAAGGATCTTGGTGAAATACATTATTGTTTAGGTCTGGAAATATGGAGAGAAGGTAGTAAAACAATTGTCACTCAAAGCAAATACTCAAGAGAGATTCTAGAAAGATCCAATATGAGTGATACAAGGTAGTATCAACACCTTTAGAACAGAATGTTAAGTTATCTAGTCTTGATGAAACTATAGAGGCAAATGGTGTTCTGTATCACCAGTTGGTGGGAAGTTTAAACTATCTTACCACTACCAGACTAGACTTAGCATATTCTGTCAGCATCCTGAGTCAGTTCATGGCTGAACCACCAGAAAGACACTGGATAGCTGCAAAGAAATTCCTTCGATATTTGAAAGGAACTGTTAATTTTGGTATTATGTATACTGATGGTTGTGATGTTAAGTTGACCGGTTACTCTGATTCAGATTGGGATGGAAATCCTGATGACAGGAAATCAACCTCAAGATATGCATTCAACATAGGTACTGGGGTCGTATCATGGAGCAGTAATAAACAACCAACTGTTTCTGTATCATCAACATAAGCTGAATACAAAGCTGTATGCAATGCTACTTGTGAAGCTGTTTGGTTAAGGAGAATTCTTGAAGATATTGGCAACAAGCAAATGAAGCCAACTATTCTCAAATGTGACAATCAAAGCTCTATTAAATTGGCATACAATCCAATTTATCATGTCAGAACCAATCATATTGAAATTCAACATCATTTTGTAAGAGAAAAGATACAAGAGAAGGAAATTAAATTGACCTACTATAATACTACTGAGAATGTTGCTAACATCTTTACCAAGCCTCTTGGAAAGATGAGTTTTGAAGTATGTAGGGATCAGTTAGGTGTGATAGAGAATCCATTTCTCCATTAAGGGGGAGAGTTGGAATAATAATGTAGAAATGCTTAGAATAGATTCAGTTAGATTGATTAGGATACGTGTCAATTGAGATCCATTTAGATCCATTTTTCTAGCAGTTTGTTAAACGGATTTCATAGCTATATATTGTAACCTCTCAATTCATAATAAACAAGCAATTTGTGTGTTCTGTTATGTTTTGCATTCTGCGTTGTTATTTAATTCTTGTCTCCCTCAATTACAACTCTTAAACTTGCTGCAATATTTTGTAGTTCTTGGATTTGTTCTGTAACTTGATCCTACATATGAAATAAATCATGTTGTAGAGAGGTAGCACATGTCTAAAATTCCGATAGACTATGCTTTTCATTTTTAAAACGTTTTTCTTCTACTACTGCGATTTGTTTTTTTTTCTTTAAGCTTTCCATTTGAGATACTAATTCTTCATTTTCATCCTCCAATATTTCCACATGAGAACCTAAATCTTCCTTTTCGGTGAGTAATGCATCATACTTGTGACATAACTCTATTTATCCTCTTCAAGCCTCTAGGGTTTGATCTTATGAAAGGATAACCTTTCGTAGTGCCCTTGCAAGGTCATCACTTAGCTTTTGCATGTTAAACTCAGTAGCCATGGCACTAGTGACGTTTATTGATGCTATGAGATTGGGTTCCTAATCTGTGCCTATTATTATCAACGTTTCAACTTTCAACAATTACCTCCACTTTGGTTGTGCCGACAACTTTAATTTCTCACGGGTCCTTTTAACGATTTGCCTTTTTTATTTATTAAAAAATGAAGGAACTTAGTTGGGCTACAAAATTCTCCTTAGATGGTGTATACATGCCCATACCCAATTCCTTTAATGTGAAGTGTCCATTGATGAGAGGAGAATTTGTACTTGTAGGAGCTATTTCCACATCCATATCTTGCATGTCGTTGGCATGAACTTCTTCCTATTGTCTTTGTTCTTCTTCGTCCTTCCTCTCGATTTCTGCTAGTTTTTCTTTCTCTTCCTGTTCTTTTTTTCATGTTCCTTCTTTCTTCGAGCTTCTTCTTGATATCTCTTCTCTTGTTATCTCTGTTGGGATTCCGTTTGGATTTTCTCATCATCTTTTCTCTTCTGGTCTTATTCTATTTTCCTCTAAGCTTCTTCTATCCTTTTTTGAGCCTCTTTTTGGACCTCTTCTTCTAATTATTTTTCTTTCTTCCCACTCTCGACAGCAAATTTCCCCGAGATAGAACTCTTACCTTTTTTCATCCTTTGAGCTAACTCTTCAAGTTTCCTAGCACACCTAAAAAAATTCTCTTCCACAAAGAACTCATATGTATAGGGCCAATTATATCCCATAGAGGAGAAACACTTTAATACTTTACTTTTCCTGTCGTTCTGTCGAAAATTCTCTTCTCAAAAATGGAATAGGCCAAGCATTTTATTATTTCCTCTACACTCTTGAATCGATCCATTCTGTAAAATCCAATCACTATTGGAAGAGGTGGCCATGAAGCCTTTTTGGCCTTAGCCAAAGCAGGTCCAATTCCATTAATAAAAGTCTATTTGATTATTTCTTTTAAAACTTCTTGGTCCATGACGTATTTGGGTAGTATGTAGGGCATCTGTGAACCCCCATATATATGCAAGTAAGATCCTTCCTCTATCAAGAACCAATCCCCCAAATTTGTTACTTCCTTAACGGATTTATATATGACTTGCATTTGGTCGTTTGTTTATATACTAGAATGTATAATGGCATGATGAATTCTTCACATATCTTCTTATAGCAGATAACATATTTATGTTCCTTTAATACTTGATAGTACACATGCACCAGAGGTTCCATAGGTGTCCATATCCATCACATACCAGGGAAAATGTTCACGCCACACACTACATCTAGCAGATAGGAGGATATGTGAAACTTAGATTGTTGTCTAGCCAAATTGACTTGTGCTTTAATGACCACATCCAGTATGCTTGATGAAAGGATGGCTTCCCAATTGAATTTTGTGCCTAGTAAAGTAACATGATATTAGAAGGGTAACCATCCTACCCAAAACTGTGATCACTAGTAGAAAAAGGAAAATCATTATGGCTAAAAAACTACTAAAAATTGCATATGAATGGCTAATTTTTGTCACATGACTAATAGTAGTTTATTGCCAGTCACTTATAACGCAACTAAATTTTTTACTACAAAATTGAGTAATTTATTTGGTGTTTTAATTCGTTGACTTAGTAGTATATTTAGTAGTTTACTTAGTCATTGATTGTTGTTAACTGGTTGTTTATTTAATAATTGTAGTCATTGATTGTCGTCAACAACTATTTGCATATTTACTCATTTTAACCATTAATTGAGCTATCAATTGGTAGTATATTTAGTTGTTTGTATTCACTAATTTTCGTCAATTGTTAGTATATTTACTCATTTTAATAATTAATTGTCATCAATTGGTAGTATATTCAATTTTTTTTTCACCAATCTTCGTCAGTTCGTAGTATATTTAGTCAATTTAATCATTAATTGGGTTCATTCATTTGAATGAATGGGCCTAAGGAAATAAGTAATTAATTGCCATCAGTTGGTAGTATATTTAATCGTTGTTATTCACTATTTTCTATCAATTAGTAGTATATTTAGTCTTTTTAGTGATTAATTGCCATGGATTGATAGTATATTTAATCAATTTTAGTCATTAATTATCATCAATTAGTAGTATGTGATATATTGTTTATTAATTGCATAATAATTATATTTACTAATACTTTAGTAGTAAATATTCATTTATATGATATGAATAATTTATTAAATACCATAAATTGTGTAATGTCGTTACTATACAATATTATTGATGTTATCCAATATAAAATACACAATTAACGTTCATTGAATATAAAATAAACATACTTATACATCTTGTTGAAATTTAACATTATATATTATCTTTTAAACTTGAATTAAAACATAAAATCAAATAAAAAGATATACGTACATTAAGCTATATCATGGTAAAAGATAAAAGATAAATGATTCAACATCATGATAAAAAAATACAATAATCTTGAATTAGAACACATAAAAATCAAACTAAAACATATAATACAATTTAGATGAACAAATTGATCTCATTCATATATATATATATATATATATATATATATATATATATATATATATATATATAAAGCCACAATATAGAAAGATCAAAGCACAACACTACCACTAAGTTTCCAAGTATTCAGTAAAGTCTCATGGAGTTCCAATTCTGCAAATACACCATGCTAAAAGATCCTTAAACAACATACTACATTAATTATTAAATTGTTGCATAAAGCAGCGGGACAAGATGTCAACAACTACTACATGATAAACATGAACTATATAATTTTTTCCAAATATTTTATTGGATGTCATGTGAACTTCTGTCCTTCTCTTTCAGATGTTTGGATCCATCTATTTCGTTTTCATAAGGAATGGGTATGTTTCTAGTTACCTTTAAAATATTTACATTTCCATCTCCCGTGCTCAATTTCACTCCATGTATAATTGATAGTAAGGGCATGTGTAA